>JAZFAU010000311.1:280000-492500 GCA_037178615.1 Dione vanillae | reverse complement strand
GCAGTAGCAATCTAGTGTTAAAACACTGTCACTCAAAAATACTATATAAAAATTGTAATGGGATTTGAATCCGCCCCTTTTGCAAACTGTGCAAGCGTTCAGACCACTAAGCCATACGTTCTTCATCACGCCGCATCGAAATTCTCTCGCGGGCTGAAATCCCGCTGCGTTCAAATTTTTTATGTTTTCTTTAAGTATTTTTTCTATCCTCAGTGTGAATTAACACTTTAAGAATCATAAAAATTGTCGGTTACTCTTTTATCATCCCATTGAATATGTTTAGTGACGGAACTCTATCCTCTCCGACGATTTGGCTATCGAAACGTGCGTCAGTATAGAAATTTTTTTTTTTCCTCTTTTGTGACAACCCTACAATATTGTTTGTGGCTTTGGCTAACTGTTCCGAGTGAAAGAGAGGTGGTTACAAATGTTGACATGTCAAACGATAGGTCGCATTTTGTTATATATATGTTATATGTTTATGTTATATGTTATATGTTGTATGTCGTCCCTCGGCTTCGTAGGCATGTACGTAAAAAATTATGTATATTTTTATATGTATATATAGCTATATGTTCTATGTCATACAGTCATATATATAGCTGTCTGTAAGCGCGACGGTCGTAGGTTCAATTTCCATAAGAGACGAGGTGTTTTGAAATATTGGAGGTGAATGGAGAACGAAATTTCTTTATACTACATTCTCGCTGCATCCCGCTGTATGCGGGATAAAGCGTGAAGTTAAAAAACCACAGCAGGCACGTGATGTTATGATCATGCAATTTAAATCGTCATAAAAAAAAAATTTCTATATTTGTTTCTTTTTTTTCTTCATGTTTAATAAGTTTACGGTCAAACCCATTTGCGTTATGGTGGCTCTCTATTTTTTGCTTCACGCTGTATCCCGCACAGTGGGCAAAGGGAACCGCTTCCCGCTTTCTATCTCGAGCATTGCGTGTTAAAGGCGGAAGTCAACGCTGTGCTGATCCTATTACAAGAGTAAAGAAATGAAAATTAAACTATTTCTTCAAGTGGGAATCGAACCCACAACGTGTTTCTTATAGTCAAAAACTGTAAATATATATTTACACATATACATATATATGTACATATATATAAAAATTTTGATATGACCACGATAAAAACGAAACAATAGAAAGTTCGTTACTCCCCAGCGTGGGTGTTGTAAGGTATTGTAGAGTTAATCATAGGTTTGATGCTTGTGCAATACAAAAAATTGCGGTCAATGTAGAGTACAACGAAGATGACAGGGTTCTGTATATTTTAATTCATCTAATTAATATTTATGACGTTAAAAATTAAGAAACTAAAATTCTAGAGGTTGGTGTTTTTTAAATTTTCTCTTTGAAATTATTAAAATTTATATTGTTTCATGATCGAATTTGAATGTGTAACTATTATTTTAACATACCTACTTAGTTACCTAGTGTTGAGACACTCCGTTGCTTAGTCCCTGCTTTTTCCGTCCCCGCTTTCCGCCGTTTTCTAGGCATTGCGTGTTGAGTGGCGGAACTCAACGCCGCGCTTTTGCCTACTTTACTAGAGCGAAAAAAATGGAAATAGAAAAATCCATCTTCCCCGATTGGGGATCGAACCCAGAAACCGTCGCGTTACAGGCAGACGTTGCGCCTCTGCGCCACGACGGTGTACCTACTTAGTGTTGAGTCAAAAGGTAGACGGGGCGGCGTTAACTTACGGTCACTCTACACTCTGTATTGACAGAAAATTGTATGAATATATACAGAAACGCACAACTCTCTAGTCTGGGTATTATGCAATATATATATAGATAAAAGTTAGATTAGGCAATAATCCGTCCGTCCTAATTACGCAACTCGTGTAAGTATCGATATTGTAAATCTTTAGTGTTTTTTTTTATGTTGCTTTTATATTCATCTATTTAATACTATAGAGATGATGCTTCCTGTTACCAATACATAGAAATATATATTATTTTTTTTATAGCTTCACGCTTTATCCCGCACATGGCATGACATAGGCAGAGGGAACTGCAGGGACCGTGGAAACCTAGTGTTAAGACACTCCGTTGCTTAGTCCCCTGCTTTCTCCGTCTCCGCTTTCCGCCTTTTTCGAGGCATTTCGTGTTGAGTGGCGGAACTCAACGCCGCGATTTGCCTTTTTTTATATTTCCTCGGTACGGGGTGAGTTCCGCCACTAAACACGCAATGTAGATTCCCTCTGCCTATACACGGGATACCCGGCTATATGCGGGATTAAGCGTGATTCCATAATATAATACAAATACTCATCTATGCAAGCGAAAGTGTTTTACAATTTACATAATTCACACGAAAATTTCATAATTTTATGTAATTTTATTTTACTTTGTTCGAAACACATACTATTGTTAATTTTGAGCATCTTTCTCACGGCCGTTGTGTAATTGCAACTGGGTCATGCGATGATGTTGCTTCGTGGTTTGCGTGTTGCGTAATACTTCTCCGTTTTCTCCGTCTTTTTTCTATGTTTTATTCTATTTATTATGTTTTATGGAGTTCTCCGTTTTTGCGTCTACGTCTTCGTAAGGTGGTTTTGGTTTTCAAATACATATACTGATTACATTATTAATATTACGGTAATTTTGTCTATTTCTCGAGTTATAGCGTCTCTTACAAACTGATAACTTAACTATGCCATTATTAAAGTCTTTAATTACAGTTTTATCCTAATAATTTAATAAAAAATCGTCTAATTTTATTTTTTTTTGTCCACAGCAAAAGTAAGCGATCATAATGGCGGACACAGATACGGAGACTCTGCCGAACGGCACCGGACCACTCTCCGCGGAGGAGGAGGAGAGATTGAAGCAGCGTCCGGCTGATATTGATGCTGTGAGTTCTTTCAATAATCTTTGAGGAGGTGATGAGGGTTATATTCCCACTTAGAAGAAAATATCGGAAGGTCATCTACAATATGGTCTCAAATGTAGGTGAAAAGTGGAGAATAGAGAGTTCTGGCGTTGGGTCTCTCTCTCTCTCTCTCCCTATTTCCTCTTGATCAATCTCTGTGTTGCTGCTTGTTTCTTAAATTGCTGTATGCATTAGATAATAGGTTAACTTATATTAATTTGTAAAGTGCACTATATCTCAAGAACCCTTATATATATTACGACATCCGCTTATAAGATTACCAATCATTCCACGGTAGACGATTTTATACTGTGTTTTGCATGGGCACATGGACGCAAAGAGAATGGGTACCATTTTTTGGCCATATATATGTTATTCCCAAATGTGACCAGTCTATTTATTTGTAGATATGATTTTGCTTTAGCGTCAACTTTTATACCGCATATTGCAGAGTAGGCAGAAGGAACTGCTGGAACCATACGAACCTAGTGTTAAGACACTCCGTTACTTAGTCCCTGCTTACTCCGTCCCCGCTTTCCGCCGTTTTCGAGGCATTTGCGTGTTGAGTGGCGGAACTCAACGCCGCGCTTTGCCTTAGTTGCCAGAGCGAAGAAAATGGAATTAGAAAAATCCATCTTCCCCGACTGGGGATCGAACCCAGTAACCGCCGCGTTACAGGCAGACGTTGCGCCTCTGCGCCACGACGGTCCTCATGATAATTTTATATTTTTATTTTACACATTGTCATACTCCTTGCCAAGCGAGTTTTAATCTTGACCAATACAGTATAAAATATCCATCATTCAGTTGTACAGTCAATTTATATTTGGGGTTCTCAGGCATTTCCTCATTTGCTCTACTAATTGTCATCCAAAATCCACTTATATCTATTCGTGCGAACATCGAAGAGGCTCTACACCACCTGGTAGTTCCCAATAAAGTGGGAAAACATATGTACATAAAATATTCAATAGAAATTTCTCTTTTCTCTCCTTTTTTTTGTTTTGGGTAACTGCTGTTACTTCGGCAGATTTGTAAAACTTACTGATTCAAGAACCTCGACTCGGATATGCTTTATCTTTTTTGGATATTACTAGAATTTTTTTTTTTAGCTTTACGCTTTATCCCGCACAAGGCAGGGTAGGCAGAGGGAACTGCAGGGAACTATATGAACCTAGTGTTAAGACACTCCGTTGCTTAGCCTCTGCTTTCTCCGTCCCCGTACTAGAATTTAAAATATAAATCCATGTTTCGTATTCAGGATGTCCGAGAAATGGAGCGCCGGAAGCGTGTGGAAGCGCTCATGTCTTCCAAGCTGTTCCGTGAAGAGTTGGAACGTGTTCCTCGACCAGCAGCTGCACGAAGGCAACGATGCTCCTCTTCTGCAGAGGATTAGGGAGATGGTGGGCGGACGCTTGCATACTGGGAGTTTGAGAGTAAGTTTCTTACAAAAAAACTATTATTTTTTTCATTAGCTTTACGCTTTTATCCCGCTCATGGTAGGATAGGCAGAGGGAACCGCAGGAAGCACAGGAACCTAGTGTTAAGACACTGTGTTCCCCGCTTTCCACCTATTTTGAGGCATTGCATGTTGAGTGGCGCAACTCAATAGCGCTTTGCCTAGTTGCCAGAGCGAAGAAAATAGAAATGGGAAATCAATCGTCCCCGAGTTGGAATCGAACTCACAATACGTCGCGTGTACACTTGTAACATTTTGAGAAAAAAAAATAGTATAATTAAATGGTACTATATTTTGGCTTTTTATTCTTGTGATCATAGCTGTATATATTTTAAGCGTTTTAACGTTAAAGTTGGCAACGTGACATCCTCTCAGGTTGTGGATGTCTATGGAGAAGGTCCACTTAACATCAGGTGGCCCTTCACTATCCTTCAATATAAAAAAAAGCTGTTCTTCCATCTTCTCTCATCACCTTATCCCTAGGGTCCGAGCTGCGTTCTACCTATCAACGATATCCGCGGAATCGAGGGTGTGGGATACGAGAAGGGCGAGAAGATACTCCGCTGTAAACTGGCTGCTGTGTACCGCTTGGTCGATCTTTTTGGATGGACCCAGAGTGAGTGATTCTTTGGTTTCTTCGGTTTAGATGGATAAGTTAGATGGATAGTTTAGTGTTAAGGCACTCCGTCGCTTAGTGCTTGCTGTTTCCGTCCTCACTTTCCGCCTTTTTTGAGGCATTGTGTGTTGAGTGGCTAACCTCAACACCGCGCTTTGTCTAGTTGCCAGAGCGAAGAAAATGGAAAAAGAAAAAGCCATCTTCCCCGAGTGCGAATCGAACCCACAAACCATCGCGTTACAGGCCGATGTTGCGCCTCTGCGCCATGACGGTCCCCATAATATTATTTTGACATTTTTTACTCCCACACAGCGGGACTCAGCGGTCAGATAACCGCTCGTCTGAACACAGCGGTGGAACAGGTCCTGACAACCCCTCGCGGCCTCTTGCCCCACGAGGTGACCGCCTCGTCGCTGGTCAAGGTGGACATGCAGGGGGTTGTCCAGGACCAGGGAACAACCAACTTCCCTGTGAATGTCGAGGGTGAGTTTTGAAACTGTTTTGGTCTAGGGAGATTTGGAAAAAGGAAGTTAATTTTAATTGGAAAGAATTGAAACACCAGGTCGCGGGTTTAAATCCCGCTGCGTTCAAATTTTCATATGTTCTTCTTTAAGTATATTCTCTATCCTCAGTGTGGGTGAACACGTTAAAAGTCATATAGAAAATATAGAACAAATGAATTAAGTAATTCCCCTCACACGGGGACAGAACCCACAGGCTTAGTAGTCAAAGCGCTTGCACGGCTCAAAGTGCAAGAGGGCGCGGACTCATATCCCGCTGCGTTTAAATTTTCATGTTTTTAGTATTTTCTCTATCCTCAGTGTGCATGTACACTTTAAAAATCATACGAAAGTAAATGAACTTAGTAACTCCCCCGACACGGGGACAGAACTTATATGGCTTAGTGGCGAGGGGGTTCGAATCCCGCTGCGCTTAAATTTTCATATGTCCCAACGGGAACCGAACCCACACACAACCGTTAACGTGTTTAGGTTTCCCGCTATACATATAGAACAAATGAACTTAATAATTTCCCATATGGTTCGAGTTAAATTATTATATGTCCCACCCCCTTACTGGAACTGAACCCACCCACAACCGTTGACGTGTTTAAGTTTTTCGCTGTACGTATAGAACAAATGAGTAATTCCCTAAGTAATTCCCATATGGTTCGAATCAAATTTACCCATATATCCCACCCCTTACCCCTTACTGGAACCGAACCCACCCACAACCATTAACGTGACATGACTCGGGTCAAATTTTCATATGTCCCACCCCCTTACTGGAACCGAACCCACCCACAACCGTTAACGTGTTCAGGCTTCTCGCTGCACGCGTCGGTGCACGCGGCGCGGCCGGACGTGCGCTGCGTGCTGCACGTGCGCTCGGCGGGCGCGCTGGCCGTGTCGGCCACGCGGCGCGGCCTGCTGCCGCTGTGCGCCGAGGCCGCCGTGCTGGGCGAGGTGGCCTACCACCGCGTGCCCTACGGTTGGTGGTTTGATTCTCTGTGTGGAGAGAGAAGGAGAGAGAGAGAGAGTTTCTGATTGTATGTGTGTGTTCCTTTTTTTTAGGTGGAGTTTATACTTATAGTGTTTATAGCAGATGTAGGCGGAGAGAGCACTTCTCCGTCATTGTATAGTCTTGATTGGTTGGCTGTGTTTATTTAGTGGTGATGAATTTTTTTTAAATAGGCAAAAGGACGGGTAGGCACGAAGGTTGTGTTGAGACACTCCGGTCCCTGCTTTCCGAAGGAATGGAAAAATTTTCGTCTTTTCCGAGTGGGAATCGAACCTACAAGCTATTGTGTTTACAGGCAGACGCTACGCCTCCGCGCCGTGACGGTCATTTGTGAAACAAACTCTTACAAAGCGTCAAGATATATGAAAAACAACTAGAACTTTAGTGTACATACATGAGGCATTCGAAAAGAAAAAAAGGCGGAAAGCGGGGACGGAGAGAGCAGGGACTAAGCAACGGAGTGTCTTAACACTAGGTTCATATAGTTCCTGCAGTTCCCTCTGCCTACTCTGCAATATGCGGGATAAAGCGTGAAACCAAAAAAAATGAGGCATTTTCTTTAATTTCAACGTACAATAAGATTTACCAATTAAAATAAAGAAAAAAATTGAAGTTCCATTAAATTTCTCAACCAGGCGCCCTAGACAACGAGGAGCGGGACAAGCTGGTCCGCGCTCTGGGACCTCACTCCAAGGTCCTGATCCTCAGTGGAGGAGGAGCCCTCTGCTGTGGAGCGACCCTGGAGGAAGCCTTCTTCCAGGCCAAGAACTTGAACGCAGCCTGTGAGGTCCAGCTCAGGTTGGCTTCGCTCCCCCTGGATGAGCTGACAGTGCTGGATGAAGAGACTCGACGCCAGGTGAGATGGGATTTTGGCATATATAGATGTTTGTGTGAAAATGTTTAATAGGTAGGTATTCTGGGTTCGATTCCCAGAGGGGATGATGGATTTTTCTTCGCTCTGTCTAGCTAACTAGGCAAAGCGCGGCGTTGAGTTCCGCCTCTCAACTCGCATCGTCCTGAAAAAGGCGGAAAGCGGGGACGGAGAAAGCAGGGACTAAGCAACGGAGTGTCTTAACACTAGGTTAATACGATTCCTATGGCTCCCTATGTTTAGTCTGCCGTGTGTACATATATATAAAAATATATATTATGTCTCCAGATGTTCGAGTCGTCCCGCAAGCCCCCGTCGGACTCCAGCAAGTGGCGCGTCGGTGGTGAGGAGTTCGAAGCCCTGATGCGGATGTTGGACAACGCCGGGTTCCGCACCGGCTATATATACAGACACCCCTTGGTTAAGGTATTTGGTTTTTTTTTATATATATATTTATATATATTTTATTTTGAACACATATCTAAGGAACTGTTAAAATTTGAAAAGTTTTTTTTGTAATATATAGACTATCTGTTGAGGACTTATGGACTGTACGCTATAAACTATATCTAACATCTCTATATATATATATATATATATAGCCTATTTGATCACGATATTTATATTTTATTTTGAAAACATATATATATATATAGGGATCGATTTTGATTTCGGTTGGATTTAATTTTTTTTTTTTTTTATGTTTCATAGTCTATATGTCAAGGAAGAGGGTAGGCTATAGTCTATCATATCTATATATATAGCCCATTTAACATAAATATATATATTTTATTGTATTTTTTCCAATAGAACGACGTCCCCAAGCCCAAGAACGATGTGGAAGTTCCACCAGCCGTCTCCTCTCTCGGATACCTTTTGGAAGAGGAGGAGTTGTACAAGCAAGGGTGAGTTTTACGAAGAGAATAGAGATTTAGAGAGAAAATTAAAAAAAAATAATAATATATACTATGAACGCGTTGGGTCGAAAAACCATAGTTTTATTTTATTTTTTAACGCTGAAAAGAGAATATATAGATTTATTTAATTCGCTTATCCGTCATAGCCTTAGTTTTAAGAAACAATAAATGTAAAAAAATATTGCAAAGATAAGAGTTCATTATGTTTAATATTAATATTTATGATAAGAACATATAGTATATGTTAAAAAAGGGTACGGACCAAGTGTCTATAGTGTTGATTACATTTCAAATTAAAAGAAATTATGAAAAGTTTCAAAATAATAAGTTACATGTTTTATTTTTTGAACGTCAACGTTTTTTTTTATGTTTTCACGCTTTATCCCGCACATGGCAGGGTAGGCAGAGGGAACTGCAGGGACCATTTGACCCTAGTGTTAAGACACTCCGTTGCTTAGTCCCTGCGTTCTCCGTCCCCGCTTTCCGCCTTTTCGAGGCAATGCGTGTTGAGTGGCGGAACTCAACGCCGCGTTTTGCCTAGTTGGCAGAGGAATCGAACCCACAAACCGTCGCGTTGACGGTCCTCGCTATGTGTATATTTAATTTACACATGTTTCTTTATAGATTTTGGAAGAAAGGCACAGGCAAGGCCGGGGAGCGCACCCGCTGGCTGAACTCCCCCAACGTGTACCAGAAGGTGGAGGTCCTGGAGACCGGCACCAGCGACCCCAAGAGGATCACCAAGGTAGAATACGTGAGGGTTGAGGCGGAGTAGGACGGTTAAAGGGGGGTTTTGGGGGGGTTGAGGCGGAGTAGGAGAGTTAGGGAGGGTTAAAGAGGGAATTTGCGGAATAGTCGAGGGTTTAGGTGGGGAGGGTTAAAGGGGGGATTGAGGTGGAGTAGGAGGGTTTAGGGGGAGGGTAGATTTGGGAAGAAAGCCTCGAGGATGGTAGCGTGGAAGTGTTGTAAGGGTTTAGGTGGTTTAATACTTTGTGACTAGGTTTAAATTTTTTTTTTTAGTTATTTGAAGGATATTTGTTATTGAGGATTTTATTTGGGCTAGTAAATATTAACAAAGAAAGGTCTTAGTAATTTGCAAATTACAATAAATAGTTGACAGACTTGCTATATTGAAAGTTAAGTTAATGAAAGCTTAATAATTTTTTATTTTTTCATTTGTCACAGATAAAAAATATTTTTATATTACTTTTATATTTAATTCTGAGTAAAACAAGTCGCAAAGTATTGAATTATTTAACTGTTTTTTTTTGTGGGAAGTTGATGATGAAGAGATTATTAATATTAAACCCAGTTGTAATTTTTTTTTTCAATAGATTTTATTATCTGTATCCAAGTCGTGTATAGTGTCCATATATATATATATTTTAATAGTTTGCATTGAACAGTTGTAATTTTTTCTTCCTAATAACTAACTTGTGTGTTTGATTATTGCTTGAACGCTTGAGATATTGAGTTGAGTTGAGTTATACCAAAAATAAGAATTAATTAATAATTGTAAGGTTTTTTTTATATTTATTTAATATTTTTGATGGAATAATAACATTTAACTTGTGCTCATTTATGAAAAAAAAAACAAATTTTTCTTTTTTTTTTTTTGTTGTGGCACAAAATTTTGTATCTGTGTCAGAATGATTTATATAAATTTCATGAACGTTTTCATTGATATTATTTGAAAATCCTAAAGAGGCTGTTTGGTATTTTTTTTTTGTCTTTTTTTTTTACATTTAAAATTTAAATTAAAATCAAAATAAAATTAAAATATTTAATGTAGAACATCGTAGTAGTTCTTAGATATCTAGAATACGAGTACTCGTATATTATTATATATCTAAATTAAATAGCATTTATTTAAAAAAAAGCATAAAATTAAAAAAAAAGCAAAAAGTAGTCTTTAAATATTGTTAATTAGACATTTTGAATTATAACCATACATATATATTATCTTTTTTAATATATATAATCTGTATTTAGATATTCAGATTGTTTAAAAAAAATGTCATCCCTACTATTTACATTTAGAAGTCGATTTTCCTTTTTTTCTATAAAAAAAAATAGAAATCGTTATAAAAAAAATAACTAAATAATTTTAAACATTCCATATTTAAAAATAATTATAATATAAAAAATAATAATAATATTTTTTCTACTTTCGCGCAAATCATCGTTTTTTTTTTTCGAGATTTTTTTAATCTGTCAACGAATCGGTTTAGACGTAAATTATATTTTTTTTATATATTTATATTAGAATAAGTTAAACGTTTGCTATTTGTGTGTATTTAAAGGTTATATTTAAAATATATTTTTTTTTATTTGGCCAAAACTCTGTAATATTGCAACATTATGACGTCATAATCTTTGTCATAATAAAAAAATAAATTAAAAAGGTTTTTGCCAAATAGAAAAAACAAACGCTTTCAAATAGTTTTGTGCATATATAGATATATTATATATATAAAGAAATTATTAATAATTAAAAATATATTTAAAAAAAAGTAACTTCTATTCTTTTTTATCACATTCACGAAATGCTATTGAATTTTTTTTTAAAAAGTAGTTTTAACTAAATGCTGTGATACTTTTTTTTGGTTTTTGTTTTCTTTTTTGTTTTTGTTTGAATTGTGACTAATACAATAATGTTTTGCAGTGGGTGGACGCTAACAACGAAGAGGTAAATGTGCCGTGCCATTTTCTTTTTTTTTTAACATTATTTTCTCCTCTTAATTAGGTTCTGGGTTTCTTATTTTTAGCTTGAAATTGGGTATTTGATTGATTTTGTTTATTTAAATGTAAATAGAGAAACAACATTAAAAGTTATTGCTTCAATTTCTATTTTAAAAATCTTGCTATACTTAAAACGTACAAAAACCATAGAGCTTTTTTCCACAGATTAAATTATGTAATGAATACAGAGTAAAAAGTGTTGCCACCATAGATTTTATATTATAATTGTCTATCAAATTAAATGAAGAGTAAAAGTGCTTCATTTACATATATATAGAGGTCAAAATTCCACTTTAATGGGAAATGGGATACATGAAGTTATATATTTTATAATCTACAGAAAAGACATTAAAATTATATTATATATTAACATATTATGTTATATATTATTATATATGTATATTATATGTATATAGTCAAATACCCAATTCTTTTTAATACTTGGTGCGGTCATCACAGTCATAATTCTAGATAATCTGTTAACATTTTCTACACAGCAGTTTGTTTTAATTATAAATAATTATTAAAAAAAAGCTTCTTTAAAATTCAACAGCATTTCAAAAACCCTGGTGGATGAAATTATTGACATAAATAGTTTTATCCGAATAAAAAAAAAACCATCGAGTTTGTACAGTGTGGGGCAAAAGAAATATTAGATAAAATGTTGCCATACAAAAGAAATACCCATTCTCCCCAGCACCTCATTTTGTTTTTTGTTTTATTTCTCCTTTTGCAAGTCTTGGATCATCTCGTGATTTTTTTTTAATTAGCTATCTTTTTTTTTAATTGCACATTGATTTTCTTTGCATGGGAATATTTTAATCGATTTTTTTATATAAAAACAATATAAATATATATATAAATACTGTACATGCTCGATGATGCCAGGATGAAAACGCTTTTTTTCTATCCGCACCTCTTTCTTCTTCTATATCCTCTGTTTATCAATCTATCAACTAACCCATTCCTCGCTTTTAACATTATATGGCAACATTTTACTAATTTGTGTATTTTCTTTTCCCTGCACGGTGTTCGTGGGTTCTGCGCAAAAAAATAAAAAAAAATTGACGCAAATTTGTGACAATCTGGAACAAAAGTGGGTACAGGACGGCTCCCCGGCGCACTCCGGGACTCCCGTGAAAATTGACACCCTACAATTTGTACCGAAAAATACGAATCCCAAGGAATTCAAACAGCTGCAACAACAGGTATGTTGTTATTTTTTTTTTACTGTGACATGTCAAAAAAATGCTTTTTTTTTGGGGTTTTTTTTTGTTTTTTGGGAATTTAAAAAAAAAACAATATGAATATATTTTATGTTCAATTGAAGTAAATCTAATTTCATTTTTATTTTAAATAAATTCACAATTTTTTTTCAATATTGCTGTCAACATCTATATACAGTGTGTTTTAAAAAATATAAATAAAAAATTTAAAATAAAAAAAAAAACATAGATAAAGGACAACCGTCGCGCGGACAAAATAAGCGCCGGCCCTCAATCCCATATACTGGAAGGTGTAACCTGGGACGAGGCGTCCAAGATGGTGGGAGAAGACGCAGTGAACACCCACACTGGAGACCATGTGGTGAGTTGACCAACTAAACGACGGAGTGTCTTAACACTAGGTTCCTACGGTTCCAGCAGTTCCCTCTGCCTACCCTGCCAAGTGAAGATATCAAAATCTTGCAGTTTAAATTTAAGAATATTTTAGATTAGTGTCTGTCTATGACGGTTTCTGGGTTCGATTCCCGTGTGGGGTAGATGGATGGTTTCGTTGACATTTTGTTCGCTTGTTGATTCTTGAAAGGTTAGAAATAGAGAACGGAGGTTCTCACAATTCTTGTTGTTTTTTTTTACTATGTGCAGGATAAAGCGTGAAACTAAATATGTAGTATATTTTCCTGTTCAAAATTGTCAAATTAATATAAATTTATTATTTTTTTGGATTGAATTTTTCAAGTGTAATTTATATTTTCAATGATTTTCAGTCACATTAGAAATATAGAAAGGTCCTCCTCCTCGCGGTGAGGTCTTGATACCATCCTGCCACATGCTATATACAGGGTGATGCACACATATTTTGTGTCATCTCGTAAATCATTGCCTCCTAACGTATACAGAATGATGTCGAACACATAAATATACTTGAATCTTATGCACTCCTCCCGGCAAGGTCCTGATGGGCGCCTTGTTTTTTCTTACCATCCCGCCACATGCTATATACGGGGTGATGCCAAACCCAAACATAAACCTACTTGAACGTTATCCTCCCCGGCCAGGTGCTGATGGGCGCGGCGTCCAAGGGCATCATCCAGCGCGGGCACCAGCACAACGCGGCCGTGTACAGCGCGCCGTACGCGCGCAACCCCTTCGACCACGTCACCGATACCGACATCGATGAGTACCGCCGCACCGTCGAGCGCAAGCAGCGCAGCGACTGTGAGTACACACACACACACACACACACACACACATATATACATATAAGTGATTATTCACATGGGGATAGAAAATAGCGTTCTCTCGTCATACAGTTGTTCTTGGTAATTTTGGTACTGGTCTTTGTGTAGGGGAAATTTGTAAGAATCTCCCTACAGAGATGCTAACAATGAAATAGTTCTTATACTTCCTGCAGTTGCCTCTGCCTACCTTACCATGTGTGGGATAAAGCGTGAAACTAAAAAAAATCTAAAACTACCCTCGTTTGTGATATTGTTTGGAATAATGTAAAAATAAAGTAGGGGTAAGCTAAAAATATACGATAAGATGACAAACGAGCAGAAGGGCCGCCTGATGTTAAGTGGACACCCTCGCCCATAGACATCCACAACCTGAGATGTGGATGCGTTTGTCACCCAATACTCAGACCAACCTTCCTTTATGGACTTCCGGAACTCACCCTCACAAGTCGAAACACATCAGCATTAATACGCTGCTGTTTGACGACGGTGTTCTGTGAGAGCGCGGTAGTTACTCGGTTCGAGTCTGGCCCTTTAGAGCTACTGGTGTTGGTGTAGGTTGGCTCTACTACTTATGTGATGCTCTACTCCTCTGATGCGTTCTTCTTTTATCTAGTCTTATCCTGCCTTATTGATTTCCGACTTAATAGACTCCATATTGTAAGATCCTATCCTTAGTTATAAGTCTGTTATTCACAAAACTATTATATGTGTATATATATAACAAAATGCGGTGTTTAACTCCGCCAGACCCAAACCATGTCGTGTATATATTGAAATTGTATCTATATATAAATCATATTGTCATATTGAATCGTCAACTTGCAGACGACACGGACATCTCCGAGTCGGAGGCGGTGAGCGCCGCGCAGGTGACGTCACCCAACACCGCGCCTTCTGACACCGAGGACGAATCACGTGACGGTCAGTGTACACACACACACACACACACACACACACACACACACACACACACACACACATTATATATGTATATATACAAGCACACTTGTTTAAATCATGTAATGTGGCTCGAAGGACCAAATAATGTAAAAACTATTATAAATAGTACAGTCTTAAGGTCATTGTTCTGTTACGTTTTTTTATTATAAGAAAAATCGTGTGTGCGTTGTAAAATACTGTAGTCAGATTCATAGCTGGAGTCTATTTATATGTAATTGTATATGTTGTATACAGGGTGGTGGTAAATATTAGATTTCGTTCTTAATATTTTAAAAATAATAAAAACTTTTACAAAAAAATAAACCTTTAAACCTAACCACCACTACAAAACTTAAACCTAACCTAACCTTTTTTTTTTACTGGGGGAAATCCTCATAGACTCCCTCCGCCTGGGTAAAGGCGGAGGGGCAAGCTGGACTTACCGACTAAAACCACCCCGGTGTCTCCTCGCACGTTCCCGTGGGGCCGCGGGAATCCAAATTCTTCCGCAGAAACTAACCTAACCTAACCACCATCACCATCTTTATATAACTTTGTATTCTAATTTCTCTACAAAATACTTTGAAACCAAAGCTTAAACCATAGTTAACATTAAGAAACGTCAGTTTAAACCACCGTTTAAATAAAATTTTCAGAACAACGTGTTCTCCGGATAGAGACGAAGCAAGTGCCGGTGCGCAGCCAGCCGGAGGTCGTGTTGAGTGACGGTGAGGGAGGGAGAGAGAGACGGAGAGTCTCTTTTCTCTTCTTTTTTCTCTTTTTTGAGCATTTTGTTTAGTGCCCCATTTTGTTTAGAGTGTTTGAATGCATGAATGAATGATAATTTAAACCCATGCATCTTAGATTGGTCTAGAAGTTAGTTTTTTTCTCTAGGTTTTGGCTAATTTTAATATTATGCTGTATGTATATACAGGGTGTATCAGATACGGCGTCCATTATCAAAACAACTTATAAGGGAAAATATTTCGAGGAAATATACAAAAAACTATTTAATAATTATTAATAGTTTAGGTACAGAATCATTTTTTCCATTTCACAATATTTATACAAGCTGTGGAACGCGTGATGTAGACATCATTAAACACGAATGACGTACTACAACAATACTATTGAACGTCGTCAATCTGTCACCTTTCATTCAAAAAATAACCGAAAGAGAAAGAGCTATATCTCCGTCCCGCTCTGACAGTACAGTGTACGCTCGCGACATACTTGAGGAATGGCTTGTTATTTTGGAACAATAATTTAATTATTTATTTTGTTTAAAAAAAAATATTTATTTAATTTTTAAATTTTACTTCTTTTATAATTGTAACAACTTTATAAAGGTTATATATATGTATATATTATTTTTTTCTTTATATACACTAAAGTTTGTTTAGAAGCCATTTTGCTAGTAAATTGAATTGCATTCGTTCATCATAAATTGCACCCCATATGTCATTCTGACATATAAGCTATGTTACTGCAAAGTTTCATGTAAATCCGTTCAGTAGTTTTTGTGTTAAACCATAACAAACATACATACAAACATCTACTATTATAATATTTGTAGGGTAGTTTTTATTTTTATTTTTTTATTTTAGTGTAATATTTAAATTAGCCAAGCCTGTTTAGTATTTTCTATATAATAGACTTTGATTTACTTTTTTAATATTGAGATTTGTTTTTTTTTATAATGTCATAGAGTATTTGACATTTGTTTTTTTTTTTTAATTTATATAAGATCGAAATGTATTCAGCCTAGTAATTATTTTTTTTAAGTATTGTTTTTAAATTTTATATATAATTTAAATGTCAATATACTCTATTTTCTTTAAATATAATATATACATATATAGATAGATATATATATATATAAAGTAGTATGCATGTACATTTTTTAGTGGACACAACAGATTTCTTGGCCGCTGAGCGCGAGCACGCCGACAGGACTAGAGGTTTGTGTTGATATCATTTTTTTTTTAAATGCTAATTGTATTTTTTTTTAAATTGGTGGTGTTACATGCAAAAAAAATATATTTTTTTTATTTTTTTTTTTTTGCAAGTAATCATCGCACATGTTGCATCTAAAGCATGCTATGCACGTTTTTCTAATCTCTTCAAATGTCAACACGTGCACAGATTAAATATTAATATTATTATAAATATCTAACTTCTCTATTTTATATTAACACAATTACTATTTTTCAATTAATCTTTCTATATAATATGTCTCATATTTATACATAAATATATATATGTATATACATATTCCTCCAAAAAAAAAAGATTCCCGGGATCCGAACCTGCTATCCGACGACGAGGTGTTCCTAGATTCAACGTCGTCTGTGCCGTCGGGCATTTCCTCAGTGCCGATGCCAATACAGGGGCCGGTAGTCGTCCGACAGTATACCGTGCAGGGTCCTGTTGGGAGAGGTGAGGGGGAGAAGGAGGAGGAGAACTGGGAAGGGAGTGGTTGTGGGGAGGGGAGAGGGGTGTGGTTTTGGGGAGAAAGGAGGAAGGCAAATGAGAGGGAATGGTTGTGGAGAGGAGGCGAATGTGAGGGCAGTGGTTGGAGAGAGAGGAGAGAAGGTGGATGAGAGAGAAGTGGTTGTGGAGGAGGAGTGTGGGCTAATTGATTGGGGAAGGAGAATAAGAGAAGGAGTAGTGGAGTAGGTGATGGGTGTGGGGGAGTGAGTAGATGTTTGGGGGGGAATCAATTATTGGATTCCATTGATTGGTTGTAGTTAAGAAAGATGAAGATGTAAAAAGAGAAAGAGTATAAAGAATTGATAAAGGTGGGGGGTTAATATAGATTAGGGTGGGAGATAGAGTTAATATTTAGTTATTGAAAATTTGTCAAGTTAAAATAATATTAAATTATGTTTAAGCAAACATTTTAGATTGAACTGGTGATTTGTGTGTATGTGAGTCATACAACTGACATTCTTAGTCAGTTTTTTTTTGAAACTCAGAATATTGGTGAGATTTTATTAGAGAGATTATAGATAGAGAAAAACATGAGAAATAAATAGGGAGCTAAAGAATAGAATAGATAAAGTGGAAAATTTTTAAGAAAAGGAGGCAGATGGATGGAGAAGAATATGAGAAACAAAAAGGGAAATAGAGAATATAGAAGGTACAATGCAAGGAAGTGTTGAGTGTGTTCATATCAAAACAAGATCAATTATTATGTATTGATGAATGAGTATAAGCGTATGAAAGAGAGAGAAGGAGAGAGACTATGTGAATTAAAAAAAGAGTGATTTGTAGTATCAGTGTTGCTAGCATTATAGATATTAATGCAATTTCTAGTTCGTTCAGTAGTTCGTTCGTTCGTTTGTTGATTTGTTCATTCGTTCGTTCATCTGTTCGTTCGTTCGTTCGTTCGTTCATCGATCTCATTGTGTCGTGCTAGGTCGTCTTCTGTCACCTCCATTATACCTCATCGTACATCGTCCTTTATTCTTTTATATGTAAATTATTATTATTATTTTATTGTATATATTTTCTTTCTTACATTTGTTGAAATTTCTTATAAAATAATAAATTGTAATACATTTAACTGATTTAACGTTAATATTGAAAATTTTACTGCTTTAAAAATTTTATAAGAGATTTCAGTTTTTTTAATTACTTACTGAAACCCTAATTCCCTTTAAGCTTCACTAACACAGCTATTCCAAACAGGTACAAAGCTCGCTACTAACGAAGCCCTCTCATCCCACAAGCGTTCCGTCCACAGATATTCTAGAAATCTTAACTTTTCCAATGTCATAACTAAATACGAACCGAACACACATCCTAAATGTAAAATGAATTTAAATAATAAACTCAATGAAGAAAATGCTATAGCAATATATAACCCTGGCAATTTGAGTAGTCGTTCCAGTTTATATTCTGTTTCGTCCCTAGAATGGGACAGCAAGATAGACTCTCCCTTTCGCACGCGTTCTTTACCTCGTAAGAGTAAAAGAGATAGCGATAAACTATATCGAACAAGATCTCACAGCAGTTTTATTAATTCATATATAAAAGACCCTGAACCAGTACACTTTCACGTTCCTAAATGTAATTCGTGCGGAACAATAATATCTTCATATCCGAGACAGTCTGTAAAGGGTAATCGGTTCAAATCCAAATACTTTTCCGCCGACAATATATTTCAGAGATGTATAGATGAGATAGAGTTTGATAATGATAAAATAAAAGATTTTAGTGAACCGATTTTAAGAACAGCCATATCTGAATTTGTAGAGAGTCAAGAGTTTAATGAAGATAACTATATTAGTGATATAGGAAATGGCTTTGCTTCTTCTAATGAGACGGTTATTGAAAAAGAAAATATTAAAAATGATGATAATGATTTCAAGGAATTAAAAATAAGTGATAATAATGAAAGTGTAGATGAAGTGAATTTATTAGATGTTAAACCAGATAATACTGATATATATAAAGCAACACCTGCAAATGTAATAGAAAATAATGATATTACAAACGATTTATCATTGGAATCAACAGAAGGTGAATACCATAGTTTTTCAGATGATTTAGAATTTGAGCACGCTGCTTATGAAAGTCCAGTTAGAGATCTAGTGGGAAAAGACATAAGGGATTATTCTGTACCGATAAATTTCTATTGTGATGATTACAATAGAAAGGAGAGTCCGAGGAAATCTCCTAAAAAAATCATAGATTTGTCCAAAAAGCCAATTTTGGAACCCATTTTAGAGGAATCTAAAATGGGAATTAGTGATTCTTCTAATGATTCAAATAACAATGAATCTAATATAGATAAAGTTTCGGAAAATATTACTGTAGAAAAAGTTTTGGCAACATCTAAAGATATTAAAGAGCCAAATAATGATATAAATAAGACAAATTTAACTCAAAGTGAAGATCTATCTAATGCAAAAACTATAAAAGATGACAATAACCTTACCAATGATAGACTTAGCTCAGTGAGTGGCTTAAGTTCTATCGGAAAATCGAGCTTAGATTCTACAGCTGAGTTTGAGAAATATGAAATTGTGACAGACATAGTGTCGTCTATATTGAAGAAATTTGATTCTATTATAGATGAAAAAAAAGTTTACGTTGCAGAAGATATTCTTACTAAAGACGTAAAAGAGAAAGATGAATATTTTTCTATAGCAGAAATAGTTAAAGATATAGAAAAAGATTTAAATCTCAATGAAACAGTTTTAACAGAAGCAAGTGAGATGGATGATGCTAATAAAATTATTGAAGCAGTAATGTATTACATATTCGACTCGGTCTTCCATATTTGTGCCCAAAATCATAAAAAAGTTAAAACAAAACGTATTAAAAACGTCATAACTGTAGTCGATTTAGAAGATATTTTGTTCACAACCTCACAACATTTTCTCAATTTCTGTGAAAACCCTACAGATGATGAAAATATATCATTAATAAATGATACTTCTAATGATAATAAAGATATTAATCATGACAATTCGAAATTATCTGAAGATTTGTCATCGAACTTTCTAGAAACATCATTAAAATTACACGAAGCAACCAAACTTAATGAAACTTATATAATAGATAAAGCAATGAACACAGCGTTCATTGGTGATGAATTTAGCTTATATCGAGGTGATATATTCAAAGAATGTACAGAATCACCCATCAAACACATAGATAATAGTTTCATTGGTGATGATCTAAGTGTTCTATATGAAAAAGATGACACTATTTTAGGTTCACCATTCGTTAAAAAAGCTAATATACTACAAATGTCTCAAACTGCACACAGCGGTGGTATCAAATATTGGTTATCGTTTGACGACACTCTACCTATAGATGAACCTAAGTGTAAATCTCGTAGAAATAAAGAACTACCGAGCTTCCTTAGAGTTGAATTCAATGATGAAAATGAAATTAATGATAAAAGTGAAGTTAATGATAACAACGAAGTCAATGATGATGATAGTTTAGTAGCTAATAATGATACGTTCTTAACAGAGACGTGTTCCAACTACAATACGTGTGAATCTAATTCTAGAATAGAGAATAGTGTTGAAATAGGTTCCGTGGAAAGAGAGAAATTGTTATTTGATTTAAGGAAGAAGTGTAAGAGATTGTATTCAACATGGCCGTCGTACGAACACGCGTTGTATTTTAAAATTGTATCGAAATTTAGAACCGCTGAGAGTATGGATTTAAGCGATTTTAATTTTAAATTTGACAGCAGTTTCTGATCTTTTTTTTTATCTTTTAAACAAACAGATATAGATAGATATAGAAGGATAATAGGAACTCGATAATACGGATTAGTTTTTGGGTTACGGATACCGTTTATCCGGATGGAAGGATGTATAAGAAATATGCTATTCTATCTAACCTCATTTCGTCTACTTCTTAAGGTCTTTAAATTTCTATCTACCCTCATTTCGTCAATGTCTTCATAGTTCGGATAAACGGGTGTCCGTAACACAGAGGACCGGATAAATGAATTTTCAGTATAAAATTTCAGATATTAATTTAAAATTATCGATTTTGTCCGGTTCGTATTTTTTTATTTTCATTGTATGTAAATGTAATGTATTTTAAATTTGATGCATGTCTTCTCTTATTATATAAGCTGTGTTATTATTATTTATATATATATATATATATATATATATATATATATATATATATATATATATATATATATATATATATATATATATATATATATATATATATATATATATATATATATATATATATATATATATATATATATATATATATATATAAAAACAAAGCGCGGCGTTGAGTTCCGCCACTGCTTTAATTTGAAAAATTGGAGTGTCTTGTTCACTCAAATATAAATAATACGACACAGTTTATAAAAAAAACATTTTATTCTTACAATTTCATCTAAAGCTATATGTTTCTATATATATGTATATGTAAGTGCTTGTATTGTCTTTGTGTTTGTACTTTGCCTGTTTTAATGCTATGTTATATTATAATATGTGTTGCTTGCACGTGTGTTTTTATTTCACTAACGATTTTATTTATCAAACTACCCACCATTTTTTTTTTTCAAAAAATTTATATAAATATTTTCCAAAGAATGAAAATTGATATAAATTGCTTAGAAAATTATTTATTTTATTACAAACAATTAAATTCTTGATTCGTTTTTTAAAATCCATGTGGGTAGTTCTAAATTTTTTTCATTAATTAAAAAATAGACGACTAAATTGGACTCTAAGGTTATGACATGTGCTTTTTTTTTGGTTTGGAATGTCATTTTTTTTTAATGCATGCTTAGCTTTTGGTTGGTTTCGGCAACGAAGCTTTCGGCGACCGAGCAAGGGTGAGTATTACAACTGATTAATATATATACAGGTTCAATTCCCGTGTAAGGGGAATTATTTTTCATCACATTTCGTTTCTTCGCTTTGGTTGTAAGACAACGCGGCGTTAAGTTACGCCTCGCAATGTTCTAGATATGCGACAGTTGGAAACGGAGTGTCTTAACACTATAATCTCTCTATCTCGCTTTATGCGGGATTTAGCGTGAAATTGGAAAACCGTTGATATCTTTCTAAAGATAGAAATTGTTTTATAAAAGAAAACATTTGTAAAATTACACTTCCATTTAAAAAAAAAAAATATGCTAAATGACTAATTTTTTTTAACTATAAAGTTTAAGTAGGTATTTATAAAATTTCGAACCCGCACCTCTTATAAAAAAGACCTCTCATTAACATGATCGGTTGTCCTCTTCAGGCGAGCACACCGTGAACGGCGACCACTCCGACGCCCATCAGAGCACCTTCTCGCACAGCAGTAAAGAGGTGAGGAGAGGTCATTTGTATATAAAAATATGTTTGAATTTAATATTTCGATCTATATATGTGTATATCTGTCGTGGCGCAGTAAACGCGTCGGTTTGTAGGTTCGATTCCCATGGGGGGGAGATTTTTCTATTTCCTCTGACTTTTTTCTTCGCTCTGACTAGCAAAGGCAAAACGCAGCGTTGAGTTCCGCCACTCTGTTGAGTGCATCGAAATAGGTGGAAAGCCGGGACGGTGAAAGCAAGCACTAAGCAACGGAGTGTCTTAACACTAGGTTCCTATGGTTTCTGCAGTTCCATCTGCCCACCCTGCCATGTGCGGGATAAAGCGTGAAGCAGACAAAAAGAGTTTGAAAACTATATTGAAATCTGTTAAGTCGTTCCTGAGTTACGAGCACACAAACGTACAGATATACAAAAAAATATATTATATTAATAAATGCTTATATTAGATATTTTTCAACCCAGGGTTCTCCATCTAAGGAGGTTTCAACGGAAGAGTCTCCCAAAAAGGATAAGAAGAAGAAGAAGGGTCTCCGCACTCCCTCCTTCTTGAAGAAGAAGAAAGAAAAGAAGAAGGACAAGTCCAGCACGCCGCAACCCGCATAGAGGTGAGGTCACGTGTGGTGTCGGTTCGATTCCCGTGAGGGGAGAGGGAGTTTGTGTTAATTTTTGTTGCTCCAGTGTAAAAGGAGCTGCGGCGTTTAGTTCCACAATGAATGTCATGAAATATTGGGCGGAGAGTTTGTCTTTCCTCTTGATTCGATTTTCTTTGCGTGAAGCTAAAAAAAATATATATATTTTAATATACTGTTATTTATTATAAATAAATAAAAATAAAATAATTTATTGATTCACAAATTTCTTTAACAATCATAAGGCAGAGACCTTCTTTTAATTTTAAAACCTGTGTCAGACGAACAATTATTTATAAAAATTCAAATCAATAACTTTAAAGACAATAAAAATAAAGTTAAAAAAATGAACATTTATTCCGATGGAAATATTGTTTTAAAAATCTCTTTAGTTCTCTCATACGATGATTCTAATAATATTAGTAGATTGTAAGAAGAGTATAGGTTTAGTACGTAAGTACGCAAGAGGCTCGGGTTCGATTCCCGATACATATGTTTTGCTTGAAATATGATTATATCCATGTAAAATAACGACCTGTAAACGCGACGGTTTGTGGGTTCGATTCCCATGAGGGGAAGATGGATTTTCTATTTCCATTTTCTTCGCTCTGGCAACTAGGCAAAGCGCGGCGTTGAGATCCGTCACTCAACACGCAATGCCTCGAAAACGGCAGAAAGTGGGGACGGAGTAAGCAGGGACTAAGTAACGGAGTGTCTTAACACTAGGTTGTTATGGTTCCTGCAGTTCCCTCTGCCTACCCTGCCAAATGCAGGATAGAGCGTGAAGCAAAAAACAAAATGAAAATTAATAACAACTTTGTCCACAGATAAAATCCAGTAACAACACTGCCATCTCGCTTTCAAAACGTAATATAAGGGTTCAAAATTATCGCATATTATTAATAATTATAGCTTCATACGACATGTTTGTGTACCCACCAAGCTTGAGGGGGCGCTAGGATAGTTTAGCCGCGTCTTTTGTGTGGAAAATCGCTATCTCTTATGACTTGCCACGTGTCTTAAACGGAAAGCTCGAGCGTTTTTGTCACTCGCCGGCGCGTTTGTTAGTTTTGAACGGAATATTTGCTTTAGAATGTACGGTGTTAGGTCTTTGCATCGTTGAAGTTAATGTTTAAATAATAAATTCTATAGATTTTTGGTTTTTCATATAAAAAATTGGGTCTTATGAATTGTTTTTTTCTATTTTTAAATTGATTTCTGACAAATGGCAACATTTTCCTTTAAAACTAACCGACTATATGTTTTTGGTGCGTTTAAATGTAATTTTTTTATAATGGCATGTAATGCTTTCCATGTTCGGGGGGTTCCCCCTTTTGTGCTTATATCGTAAATCGGTCAAGGGTGATAAATGTTAGATATTTACCACAGATACGCAAAAAACAGGCGTTTTAATTAAAAAAAAATAACTTTACGGGACCATCTTAAAGATATATATGGAAAGTTCTAAAGAGAACGGAGAGAAAATAGAAAATTCTATGGTTTATGATCCTTGATCGTCCCAGAGCCGACATTGCACAGACGGTACGTCGGTTCCGGATATATATATATTGAAAAGTGAAATAATATATAGCCTACGTTTGTAGATTTTAACTTATTCCTTATTTTTTTTAATTTTCATCATTTTTTTTTAATTTTAAAAATTTTTGACGTAAACTTTTTTTTTGTGTTTCCAACATGGTGTCTATATCGGCTTCGAATTTACGGAAATACCTCACGCCTGCCATAAATGTTTTATCCGCCTTTAAAGGAAACCATGTTGAGAAAAAAACGCGCCATATTAATAAAAAAAAATTAATTAAATAAAAAAATAATTAATACACTATATAATCTGTAGTCGTAGTATCTCGGTATTTCCCCTAAATAACGTATATCCGTCTCTTTCTAACGTGTAGAGGAAAGAAAGGGATGGGAACACTTTTTTTTATTGATATGGCTGCATTTTTGTCAAAACAAGGCCCGTTTTGACGGATTTTTTTTATTTTTTAATTATTTTTTCCTTTGGGTCTCTACAATTTGACATTACCTAGAGTTAAGTCTAGCGTTGTTAAAATGACAAGTTGTTTTTTTATTATTATTATTATTAATATTTTGTTTGCTTGGTGATAGCAAAAGTTGGTCGTTTTTTGAAAAAAAAATGTTAAAAATTTTAAGTTTTTTTTCCCGTAAAACTTTTTACGGACTGAATTTTTTTTATGTGGAAATGACATACGATCAAATTTTTTTATATTTGAAATTTTTTTATGTGTATATTTTTTTTAATTTATACAGATATTTTAGAATTATTCTCTATAATGACTCGACTGTATCACCAATCAAGCTACGGGGTGTTCAGAAACATCCAAACGGAGCGTTTCCCAACACCCTGTATTTATAAATAAAAGTATGTAAGTTAAATATAATCTTTGAAATTATCGACACCGGCATTTTATGCAATTTTTGTGTATTTTTAAATTAAATAAATTATTAGTTTTAAAAAAAAGCTGAGAAGTTTGATTTTTCCTCCGTCACAAAATTTTTTTAGTTCTTAAGTTAGTTTAGGCTGAGTCTACATTTTTGGGCAAAATTCAGTCCATTTTTTTGGTGGATTATAGTTGTTTTAATAATAATAATAAGATAATTTTTGTTTGTATTATTTGTATTTGGACTGTATTTGGATTTTAGTACAATTTTATTTGGACCAAGTTTTGAAATGGACTGAATTTTGGTCCAAAAATGTTGATTTTAATAAAAGAGTTTATTTGTATCATGTATTTTTTTATTTCTACAACAATATATGCTGTTTGAATGTTTATTATGAACTTTTGGTGTTTTATTTTAAACCTTTGTTTAATGCTTTCTTTTAAACTATATAATATTTTTATTATATTTATTATTTCTATAAATAAGAGAGATATAAAATATTTTTATTTGAATGGAGTAGGATAATTTAAAACAATTTATGGTATATTATTACAAAGTTAAACAGTTAAGTTTGGTTGAAAGCGTTGATCTAATCAACTACTGGATACAGACCTACCTCGGAGATCCCCTAGTAGGTCTGCCTTTGTTTGCATTGAAATAATATATTTTTATTATATAGTCCATTTATCGAGGAAGGCTATAGTCTATGGGCTATATCACATCACCTCAATAGTGTCTTGTCATACACAATTGTTATTTTTATATATAAATATAAATAAAACAATATATGTATATGTAATTGATACACAAACGCACAAACATACAGAGAAAAGTATTAAAAAACTATTTTGTAGTATACACATTTTATAGTTAAAGGCCCCCTAATAATTTATTTATTTTATTTAAATATCTTCCAAGTACAGACAGCAATCATTTACAATTTAGTCAAGTGAAGTTTAGCGTGAAGTTAAAAAATTAAAAATAATGTTATGTTTTAAACATTACCTCCATTTCATAGTTCGTTTTTAAGTAACACCGTTTTAATTAATAACAACTTTGTTCACAGATAAAACCCAGTAACAACACTGCCATCTCGCTTTCAAAACGTAATATAAGGGTTCAAAATTATCGCATATTATTAATAATTATAGCTTCATACGACATGTTTGTGTACCCACCAAGCTTGAGGGGGCGCTAGGATAGTTTAGCCGCGTCTTTTGTGTGGAAAATCGCTATCTCTTATGACTTGCCACGTGTCTTAAACGGAAAGCTCGAGCGTTTTTGTCACTCGCCGGCGCGTTTGTTAGTTTTGAACGGAATATTTGCTTTAGAATGTACGGTGTTAGGTCTTTGCATCGTTGAAGTTAATGTTTAAATAATAAATTCTATAGATTTTTGGTTTTTCATATAAAAAATTGGGTCTTATGAATTGTTTTTTACTATTTTTAAATTGATTTCTGACAAATGGCAACATTTTCCTTTAAAACTAACCGACTATATGTTTTTGGTGCGTTTAAATGTAATTTTTTTATAATGGCATGTAATGCTTTCCATGTTCGGGGGGTTCCCCCTTTTGTGCTTATATCGTAAATCGGTCAAGGGTGATAAATGTTAGATATTTACCACAGATACGCAAAAAACAGGCGTTTTAATTAAAAAAAAATAAGTTTACGGGACCATCTTAAAGATATATATGGAAAGTTCTAAAGAGAACGGAGAGAAAATGAGAAAATTCTATGATTTATGATCCTTGATCGTCCCAGAACCAACATTGCACAGACGGTACGTTGGTTCTGAATATATATATATTGAAAAGTAAAATAATATATAGCCTACGTTTTGTAGATTTTAACTTATTCCTTTATTTTTTTTTTTAATTTTCACCGTTTATTTTTTTTAATTTTAAAAATTTTTGACGTAAACTCTTTTTGTGTTTCCAACATGGTGTCTATATCGGCTTCGAATTTACGGAAATACCTCACGCCTGCCATAAATGTTTTATCCGCCTTTAAAGGAAACCATGTTGAGAAAAAAACGCGCCATATTAATAAAAAAAAATAATTAAATAAAAAAAAAAATTAATACACTATATAATCTGTAGTCGTAGTATCTCGGTAATTCCCCTAAATAACGTATATCTGTCTCTTTCTAACGTATAGAGGAAAGAAAGGGATGGCAACACTGTTTTTTTATTGATATGGCGGCATTTTTGTCAAAACAAGGCCCGTTTTGACGGATTTTTTTTTATTTTTTAATTATTTTTTCCTTTGGGTCTCTACAATTTGACATTACCTAGAGTTAAGTCTAGCGTTGTTAAAATGACAAGTTGTTTTTTTTTTATTATTATTATTAATATTTTGTTTGCTTGGTGATAGCAAAAGTTGGTCGTTTTTTGAAAAAAAAGTTAAAAATTTTAAGTTTTTTTTCCGTAAAACTTTTTACGGACTAAATTTTTTTTATGTGGAAATGACATACGATCAAATTTTTTTTATTTGAAATTTTTTTATATGTATATTTTTTTAATTTATACAGATATTTTAGAATTATTCTCTATAATGACTCGACTGTATCACCAATCAAGCTATGGGGTGTTCAGAAACATCCAAACGGAGCGTTTCCCAACACCCTGTATTTATAAATAAAAGTATGTAAGTTAAATATAATCTTTGAAATTATCGACACCGGCATTTTATGCAATTTTTGTGTATTTTTAAATGAAATAAATTATTAGTTTTAAAAAAAAAGCTGAGAAGTTTGATTTTTCCTCCGTCACAACATTTTTTAGTTCTTAAGTTAGTTTAGGCTGAGTTTACGTTTTTGGGCCAAATTCAGTCCATTTTTTTGGTGGACTATAGTTGTTTTAATAATAATAATAAGGCAATTTTTCTTTGTATAATTTTATTTGGACTGTATTTGGATTTTAGTACAATTTTATTTGGACCAAGTTTTCGGGTGGACTGTATTTTGGTCCAAAAATGTTGATTTTAATAAAAGAGTTTATTTGTATCATGTATTTTTTTATTTCTACAACAATATATGCTGTTTGAATGTTTATTATGAACTTTTGGTGTTTTATTTTAAACCTTTGTTTAATGCTTTTTTTTTAACTATATAATATTTTTATTATATTTATTATTTCTATAAATAAGAGAGATATAAAATATTTTTATTTCAATTAAGTAAGATAATTTAAAACAATTTATGGCATATTATTACAAAGTTAAACAGTTAGTTTGGTTGAAAGCGTGGATCTCATCGACTACTGGATACAGGCCTCTCTTAGATATCTCCTAGTAGGCCTGCCTTTGTTTGCAATGAAACAATATATATATATATTTTTTTTAGTTTCACGCTTTATCCCGCACATGGCAGGAACCATAGGAACCTAGCGTTAAGACACTCCGTTACTTAGTCCCTGCTTACTCAGTCCCCGCTTTCCGCCGTCTTTCGAGGCATTGCGTGTTGAGTGGCGGAACTCAACGCCGTCGTGTCGCAGAGGCGCAACGTCTGCCTGTAACGCGACGGTTACTGGGTTCGATCCCCAGTCGGGGAAGATGGATTTTTCTATTTTCATTTTCTTCGCTCTGGCAACTAAGGCAACAATATATTAATAGTCTCGTTTTGGCTTTTTATCTAGAACTTAGCTGTACACGCTCTAGTGTCTTCGTTACTATATATATAAACAACAACAACGAACAACAGCGTTGAGTTCCGCCACTCAACATGCAATGCCTCGTAAAGGCGGAAAGCTGGGAACAGTGTCTTAACACTAGGTTCCTATGGTTCCTGCGGTTCCCTCTGCCTCCCTCCCCTGTTCCCCCTATGCGGGATAAAGCGTGAAGTTAAAAGTTAAAAATAATATTATGTTTTAAACATTACCTCCATTTCATAGTTCGTTTTTAAGTAACACCGTAAATTACTTCCGTTACGCAAACAATACTATTATTATTATTATTATTTATGTCTTCACACTTTATCCCACACATGGCAGGGTAGGCAGAGGTTGAGTTTCGCCACTCAACACGCAATTCCGCGAGGAAAATGCGGAAAGCGGGGACGAAGAAAGCAGGAGCTAAGCAACGGAGTGTCTTAACACTAGGTTCGTATGGTTCCTGCAGTTCCCTCTGCCTACCCTGCAATATGCGGGATTAAATTTCAATAATACATTATAAATACTTTTTTTATGAAAAAAGGTTTTTTTACTGAACCAACCAACAATTGTTAATAGTATGTTTTTTTAGATGACTCTTCGTTTAGGTCGAGAAGCCAACTTCACGTCGTATCCCGCATATAGCACGGCAGGCATAAGGCACATAGTGTTAAGACACTGTAACCTGAGAAAGGTCCTAAATACTAAACTGTGCGTCTTGAGTGGCGGAACTCAACGCCGCGCTTTCTGTAGTTATCAGAGCGAGAAAACCCTATAAAATTCAATCTCTACTCTTAGGAATCGAACGCGCATTCGTCGCATTTCAAGACGGACTGTCCTGCTGCGCCACAACGGCCTCCAACTCAAATAAGAAATATTTATAAACAAAATTGATCTATGCCTTTGTGTTTCACGAAAAGCGATAACTTATGACATTCACGATTAGTAATGTTTTTAGTTAAAACAGTCCGCGTTATATCACTGGAGACGTAACTACGTATTGAGAAATACTAGAAAAAAACACGTGAAAATCCATTAAAATCCGTTAAAATCCATTAAAATCCACTAAAATCCTAACAAAATGATCCTAGCTGGAATTATTATCGCCGCAGTCATAAATATAGTGGCAAAAAGCAATAATTATAACATAAAAATACCAAAAAATCCAAATTTCGACATTCGTGTGCGTCGATGCGCTGGTTCTGGTGTTGAGTGCCAACAAAAAGACGGAGAAATCGTTCAATATATAGAAAATAGTGACCATTTATACGCAGATTTAGATAAATTTAATGTGGAAAGTGTCAAAAATGTGATCAAGGAAATACAAAAGGAAATGGAAAGTGAAAATTTGAAGGCATATAAGAACTTTTTTGAAGAATTCAATAAAAAAACCAGCAAAATTGACGGTGTTGCTGTGAAAAATGACTATTTACACTATATAGATGTTTTTAAGAATCTTTTGAATTTGGCTAAAGACGAAATAAATGGTATAAAACAAAATAAATCGTTTGACGAAAATCTCGCAAAACGTTTAGAAGAAGCTTTAAATATACTAAATAAGAAAATCGAGAGTGAAGAAATCGATTTAAATCGGAACATTTTACTTAAAATATTAAATAAAAAAGATAAAAATGACTTAAACAATGTGGCAAATAGAAAAAATAAGATAAAAGACCGATATAAAAGAGAAGCTGCAGGACTCACCAGTTATTTATCCACAATCTACAACAAACTGTACAACATGACGCATTACTTGAATAAAGAGAAAATCCAAATAACCGATAACTTTACGAATAATTATTATAACCAAAACGACAATAACAATGTTTTAAGCAACGATTATAGTTATTATAATAGTTATAACCAAAATAAATACAACCCAACTCATAATAATTATCACAATGGTTATTATTACCCAGTGAACAATATAACCGGGTTGTACGATCCCGCCTTCTTTTATGGTTATAACCCTTACAATAACACTAATGGTTATAACCGTTCTGTATATATAAATAATTATACAAATCGTTCTAACAACTATAGTTATATGTATAACGTGACTGGTTCAAGGGACTATGACGTTATCGATACAACCACAGAAATGGTTATTCAAGAAAGTTGTATTTTGTGCGGTTCTTTCGGTTGTCCCAGAAATTATAGGCGTTTAGGGGCTAGGTGCGTGCCAAGAAAATAGTGTTTTTTTATATATTAATACATTATTATTTTATATTATTAAATTATTGTTATACATATTTTAAAATAATATTTTTAATGTAAGAGTTTTAATAAACTGTTTTGGAGTTGTTTAAATATCTTTTTTTTACTGTAGCTTCACAGAGTATATCGGTTATAGCAGGTTCAATGCATATTAAAGACTGTTAAATAACGTATGTCGAAGAAACTTTTGTACTACCCTCAGCGGGTTAGTAAAAATAATAAATGTGTTCGACAAAGCCTCGAACCCCAAAACATGACGCTTACAGTTGTAATCGATATCTGAGCCATATTAAAGAAATAAAGGACAGATAACATAAAATTAAATAAAGCAAGTTAATCGTGTCTTAAATTAGTTTTTATTTTTATGTAAATTTACCAAATTATTAAATGTAATAATAAATTGTATATATTTATTATTTTACTTCACACTTTTAAATACATACATCTTCACGCTCTATCTCAAGGGGGGTAGTCAGAGAGAACGGAGCTTAACGCTGCGGTCCCTGCATACCTCTCCCGCCTCGTCCACTGTCATTAACATGTTATGAAGAGGTCATGCATAAGCACCTCATGCTTTTTACATGACCTTTCCAGTTTTTTTTGTTATAACTTCACGCTTTATCCCGTACATAGCGGGGTATCCCGTACATATCAGAGGGACCCTAGTGTTAAAATACTCTATTCACCTCGCACCGCCTTCTCATGATGATGAGTGTTGAGTGTCGAAACTCTACGCCGCATTTATTTAGTGGCCAAAGCGAAGAAAATAGAAATGAAATAACACTACATCCCCTCATGGGAATTGAACCCACAAACCATCGCGTTTAAAAAAAATTCAACTTTCAACAACCAACGATTTCACTGCACTATTAAATGTAAAAAAAAAAAACACAATGACAATTCAAAATATTTATTATCTATAATTATTATAGTTATTACTTTTTTTTTGCAAAACACTTATATTCTATATAACTATTTCATTGTTGAGAAATAAATTTCTGGAAATGCCCTAAAATTGTAAATGGTCATATTTCTGCAGGTGCCCTAAAAATTCTATACATAGATATTTATAGGCACAATATGAAAAAAAAAATAAAAAAAATTAAAAAATAAAAAAAAAAATCTTTTTTTTTTTTTAGCTTCACGCTTTATCCCGCACATGGCAGGGTAGGCAGAGGGAACTGCAGGAACCATAAGAACCTAGTGTTAAGACACTCCGTTACTTAGTCCCTGCTTACTCCGTCCCCACTTTCCGCCGTTTTCGAGGCATTGCGTGTTGAGTGGCGGAACTCAACGCCGCGCTTTGCCTTAGATGCCAGGGCGAAGAAAATGAAAATAGAAAAATCCATCTTCTCCCACTAGGGATCGAACCCAGTAACCGTCGCGTTACAGGCACACGTTGCGCCTCTACGCCACGACGGTCCTCAATCAAGAGCATAAACACAGCGTTGAGTTCCGTCAACCAATATGTGTTCAATTCATACAAAAGTACTTAAAATATATATTATAAAATGACAAATAAAACTATATTTAGTCACAGTAAATTATTATATTCATATAAAAAAAATCTAAATAAATTTAGGGCACACATAAAGTATAGGGCACAAATATATATTGGGCACACATATACAGTATAGGGCACATATATATAGCATAAATCTATATTTAGGGCACTCGTATACAGTTTTAGGGCAACTTAATCTAGATGTAGGGCACACGTTAGGGCTCCTCAACGCCGGCGCCCAACACCGCACCGCTGTACGCTAAGTCCCAGTAGTGTTCAACGCCGTGTTTCTGAAACAGTTCCCTCGCTTGTTTCTCTGTTGGTAACACCTGAAAAGGAAAATGGATGGAAAATTTAGCTTAGATCAGTGTTTCCCAAACTTTTTTGAGTCCATTTCACACTTTTCAGGTTCCCCTTATAAATTTTGTTTAGAATAAATTTCTTTAGAGGCCTTAGGTTACAATTTAATAAAACTATTATTAAACATTTATTTTGGCTGACTACATCAAGAATTGCATATAAAACCTTTGGATACAAGAACATATTGAATTAGTTTTGCATTGGGTTTTTGTATTTATAACACTTTTCAGTACTTTTTAGTATAAACGATCATTGTAAGGATGTAGCCTTGACTTTTCAAAATGTCCCCCCTCTAAATTCAAAACGTCCCTCACTTTGGGAAACACTGGCTAAAGTGAATTATTTTCATTTTCCCACTCTGCCAGTAATAAAGCGCGGCGTTGAGTTCCGCCACTCAAAACGTAATGCCTCTAAAGGAAAGTGGGGAACGGAGTGTCTTAACACTAGGTTAACGTCTCCTATGCCTACATCGATGTACAGTATACAGGATGGCGCTAAAAAATAAATGATAATAATAATAATAATTTTAAGAGTTTTAATTTTCACTAAATTCTCTTCTAAATGAGCCTATTTTTTATTTTAATTATAAAAACCAATTCTGTTGTATCCAACTTTGATTTTAAAAATCAAAATCAAGATCAAAACTATTGTGACGCAGTCTGCCTGTAAACAGCGACGTTTTGTGGGTTCGATTCCCACTTCGCAAAATATGTAATTTCACACTTTCATTTTTCTCCCTCTGGCAACAAATCAAAGCGCGGCGTTCAGTTCCACCACTCAATACATAATACCCCAAAAGGCAAAAAACGGAGAAAAACAGTGTCTTAACACTAAGTACCCACCGTTCCCTCTGCCTACCCTGCCATGTGCGGGATAAAGCGTGAAGCTACATTAATTATTTACAAGTGCCTTGCCTTAAACTTGATCTCGCCGAAGGCTCGCCTCGCGGTGGTGCCCTCCCACACGAGGTGGCAGGAGTTGGGGGTGGAACCCTCGCCGTCCTTCACGGAGTCCTCCTCCCACTTTATACGGTGGAGCATTAGTCTGTAACGGTAAATATGAGATCAAAATCAAGATCAAGTTTAAAATCAATGTTTAAATTACAAGATTAAGTTTAAAATCATTATTAACAATTGAAAAATCAAGTTCAAAAGGTGTATAAAGGATTGGGATGGAAAATGTATATTTTTTTCGTTGGAATGGTGTGTGTGTGTCGTCTGAGTTAGCCTTTTTTGTTAGTACATACTAGAAGATATTTTATATATAAATAAAAGTTAGTATTAAAGTTTAGATTCAAGAAAACCATATCAAAACTAAGATTAAGCTCAATATCAATATAAAAATTAAGATTAACTTCAAAATCAACACCAAAATTAAGATTAAGTACAAAATCAATATTAAAGTCAAGATAACTTCAAAATCAATGTTTAAATTGCAAAATCAAGCATAAAATGAATACTAAAAATCGAGTTTAAGTTCAAAAGCTTAAATCAATATCAAAATTAAGATTAAATTCAAAATTACTATCAATATTAAGATGTTCAAAATCAATATCAAGATTAACTTCAAAATCAATACAAAATCAAGATCAAGTTCAAAATCAATATCAAATTAAGCTCAATTTGAAATGTTTGATGAATGTTTAGTTTAGTGTGTTGTGTCGGCGCACCTCTTGTACTTGGCGTGCTGTCGCGGGCCGCCCTCCGCCACGACCACGCAGCAGCCGCGCTGCAGCACCACCACGCCCGTCATGTGCAGCTGCGCCGCGTTCACCTCCACCTTGAACTTGGCCGACGCGCACTCGAACAGGTCTTTAATCCTACACCACATACAGGTCTCAATCTTAGATCATTCATTCTGGGTCGTGTGAGACATTGTATCTATTTATACGTGAAGTAAATTATAGTACGTAATTTTTTTTTTCGTTTCTTTGCTATTTTTTTTTTTTTTTTTAATTTTTTTTTAGCTTCACACTTGAGCGTGAAAGTGAAATTATAAGTAAGTATCAGTAAGTGTTTTTTTTTGCACCGTCTCGTCTCCTTTATAGTGTATTGTGTTGAACGATAAGAGATGATAATTTGAGATCTTTTATTCTAAATCATGTGAGAACTTGTTCTTTTCTTAACCTATTTATAAGTAAAGCTTTTTAAGCGTACCTATATTTCTTTTATTATAATTTTCTTTATATTAGTATTATTATTATGATGAGTAAATAAGTATTTTATAATTAGTTTATTTTAAACAAATAACTCGGTACGTTTTCTAAATTGTTTACGTCAAAATTTTTAAATTTGATTAAACGTAAAAAATTTTACGTAAAAATTATTTAATTATCGTTCATAATTGTTATAGATATTAGTAAAATTCTTTGTTTATAGAAAAAAACAACTAAAGGCCTCCCCCCTACCCTCTTCCCCCTCCTCTCCCCCTCCCCTCCACTCACCTGTACACAGCGACGTGAACACTCATAGACGTATCTTCTCTAATTTTTCTGTCAACCTGAGAAAAAAAAAACATTAAAATAATGCTATTCGTATGGTTTTTAAAGTGTTAATTCACACTAAGGGTAGAAAAAAAATATTTAAAAAAAAAAACAAAAAATGTAAAAATTTCCCTAAAGAGATGTTAACAACGATTTTTTTTTTTTTAGCTTCACTCTTTATCCCGCACATGGCAGGGTAGGCAGAGGGAACTACAGGGACCGTGCGAACCTAGTGTTAAGACACTCCGTTGCTTAGTCCCTGCTTTCTCCGTCCCCACTTTCCGCCTTTTTTCGAGGCATTGCGTGTTGAGTGGCGGAACTCAACGCCGCGCTTTGCCTAGTTTTGCCAGAGCGAAGAAAATGGAAATAGAAAAATCCATCTTCTCCGACTGGGGATCGAACCCAGTAACCGTCGCGTTAGTCGCGTTACAAGCAGACGTTGCGCCTCTGCGGCACGACGGTCGGTCTTTTTCTCGGTAGAATATTTATGGATGTGAATAATAATTATAATATAAATTGCACAAATTTTAACTATAGAAAATATATGTTGTTTACTAAAACATTGTACATGTGTCAAGTGATACGCGCGGCGGACCGATCATAGTTCGGTGACAGTTGACACATCGTTACGTTACCTTTTTCATATGTGACTCCGAGCCGCACAACCTAATTTAAGACGTTGTCACGTCAAAAGGCTAACATCTAACACTCAACAAAAAAATTAAATCTGCATTATTGCTTGTAACAAAAAAGGCTAACACCCACCACCCCCACAATTTTTCCACCCAATTTTTCCCCCCTTTTTCCACTAACCTTTTCCCTCTTCTGCTCTTTAGTCAGAGCTCTCGCCTGATTCGCCTCTTGATGTGTTTTTTGTCTTTTGGCGATTTGTTCTCGAACTTTCGCTTCTATGGCGGTCGGATCTTGAACGGCTTCAGTTCCCAGAGCTCTCATTAAATTAGATATCCTGTTAGAAAAAAAAATACTTAAAGAAAATTAATTTAAAAAAATGGAGAAAAAAAGAGAGAAAAAGTAAAGTCCCGCTGAGTCTCTCGCGCCGGTTCTTCTCAGGTCTGAGGCGTTAACTTTAGCGAACCGGTGGTAAATTAAATAAAATATTTGACGTTCAAGAAATTACCTGTAACTTGTTTTTTTTTGAATAAAATTATTTGACTTTGACTTTGACTTTGTCCTGATGGAAATGGAAATTTAATTTTTGGTCAAGCACGAGTCGGTTTCGTATTTTTTCAGGATTACATTTCTTTTTTAATTTTGTAACTTATAAATCTCTCGGATAATATATTAAGATGTAAGCATAGTTTAAATGGTTTTTTATAATTTATTTTTATACAAAATAACAACACATCTAAGAAAGTCATTTATATTATTAGCATAATTTTCTTTCTTAGTTAGGATGGACTTTCGCTAAGTAAAGCTTGATTCTATTAAATAGAACATATTTTTTACACCTTATAAAACTGCTAAAAACAGACTAAATAAAAATAGAAAGACATCTATAAAAAAAAAATAAAAAAAAAAAAAAACAAAAAAAATACATATAAAAAAAAGTGCCGCACAAATCGAACCCACTACCCCCTTCTCACCTTAGCTTAGGTTCCGGCGGGGCTTCCAGGCCGAGTCTGACTTTCTCCTGTTCCTCCTTCCAGGCCTCCCTCCTGCTTTGTCTTCTCAACTTCTTCCTTTCCTTCTTCGTGAGGAAGACCGGCATGTACGTGGGTTTTAGGGGCTCAGCTAGAGTGGGAAATTTTTAAGGGGCTATTGCAATATAAAATATATATACGTTAATAAATAAAGAATTTGATGTTGTGGTTCCTTAGATTTTTGTATACAAACGCACAAATGAAAATGTTAAAAATTTATTTTGTATTTTATTTTATTATAAAAGGCCCTCAATTAATTTTCTTTAAACATCTTCCAAGTACACACAGCAATCAGATACAATTTAATCACAATTAAACGCTAACCAACGTCTCTGCGTATGGCTTACACACGCTAAAGTGAAAGAATTAAATTTTTTAAGGATTTACTAACTAGACGCACTTCCATAGTGATAGCGACCGTGACGCAAAGTCACAAAAAACATGTATATGTATGTGTTCATATATTTATTTTTTTTTACCTTCACGCTTTATCCCGCACATGGCAGGGTAGGGAGAGGAAACTGCAGGAACCATACGAACACTTTAACTAGTGTTAAGACACTCCGTTGCTTAGTCCCTGCTTTCTCCGTCCCTGCTTTCGGTCGTTTTCGAGGCATTGCGTGTTGAGTGGCGGAACTCAACGCCGCGTTTTGCCTTAGTGTGTTCATATGTGTGTACGTATGCCTGTGTGTGTGTATGTATGTATGTATGTATGTGTGTATGTGTATGTATATATGTGTTTATATATATATATATGGGTGTGTATGTATGTGTGCTTGTGTGTGTGTGTGTGTGTATATATATTTATATGGGTGTGTATGTATGTATGTGTATGTATATATATATAAGGGTGTGTGTATGTGTGTGTGTGTGTGCACTCACTGGGCGGCCGCAGCTGCTGCGGGTGCTCCACCAGGTTGGTGATGGCGTCCTCGTTGACGTTCTCCACGATGTCGTCCCCGCCGGTGTTGCACGCCTCCACGCGCTGCAGGGAGCTGCGCGAGTCCGCCGCGGGGGAGGGCTGCTGGCTCTCCGTCTGTCTCCTTCTCTTTGCTTCTCTCTCTTCCGGTGTCATTAGGATCACGCTGTCCCACCTTGAGGTGTAGTGTATATATAAAGAGGAAGCTTAGTGTTGAGACACTACGTTCACCTTTTTAAAGTGCATTTTTGAGTTATTATGAGTGGTGAGCAAAAGAAAATAATTTTATTATTATATAATAAGTTATATAACTTATTATATAATAAGTCGTCGTGGCGCAGAGGCGTAAGCGTCTGCTTGTAAACGCGACGGTTACTGGGTTCGATCCCCAGTCGGAGAAGATGGATTTTTCTATTTCCATTTTCTTCGCTCTGGCTAACTAGGCAAAGCGCGGCGTTGGGTTCTGCCACTCAACACGCAATGCCTCAAAAACGGCGGAAAGTGGGGACGGAGAAAGCAGGGGCTAAGCAACGGAGTGTCTTAACACTAGGTTCCCACGGTCCCTGCAGTTCCCTCTGCCTACCCTGCCTTGTGCGGGATAATGCGTGAAGCTATAAAAATAAGTAAAAGAGGACAATTATATAATAAAAAAGGTACAATTTTCGTTAATTAATAAGTTGTTAAGTGGCGGAACTCAACGCCGCGCTTTGCCCCGTTTCCGGAGCGAAAAAAATGAAAATAGAAAAATCCATCTTCCCCGAGTGGGAATTGAACCCACAAACCGTAGCGTTTACAGAACACACTCAAGAAATATAAATATATAACATACCAAAAAAAAAAGCACCATAATTTTCATATTAATAACTTATACGGTCAAAGGCACTAATTCATTTAAAAAAAAAAAAAAAAAAAACAAAATGTCGTAGCTATATAAGAGCTCCTCACCACTCGATGTCGGGCACTCGGTCGGCGTCGGGCGCGTCGGCCGCCAGCAGCGCCAGCTTAGTGGCCGAGGAGATGCCGGTCTTGCGCGCGATTTGGGAGATCTCGTTTTGTAGCTTCTCCAGTTGTGCCTGTACAGACGGACATACACACACACATGTAGATATACACACACACACACACACACACATATGGATTAATTAAAAAACAACGAATTAACTTCAGTTTTCATAGCATTATTATATATATAGCATATATTTTTTTTAATAAACACTTTTTTCTTATATAAATATATAAGAGATAAACCAACATCTCTTGAAACATTCTCTAAAAGACAATAAAAAAATAACTTTCACAAAACTATTATATGTAACAATACAACAAATTGAATCTTTTAACTCCAAAAATATTTAATTTTCAACATCTGATACAAAGGTCCTTTACACCTATGAGGCCCCCTAAAATTTACTCTAAGACCCCCTACACTTGAAGGCCTCCCAAAAATTTACACCGACGCCCCCTATACTTAAAACTTTTACACTAAGACCCTCTACACTCAAAAAGTCCCCATAAAAATTTACACCTAAAGGCCCCCCAAAAGCCCCATACTCACCTTCATTCTCAACCTCTCGGCCATTTGTGTGAACTTCCCAGGCTCGTGGAACCGGAGGGCCCTCTTCTGCCTGGCGGGGGGCTTCACAGCCACGCGGGCGTCCACCCAGGGGGCCTCACCCGCCGGCTCCGGCACTTGTCCGGTTAGCTGTGCTCTAAACTCTTCACGGCGTTTAGCTCTGATATTAGCCTGTAGGGAGAAATTATTTTCTTTTTTAATTTTTATTTTTTTATGTAGGCACTAGTGATGTGAGAATGTCATTTTTGAATAGATAATTATAAGGCTTATTACAATAAAAATCTTAGTAATAATTAATAAAACTTTTTTAGAAGAGAGCGAGAATTTAATTTTGTTTCTTTAGATTGCACGAAAAAAAAATGTTTCATGAGATAAAATAAAGATTGGTAATGTGATTTCGAGGTAAAGTTACTATTTTTTTAAATCAAAAAGTGACGATTTCGATTTTAATAACGTATTATGATGGTCAAATTTTTATTTTTCTTATATTCATTATTCGCAAAACATTTGCAGAAATTTTTTGAGACTGCGAATACACATGTGTAAAAATATGCGAATATTTGCGAATGCGAATATTCGTTACATCACTACTACGTAGGAACTGTTTTATAATACATCAATAATCTTAAAAAAAACCTTTTCATATAACAATTGAAGACATGAGTGGATGAAGGGGATATGATACAATTTGGAAATGTGGAGATAATTGACATTTTATTGATAAATATGTACATAACTGTTTGCGTCAAATTGTAGTTAATGTAATGAACTACTAATATGAAGTCTAAAAATGAGATAAAATTATACAAATTAGTATTTATTAAATAAAATATGTACATAACTCACTCATTCAACATAAAAATTAGTTATTACAAAAAATGTTAACCCCTTCATCCACTCATGAATTATCAATTAAAGAAAATTAAACAAAAAAATATAACTATATTAACATAGAATATAAATACATTATTTTTAACCTTTTAATATCACTTTAATTTTAAAGTTTTTATTATCATTTATCATTCATTTATCCATCCCTCAATCCACATTTTAAAAAAAATAAAAAAATATAAAAGGGGTCCAGTTCAACTAGAGGCCCCCTATAAATTTTCGTATTACCTTTAAAGTAGGAGCAACGTGTGTCAACTGCACTCTTTTCCCCGTAGTGTCTATAGTGCGGCCCTCTTTGTCTAGGATGAGAGGGGCGGGGCCTGAGGCCCCTGCGGCTGCGAGGGCCCCCCCTTGAAGAGAAATTATGTTATATGGTTATGTAAATTATATTTACTATGGAATTATATTTTAAAATATTTAAAAATATATTAGTTTTGCTGTTGTGTTCATTTTTAAGTTATTTTCTGTATATATATAAAAACAGAATTAAAATATTAATAAATAAAATGAATTTGCTTCACAAATAATAATTGTAATATTTTATCAAAGACGGCCATTATCAAAACTTTATAGGGGAAAATATTTCGAGGCTATATATGAAAAACTATATAATATATTTTTTATTATAATATATTTATACAAGCTGTGTAACGCGTGATGTAGACATCATTAAATACAAATGACGTAAACATCTCGTACTACAACAATACTATTGAACGTCGTCAATCTGTCACCTTTCATTCAGAAATAACCGAATGAGAAAGAGCTATATCTCCGTCCCGCTCTGACAGTACAGTGTACGCTCGCGTCATACTTCACTTGACTAATGGCGTTTTATTTCGATACAATAATTTAATTATTTATTTTGTCTAAAAAAGATATTTTTTTATTTTTGAAAATTTTACTAGTTTTATAATTTTACCAAGTTTATAAAGGCTAGTTAATACTGTGCTTGAAATTAAGGTCGTCATTATATCCACACCCTGTATATATATATATATATATATATATATATATATATATATATATATATATATATATATATATATATATATATATATATATATATATATATATATATATATATATATATATATATATATATATATATATATATATATATATATATATATATATATATATAAACATACACACCAGCAAGTTTCCTCTGTATCCTGGCTTGGAGTTCCGCAATCTTCCTCTGCTTCTCCAGTTCTTCAGCTGATATTGGTTGTGTTGCTGTAATAAAAAATATACAAAAATTAACCTTTCCACTATAGAGAGAGAGATGGATATATATTTCACATTTTTATTCGTAACATCTTTACTATGAGAGTGAAAGGGATAGCTATATGGTACATTTATTTCTATTAAATGTGAAAAGAATAGCTATATGTAAGAAAGAGATGGATATACTTATGGGAATTTTTATAAAGTTTAAAACTTCAAATTTAGAGTATATTTATTTCAATTAGTTTATAAATAAAAAGTTATATAAAATATACAGAAATAATAAAAACTAATAACAATTATTAATAATACCTACCAGGTTTAGAATATAACAGTGGTTTGATAACACTCGGTGGAGGTATTGCACTGGACGGGAGCTGGGCCTTGATCTGTTGTGCTGTTGCCGCTGCAGCGTTGACATTCCTTGTCTCTCCTTTAATAGCCATTAGTGCTCTTTTACGTTCCTCTATTTCCTTCTGGGCGTTTGCCATCATGAGCTGGAGAGGCAAAGTTTTATTGTATATAGGCTTACATAAGATTAATATATGTATATGTATATATAAACATATATTTTTTATGTCTTCACACATTATCCCTCCCTCACAGGGTTGTCATAACCCTGGCAGAGGGAACTGCAGGATTATAGAAACATAGTGTTAAGACACTCCGTTGCCTAGTCCCTGCTTTCTCCAAATATCAACTGTGTATTTTTGTTTCTATATAAGTTTTTTATGGTTTCACAAAAAAAATTTTTAAAAAAAATAAATTACAGTTTAGATCAGTTGAATGAAGCCATTAAAGGATAGTTATAAAGTCATCTGCATATATTATTATATAAGATGCAGATAGCATATGGTATACAACATAATTAAGATTTAAAAAAAATCTATGGTATATGACATAATTAAGATTAATTATGCGAATACAGGGGCCTATACAGCTCAATATATAAGTTTACTTGTATAATTTAATTATTATAAAAATTGAAATAAAAAAATTTATTTAAAATGAATCTAGTTACCAGATCAAAAAAAATAATTCATCCCCCTCATGGGACTTGAACCCACAACCATCATGTTTACAGTATGTTACTTTTTATTTTGCCTCACACTTAATCCTGCACATAGCAGGTTAGTCAGAGGGAACCGTAGGAACTGTTAGAACCTTTCAAGACAATGTATATGAGTGGTAGAACTAAACACCTTGCTTTGCCTAGTTCCCAGAAGAAAATGGAAAAGGAAAAATTCATCTTCCCATCACGGGAATCGAACCCACAAACCCTCAAAGTATGTTAACTTACCTTAATCTTATCTGCACTTAAGCCTGTCATCTTAGAGCCTATGGTCTCCCCCTCCGACAACACTGAGGGTATCTCCACACCATTGTCCTTTTTCTCTCTCTCTTCTCTACCATCCCTCTCTCTATCTCTATGCTTCTCCTCTCGAGACTCATATCTATCATCGTGCCTTGATCTGGAATTAAGAGAATAAATTTATTTATTTATTACAATAAAGGAAAAATTTTGTATGATAATAACCAAACTAATATTAAACTGTGGCACTGTTATTAATGTCTACCTCACAAGTGTTTTAACCTAAGAAGAATTTCTAAATCAATTTCCTAAAAGTACTAAACATTATTTATAGATTATATGTAAAGCATTTAGAGACAGTCCTTTAATCACTTGAGATTTGAAAGAACTAAAAGGTAAAAAACTAAGTTTAACAAAAACGATAAATATCACATTTCAGTTCTGGTAGTGTTGTAGTAATATATTATTTATATTTTTTCAGCAAATGCATACAAAATTATAAAATTAGAATGATTTTTACACACATTTCTATATATGTATATATAAAGAGATTATTCACGTACATATATTAGTGTACATTATGTATATTTATATGTAAAAGTTAATATTATTTCCTCCTTTAGTGGAAATAGAGTAAGGAACAGCTCCATTATTACGATGCAATATGAAATAAATTACGCTTCCGAGAAGCTTCTCTTTATATACTATACAAAATGTTAAGTAACAAAATTATCAGTACCTAAAATAATTATATATACATACCTTTTAGAATCTTTATCCTTGTCCTTATCATCATACTTCCTTTTCTGGTTCTTGGATGAAGAGACCAGCTCTTGAGCTAATGCTATAGCTTTATCCGCTAACTTAACTCGCCTTCCTTTGCAATCTATGTGGGAGGAGATCTGTCTATGATTTTTTTACGCGATCTAAGCTACGAAAGCAAAAATTTAATTACAGTATTTATACTTTTAGAAACAAAGTATTTACAAAATTTTGAGGTATCATATCACATTTATTAAATTACCTATTATATACATTTATAGATTATAAAAAATTTAAAAGCTTTATTATAAATAAATTTAACTAAACTACATATCCTCAAATAAAATATTTTGCAGTATTACTTAAAAAAAATCTGTTATTTTCATATTTACCTTGCACAAAGTAGCTTATTTATATATTTGAATTTATTGTGCGGCGTTATGACCAGTAATGGCTAATATATATAATATAAACAACTAAGCATGATCAATCATTTGGTTATACAAAACCAAATAACCTATGTGATTTTCTAGTATTTTCTAAACAAAATAACAAGCTAAAATCTTACTTAACTAAATTATGCTAAAATGGTTTTTTTTATGTCATAATAAACTCACCCATTGGTCAAACAAGTGGATACAGTGGATAATAATGAACTATCAGATTTACCAATAGTTCTGTAAATAGCACGATCTATAGACGACCTAAGGTCTTCTACTTCTCGTCTGGATAATTGAAATGCCATTATAACACGTAAAAAGCCACAACTTTATAGAAATTCTTTCTACTTATTATTTTTCACTTCAGATTTAAGGTTATGTATATATACATGTATGTCTTGAAATATACTTATGTATTATCAGTTATTCATAATTTCCTTCAAATACTTTATTTGAAAGAAATATCGTTTTAGTCTTTTATTGATTAATTAGTAATAAATATTTATTTGCAAATATTTAAGCGCAAACTGACGTAAACAATGATCATAGATAGGTTAAACAAAATTAATGTAAATCGATTATCTATAGGAAAAAATCGATTAAGACTTTTTATCTTTTTGTTTCAACACGTTACAGATTTAAGAATTATAAGACTTTTATTTAATTAATTATGCTTACATTTTCTTGACTATTATCTTTTTAATTAATTTTATTACTTATATTCAAGTGAAGAAAAAATCGATTTCTTGTTTATATATTAAAAAGTGCATAAATATCACATTATATTACAGTACATATAATGATTTATATATAAACAAAAGTAAAATATTATTTAGATTATATTTGTATATCTAGAAGACGAATAAGTAATGTTATTTCAATTTTTTCAACTTTCAGGCAAAATCAAAATGCGTGCTGGCAACACATTTGTTTTGTTTCGAATGACAAATACTGACCGACGCTAAATATTTGTATAGTGTAAAATAAATAAAATATTAACAAAAGTTACTATATTTAATTCCTGAAAACGTTAAGCCATTTATAATTTAAGTCTCTAAAATCGTTATAAGTCATAGTATACAAAACATAACCTCAAAATGTCTGACGATGAAGATATGATGATGGTGAAGAAGCCCAAGGTCCACTATGGCTCCTTGGAGGAACAGGAGAAGGCTAGGCTCGCTGCTCTGGCGGCAGCTGCTAAAGAAGGAGTCGAGGAGAGTGGTCAAGAATTGGGTGATATACAGATATCTAATGGTAAGCTTAGAGTTTTTCAATTAAAACATTATTATTAAACCTCCTGGCATAAGTTTAGCGTAAGCGAGTGGTTCAAATTGTTGTTAATTTAGATCTTTTTAAGGAAGCTCTTAATATATATTTTTTCTTCACTTATTAGCTGAAATTTTGACTATTCAACAAAAATAATATATAAAACTTATCAAATATCTGTTTTAACATATAGATGTATATATACATATATGTACATTGTTTTTTAACATATTGAATCAACATAGTTTTTAATATTTTCATACATATAAGTCTTGTAAATTCAGAATACATGGAGCTAGAAGAAGAAATGTCAAAAGACAAAAAAGCTCTGCTAGAAGAATTCGAAAGAAGAAGGAAAGCGAGACAGCTTAATGTGTCTACAGATGACGATGAGGTAAAGTAAGCCGATTTTTTTTTATTTCACCTCTATCTTGTATATAACATGATCGGCAACAGGACTCCAGTACTAAGGCATCCAACTCCTACAATTTGTCAAAATTTTTAAAAGATATATTCAAAGATTTTCTCATTTTGAGAAGATTAAAATTGTGCTGGATTCAAATTTTTATATACTTTTTCCAATATATTAAGTTAAAATATTTTTATAAGATTTTAATTAAAAGTCTTAATAATGTTTCCAGGTAAGGAGAAGTCTCCGACAGCTCGGTGAGCCTGTGTGTCTGTTTGGTGAGGGACCAGCTGAGAGGAGAGTGAGATTGAGAGATTTGCTTCAGCTAGTAAGTGGGTTTCTGTATATTATTATAATAACTCACTCTTCGGTATTAATTTTATAATATATTATTTTTAGTTTTAGCTAGGACCGTAGTGGCGCAAAGTGGTATAGGGTCTGCATATAAACGCGACAGTTTGTGGGTTCGATTCCCACTCGGGGAAGATGGATTTTTCTATTTTCCTTTTTTTCGCTCTGGAAACTAGGTAAAGGGCGGCGTTGAGTTTCGTCACTCAATACTTCGAAAGCAGATGGAAAGGACTAAGCAACGGAGTGTCTTAACACTAGGTTGCTATAGTTCCTACGATTCCCTCCGCCTACCCTGCCATGTGCGGGATAAAGCGTGAAGACAAAAAAAAAAGAATAAGTTTGAAAGTGTTGCAGCTATTAACGTCCATCTCATAAGCAATGTTTCATACTATATTGATAATAATTAGCATACAATTAATTACTTAGAAAATTATAATGATTAAAAACCTTAACACAATGTTAAGGTTTAAAAAATTGATGACCTCTTATTAAAAAAATAATGACCACTTATATAATTATTACACATTACAGTCTAGGAGAAGATGCGATACACAAGAAGTTAGAGGAGGAAGAGGCAAGGATAGAAAGGGACAGAGGCAGAGAGGGCACCTGGTACCACGAGGGACCTCCGGAGCTGAGGGATGCCCGGATATGGATAGCCAGATACTCCCTGCCCAAGGCCAAGGAGAGGTAGGTGGGGAGATTAAGGGGGAAAGAGATGGAAGATGAAGAATGAAAGAGATGAAGAATGTATGAAACTTTTAAAGGAATCACTGTGTGAAGAGTGAAAGAGATAGAAGATATACGTAAACTTTAAAAAATAGGGAATCATTTTTTCCTTGTTTCATTGTGTAAAGAGTAAAAGAGATGAGAAATGTATGAAAACTTTTAAAGGAATCATATAGGGAATTGTTTTGTCTTTGTCTCATTGTATGAAGAGTGAAAGAGATGGAAGATATATGAAAATTTTTATAAGAATAATACGTAATCGTTTTGTCCTAATCTCACTATACAAAGAGTAAAAGAGATGGAAGATATATCGAATTTTTTATAGGAATAATTGGGAAAAGCTTTGTCTTTGTCTCACTGTATGAAGAGTGAAAGAGATGGAAGATATATTAAAACTTTTATAGGAATAATTATGATGAAATTAGTTTTCTTTTGGGAATTGCTAGAGTTGGGTTATGTTTTGTTCTTATCTGTATAGATGAAGTGTGAAAGAGATAGAAGTATATTAGAAAGAAAAAAAAAAGGCTAAAAAGAGTGCTTTATCTTTTTGTAAAAGGAAATAGTTGAGGCTTTTTGGTGGTATTTTATCTTTGTATTGTTAAATAAAGTGTGAAAGAGATGGAAATAGCTGTCTCGGTTTATATAAGTTTAGTTTGCTATGTACGATGGGAACGTATAGCTTAGTGGTCAGAAAGCGTGGATGGTTTTCATAATATGCGGGTTTAAATCCTGCTGCGTTCAAATTCTTATAAGTTTTTTGAATGATATTTTTCTATACATAAGGTGGCATTATGGCTTCAATTCAATTAAAAAAAATATTTTAATATTTTATCTACCCAGCTTTTTCAAAACAGTTAATTTTTTTTTTTTTTTTAGCTTCACGCATTATCCCGCACAAGGCAGGGTAGGCAGAGGGAACTGCAGGGACCGTGGGAACCTAGTGTTAAGACACTCCGTTGCTTAGCCCCTGCTTTTTCCGTCCCCACTTTCCGCCGTTTTTGAGGCATTGCGTGTTGAGTGGCGGAACTCAACGCCGCGCTTTGCCTAGTTTGCCAGAGCGAAGAAAATGGAAATAGAAAAATCCATCTTCTCCGACTGGGGATCGAACCCAGTAACCGTCGCGTTTACAGGCAGACGCTTACGCCTCTGCGCCACGACGGTCCTTGTAAACATATAATTATAATATTAACTTGAAAATAAAAAATAATACAATTTCTTATAATTTTTTAAAGTGTTAATCGACACTGAGAATAGAAAAATACTTAAAGAAAACATTTAAAAATTTGTACGCAGCGGTACTCGAACCCGCGCCCTCTTGCGTGCAGGCGCTCTCACCACTGAGCCATGCGTTCTTCATCACGCCGCGTTGAAACTCTTATATGCTTTATACAACTTATATCGTTGTTACCATCTCTGTAGGGAGATTCTTACAAATTTCGGTTACACAACGACCATTACAAAGAACAATCGTTTGATGAGAAATTATATTGCTCTGCAATTATGAGAATGATTCGCAAAAAGGCATAGGTTCAAATCCTGCTGCGTTCAAATTTTATATGTATATTTTCTATAAGTAACATTTTAGACCTTTTTTATGTCGCAAATTTAATCATAGTGTTGCCAGTCTATAACTATAATATTAAAATGTTGCCATTAAAAAAATACAATAAAACAGATTAAACAAAGCCCGTGAGGAGTTACAACTAGCGGGTAGTGTTAGAGCCGCCGCTAAGCAGGAGTCGCAGAGGAAAGCGTCCGCCATGTCCATATATTGTAGTCAGGTTGGTGCGGGTTCGACTTTATTTTGATATATTTTTTTTTAGCTTCACGCTTTATCCCGCACATGGCAGGGTAGGCAGAGGGAACTGCAGGAACAATAGGAACCTAATGTTATGACACTCCTTTGCGTAGTCCCTGCTTTCCGCCTTTTTCGAAACATTGAGTGTTGAGTGGCGGAACTCAACGCCGAGCTTTGTATAGTTGTCAGAGCGAATGAAACAGAAATGTAAAATCCATCTGCCCCCAAGTGGGAATCGAACCCACGATCCGCCGTGATATAATTTAAAAATTATAAATAATGATGTGCTATATTTATCATAGCACATATTTATTTATAATTTTTAAATATCCTACCTTAGCCTAGTGTTAAGACACTCCGTTTTTTTTTTTTTTTTTTTTTTTTTTTTTTTTTTTTTTTAGCTTCACGCTTTATCCCGCACATGGCAGGGTAGGCAGAGGGAACTGCAGGAACCATATGAACCTAGTGTTAAGACACTCCGTTACTTAGTCCCTGCTTACTCCGTCCCCGCTTTCCGCCTTTTTCGAGGCATTGCGTGTTGAGTGGAGGAACTCAACGCCGCGCTTTGCCTTAGATGCCAGAGCGAAGAAAATGGAAATAGAAAAATCCATCTTCCCCGACTGGGAATCGAACCCAGTAACCGTCGCATTACAGGCAGACGTTACGCCTCTGCGTCACGACGGTCGTCAAACTGACAGACTGTGTTTATTATTGTATTGGCGTAATTCAACGCCGCGTGTATAATTAACGTTTTTTTTTCCAGATCGGCGACACGAGACCCATAAGTTTCTGTAGATTCAGCAGCGATAGTCAAATGTTGATAACTTCTAGCTGGTGAGTAAATTATATGCGTGATAGATCGTGGGTTCGATTCCCATGAGAAGAGATTGAACTATTTTCTTTTTTACGCTCTGGTATCAAAGCAGAGCGCGGCGTTGAGTTCCGCCATTAAATTTTATAAAGGTAAGGTACCTTTATAAAAATAAATACTCTTCACCAATGTAGAGTTAGAGGGGACCGCCTAGTGTTAAGACACTCCGTTCTCCGCTTTTATCTCCAATTTAAGATATAGCTTTTTTTCTCGTATTTAAAATATAGCTTTTTAATTAGCGGAAATAGCTGCACTTAAACTTCTCAAACCAGAGAAATGTCAAAATAATTAATTTCTTTCGTCCTCAACTCTCCGTAAATCTCTCTCTCTATTTCTCTCCAGGTCAGGACTGGTCAAGATCTGGTCAGTGCCTGATTGTATAGAGCTCCAAGTCCTCAAAGGACACACGTGCAACGTAAGCGCCGCCATTTTCCATCCCAAAGCGGGGCTTCCCCATCATTTTGCACAAAAGGTGAGGTTAAATCTAATTGCTTGCTTATAATGTGTATACAAAAGTTTAGTGAAATAAACTAAATAAGAAAATATAAATTATGGGGCTAATACAAGTGTAAGTTAGGATAATGGTATATTATTTTTATTTAAAATTGATAAGTGAGCTAGGTAAGGCAAATGAAAGTAGAAATTTTTGGAGTCGGAAACACACACACACACGTACAAACACACGCACACACATACACACACACATACACATACGCACACGCACACACACACACACACACACATACACACACGCACACATACACACACATACACATACACACACACGCACACACACACACACACATACACACACACGCACACACAACTTTCCAATCTTCCCTTTCTGCCTTAATTTTGAAATAACAAAAAAAAGTTAAAATAACCCCTCAAGTTGGTATTGAACCTATAACAACTTAACTCAATAACTATGACTTTTAAATATTATTATCCAGATAGAAAAAGAGAAAGAGAAAGAAAAAGACGGAGAAGACACAAAGAAAGAAGATCAAATGGACGTTATAGACGATGCAGCTAAGTCTGTCTGTATGGCGTCCTGCGCGTACGACGGCTCTGTGCACTTGTGGAATTTTGTTAGGTGAGTTTAGTGTCTAGTGGCTAGTGTCTAGCGTCTAGTGTCTACTAAGTGTCTAGTGTCCGTTTTGCCGAAACTATATATAGTGTTATATGGTGTAAAATTTGTTTTATATATTTTTTTATGTGTTGTTGTGTGGGATGTGTACTTTTTGCAAATATTAAAAAAAATGGTGAAATTTTTGGTAAGATGCAAATAAAATATTATCCTATAAAATATGATTAAATATTGTATTTTTTTTATCATTATATATTGATTGTGGAAGCGTTTCAATTGCGCACACTTAGAGAGGCGAGTTTTTGATCTACAATTTTAACTTTTGATACTGTTTTAAAGATATTGAAAAGGCGGATTTCCAACTTTAATATTTCTATAAGTATGAAGTGTTAAGAGAAAAGCATGTATATGTGGAACCCCCCTAGTATTTTGATTTATTTTACGGTGGAAACCTAGTGTTAAGACACTCCGTTCCCCGCTTTCCACCTTTCGAGAAATTGGGTGTTGATTGGTGGAACTCAACGCCGCGCTTTTGCCTAGTTGCCAAAGCGGAAAAAATAAAAATTAAAACAAAACCATTCTCCCCGATCGGGAATCGAACCTACAAACCGTTGCTGAACGGGTAATACCCCAAAATAACTTGTTTTATGAGAAAAGAAACCATTTCTAACCTTTCTTTTTCATCCAATTATCGTCTGTAACATTCCATTATCGTTTCTCCTACCAGTGACTCGCCAGTGGCGTCTCTCTCCGGCCACTCTCCGTCGCGAGTGGCTCGCCTCGACTTCCACCCGTCGGGTCGGTTTCTGGCAACCACAGTGTTTGATCACTCCTGGCGGCTTTGGGACTTGGAGACGCGTGAGTTTTTTTTATATATATTTAAATATAGTTAATTCTACTCTAAAGACATTTGGTCTGTGTGAATTAAGGCTCTAGTGTTGCATCACTATGGTTTTTATGGAGAGGTCTTTTTCTATACTTTTATATGGTTTTTTTGTTACCCACGCATTTTATGGCAGAAAGAACTGCAGGAACCGTGGGAACTTAGTGTTAAGACACTCCTTGAGCTCCTCCTTTCCCCGCTTGCCGTCTTTTTTTGGGGCATTGCGTATTGAGTGGCGCAACTCAACGCCGCGCTTTGTCTAGTTGCTAGAGCAAAGAAAATGGAAATGAAATAGTCTATCTTCCCCTCATGGGAATCGAACCCACAAACCGTAGCGATTACACGCAGACGCTACGCCTCTGCGCCACGACGGTCCTTAATTTTAATCACCTTTATATATTTATATGTATATATATCTATCTATTCCTATAGAGGACCGTCGTAGCGCAGAGGCGTAAACGTCTGCCTGTGAACGCGACGGTTTGTGGGTTCGATTTCCATTCGAGGAAGATGGATTTGTCTATTTCTACTTTCTTCGCTCTGGAAACTAGGCAAAGTGCGGCGTTGAGTTCCGCCACTCAGCACGCAATATCTCGAAAAAGACGGAAAGTGGGGACGGATAAAGCAGGGACTAAGCAACGGAGTGTCTTGACACTAGGTTCATATGGTTCCTGCAGTTCCCTTTGCCTACCCTGCAATATGCGGGATAAAGCGTGAAGCTAAAAAAAGTGTTTATATATATTATAATTTTATATATTTATATATTTTCAGAAACGGAAGTCCTCCATCAAGAAGGACATGCAAAACCAGTATATAGTATTGCGTTTCAATGCGATGGGTCTTTAGCTGTCACTGGGTGAGAGACGCCATCTTGGTTTTTTACTTTGTCTTTTTTTTTTTTCTTTTTTTAATTTGAATTTAATGGAGTTTATGACTTTTAATTTTTACGTCTTCGTTATAATTTTGTTCGATTTTTTTTATAATCGAAGACATGAGTGGATGAAGGGGATATGATACAATTTGAAATGTGGAGACAATGGACGTTTTATTGTGAAATATGTACATGTATAACTATTTGCGTCAAATTGTAGTTAATATAATGAACTACTAATATGAAGTGTAAAGATAAGATAAATATATACGAATTAGTATTTATTAAATAAAATATGTACACAACTCCCTCATTCAGCATAAAAATCGGTTTTTACAAAAAATGTTACATAACCCCTTCATCCACTCATGTCTTCAATTATTAGTTGTATATACAGAGTGTAAATGTACTCGCGACCTTAATTTGAAGCATAGCATTATCTATGCTTTATAAAGTTGGTAAAATTATAAAACCAGTAATATTTTTAGAAATAATAATAAAATTATTGTTCCAAAACAAAACGCCATTAGCCAAGTGAAGTATGACGCGAGCGTACACTGTACTGTCAGAGCGGGACGGAGATATATGTCTCTTTCTCATTCGGATGATTAAAGTATTAATAATTATTAAATAGTTTTTTTTGTATATAGCCTCGAAATATGTTACCCTATAAGTAGTTTTGATAACTTTTTAACATCAAAACAAAAAATACAACTCTCTCTCTCTCTCCGTTAGTGGGATGGACGCGTTCGGCCGCGTTTGGGACATGCGCACGGGACGCTGCGTCATGTTCTTGGAGGGACATCTTGGGGCTATCCTGGGAGTGGACTGCGCCCCGGGGGGGTACCAGGTGGTGACCGGGGGGGGAGATCATCAGGTATGAGGGGGACTGGTGGGGGGAAGAGAGTACTGCTAGTTAGTAAATCTTTAGGATTTAGCGGAGAGTGGAGAAATTGGGAAGAAAGATATTCTTAACCCTAGAAGCTAACCTAATGGGTGGGATATAGCGTGAAGCAAAATTTATCGAATTGACATATTTGAACAGTTTGTGTTTTTGATTTTTGAAGATTTTGTTTTTTTTTTATTATTTTGAATGTTTACAGGCCAAAATATGGGATCTAAGGAAGCGTGCCTCCATATACACTATACCTGCGCACACGCATCTTTTAAGTGGTAAGTAAAGATATATGTATATAGTGTCACTAATAAAGCAAATTAAAAAAAAAAGAAAAATACAGAGAAAGCCCCGCTGAGTTACTCGCGCCGGTTCTTTTTAGGTCTGAGGCATTAACTTCAGTGAACCGGTGGTAGATTAAATAAAAATATTTGTCGTTCAAAAAATTAAGCGTGTCACTTGTTATTTTGAATAAAATTATTAGACTGTGAATATATGGAATTAAATCTCTACAGTTTAAGGGAAAAACTATACAATAGCTTACCTAATGAAACTTTTAATGAAAAATCCTTTGCGATCTTTAAGATAAAATTACTATCTTATTGTAAAAATACTTAGAATAATTACTATTGAATTGTGTAAGTCGTTACTACTTTACTAAATTGTCGGTTAAATTATTATGTGAAATATCTCATTTAAGTGAACATTGTATGTTCTTTATGAGAAAAATAAACTCTTAAACCACAGACTGTGACTTTTATATAATATGTTTTATATATGTATGTATAATAGTATGTGGAAAGGAAATACAGTCCATTTAAAAAGATTCCCATTAGGGCTATCTTTTGAACATCTTGTGCAAAAGCTATAAATAATTCTGGAGATCAGAACTCCTGAGGCTAACTAGACATACTTTGAAAAATGGCTTCTACAAAAAGCTATGATTTAAAGACCCAGCGTCTAACTCTAAATGGAACTTGAAAACAATAAAATATTCTCTCTCTCTCTCTCTTTCTTTCTTTCTTATTCACTTATTTCTAGAACTTACTGTTAGTCTACACTAACTGAAGAAAAATACTTTAAAATCTAAAATAACATACAATTTTCTTATTTTTTTAATATTTATATACAGGGTGTTAGCGGTAACGGCGACCTTAATTCCAAGCATCGTATTAACTAGCCTTTATAAACTATAACATTATAAAAAATAAAAATAAAGTAGAATTATAAAAGAAGTAAAATTTTCAAAAATAAAAAACTGTTTTTTTTTTTCAAACAAAATAAATAATTAAATTATTGTTCCAAAATAAAACGCCATTAGTCAAGTGAAGTGTGACGCGAGCGTACACTGTACTGTCAGAGCGGGACGGAGATATATGTCTTTCTCATTCGGTTATTTTTTTGAATGAAAGGTGACAGATTGACGACGTTCAATAGTATTGTTGTAGTACGTCATTCATGTTTAATGATGTCTACATCACGCGTTACACAGTACGTATAAATATCGTGAAATGGAAAAAATGATGCTTTACCTAAACTATTGATAATTATTAAATAGTTTTTTGTATATAGCCTCGAAATATTTCCCCCTATAAGTGGTTTTGATAATGGCCGCCGTGTCAGATACACCCTGTATATTATTTCTTATTCCATTTAATTTCCAGATGTAAGATATCAGAGAAGCCACGGTCACTTCTTACTGACGTCCTCATATGATAAAAACGCGAAGCTCTGGTCCAACCCGGCTTGGCATCCTCTGAGGACACTCTCCGGACATGATAATAAGGTTTAAGTTGTTTACAAACTTATATATTGCGGTTGTGTACATACATTTTGTGTGGTATTAACTGTGTGTTTAAGTTTGTGATGTGTTTTTTTTTGGCTTTATCCTGCATATAGAAGGGTAGGCAGAAAGAGCTTGAAGAATATAGTGTTGAGACACTCGGTTCAGTGATTTTGAGTGATTTTTTATAAATAATAATGTTTTATTTGTAATGTTAATTATTACATTTACACAGTACGTACGCACATGGCAGGGTAGGCAGAGGGAACTGCATGGAGTAGGAACCTAGTGTTAAGACACTCCGTTGCTTAGTCCCTGATTTCTCCGTCCCCACTTTCCGCCTTTTTTGAGGCATTGCGTGTTGAGTGGCGGAACTCAACGCCGAGCTTTGCCTAGTTTCCAGAGCGAAGAAAATGGAAATAGAAAAATCCATCTTTCCCTCATGGGAATCGAACCCACAAACCGTCGCGTTTACACGCAGATGCTACACCTTTGCGCGACGATGGTCCTCGTTACGTACGAGGTGATGATATCACACTTCTTATAAACACCCGGCGGCGTTGAGTTACGCAACCGAATTCTTAATATATCAAATTCAAGCATAAACACTAAGTAGATTAAAAAACTAACAAGGTTTAACATATTGTTCTCCTCGAAAAAAGCGGAAGGCAGGGACTAAGCAACGGAGTGTCTTAACACTAGGTTCCTACGGTTCCTGCAGTTCCCTCTGCCTACCCTGCCATGTGCGGGATAAAGCGTGAAGACATAATAATAATTATATTTTTTTTTTCAGGTCATGAGTGCAGACATATCTATGGATAATAAATATATAGCAACGTGTTCTTATGACAGGACATTCAAGCTTTGGGCTCCAGATCTAGCCTAGACTGAAATCTAGATCTAGAAATAATTAATAAATACTTTTTAAAGAAATTATATTGTTTTTTTTTTTTTATTTTTACTTTTTTAAAGTGTTATTCTGCGATAATAATGTGAAAGACAATTTTGTAAATCAATGAAACAAATAAGTGAATGTAGTGTAGAAAGTAATGTAGTGACTAAACTCTCTGCTCTTATTTTTCATTAAAATTACTAACTGCTACACTCTACTAACTAATTTTTTACGACTAATTAACAACTACACTCTATACTCAGTAACTAATAACTTATCAAAGCGGGAAAAAATATTTAATTATTTCTCTTTATCAACGAGATCGAATGTGTTACCATTGTATTTACAATAAAATGCTGACACACTTCGCCACGATAGCATTTAACAAAGCAACATAATAATATAAATATCTATAAAAATATTTAAGACATGTATAAATAGGAACAATTTACAATTTCTTCGTTTTTATATAGTGTAGAAAGAACAAAGCGCGGCGTTTAATTCCGCCACGTAACACAGAATACTCTAAAAGAGGAGAACAGAGTGTCTTAACACTAGGTTCCCTTTGCTAACACTATATACAGGATATAATTTGAAGCTATAATTAAACTATAACAGCGTTAGTTTCCGCACTAAATAACGGTAACGTTAATAAATATAATACATTACATTTAACTTTTTAATTAATCTCCCAAAAAACGTCTTGAATCGTTTATAATTGCCGTTATTATGTAGTGTCACATGTTCGCACGGCCATTTAAATGTTTAATGACCTCCTTTAAATGCCAAACGATTAATTAATTAATTATTTGGTTGTTTAATTGCTTTTTCGCATTTTTCTAAATCACTTCCTTAGAATATTTTCACAATTTGACAGAATTGCGTTTTTACTTTGCCGCCAATTTTGTAATGACGTAATTAATTTTTTTTAAAGACAACTAACTATAAGTATAAAGCCTTGTGAAATGATAATTGGTTATTAATTATTATTTTGTTTTGAGCTGTTATTAAATAAGTAATAAATTAAGTAAAGGTTTACGCCGTTGCAGTTAATAATAATATACTATGATTATTGAAAGCAATTTGAGAAAGCATTAATGTTTAAATATTCTTAATGTTTCATGTTTCTCAATTTTTGTTTCATAAATATTTCATGGAACATTGGTTATTTTATTATATCTTTATTCTTTATTCTTTACGGTGAAGCTAATGAATAAGCAAAACGGTCATTTTAAAACTTTTGAGCCTCGTCCACAATTATTAACCTATTCATATATAAGTGTTGCGAGATATTTCTCAAAAGTACCAAGTCCTCGACCCACTCTTGCGTCATTTAGTGTTTAAGCATTCTTTCCTGGCTCATTTTTTTGATATACCTAAATGACGACTTAAACTAAATAGTAATTCAGTCAATTTCAAGAGTATCGTTGTCAATAATAGGAATTGTGAAATTGTAAATATCTAAAATTAAAAAAAAAAATAAAGCAGATTAAGTCCCGCTGAGTTTCTTACGCCGGTTCTTCTCAGGTCTGAGGCATTAACTTTAGCGAACCGGTGGTAAATTAAATAAATTATTTGACGTTCAAAAAATGAAGCTTGTACTTCTTATTTTGAATAAAATTGTTTTGACTTTGACTTGAGTATAAAGACCGTCATTTCAGAGGCGCAGCATCTACCTGTAAACGCCACGATTTGTGGGTTAAATTTCCATTTGGGGAAGATGGATTTATCAATTTCCATTTTCATTGTTCCGGCGACTAGGCAAAGCCAGGCGTTGAGTTCCGTCACTCAACACACAATACCTCGTAAAGTAGGCGAAAAGTGGGCAACGGAGTGTCTTAACATTAGGTTCCTGCGGTTCCCTCTGCCTATCCTGCTATATGCGGGGTGATTGCGTAAAACTATAAAAAACTAAATAATTACAATAAAATAAAATCTTAGTTACAATTTATAAATTGTAATGTCGATATGCATCAGTATGGAATGTATAAATGTATATATGGAATGTATGTGTCATACACATACAATATTTACTTACGTATGTAAAAACAAAAACAATGTAGTTATTTTAATTAGAAGCGATTTGTGTTTGTTCTTAAATATAAGCCATAATATATACAATAAGTAATTTTTAATCTATTTAAATAAATTTTAACATATATTTCATTTTAAATATTCATAGATAAATGATAAAGACAACATAAAATTATGTTAAACAAAAAAAAACGATTTCCTTATATTATTCCTAGAAATAATTACAACATTGTAATCAGATCAACGAAATATACAATATGCACATCACTAATGTCGTGCGATGCAATTTTGTTTAGGGTTGTTATAACTATATATTGATGTTTTTCAATGTGAATATATCACAATCGTCTCGATTGTTAATGATTTTGATTTAATCTATCAAAGAATATTTTGTTTTATATGTTTATTTCTTTGTAAAAAATATGATATGCATAAGCGTGAGAGATTTTTGTGACCTTTGCGATGATGATTTCTTAATGTATATTTTAATTTTATATTTCAACTAAAATAATTTTAAGGGAATAATCTGTTTCTATTTTTCCTTCTGGGGTTAAGGTATCAATTTAAATTTATTTACTTAATTGAAAACCAAAATTTGTTTTCATAAAAAGGTATCTGTATCTGTTTTAATGTTGAGGGAATACAATTGTATCATCCATGGTTCTCTAGTTAGAAGCAGCAGTAGACACACTGCTATTTCAGTCTATCTAGGGACCACGGACTACTGTAAAATGTTAAAAACGTTTTGTGAAAAATATTGAATCTATAGAATAAATGAACTTTCTGTACGAGATCCATTTTAAAATACTACCATATTATTTGATATTTTGTCATATTTACTTTCATATCATGAAAAAAGTATAAAAATAATAAAATCACCACATTGGAGAATAACTCCAAATATATACATTAAACAAAATTTCCACAATAATTTTTATATATGAGTCGTTATGTCAAATTTACTCGATAACGAATAAATCGATTATTTTGGCATTATCGAATACACATCGAAAACAAACTTACTAGTGCAGCACTAGTCAAATGTCATTGACTCGAGTGAATGTTGCTTCACTCGTGTGACGAAGCTCGGGCCTAATAAAAATGATTGTATAGCCAATTCGCCCGTTATTTGCCTCGAGGCCTTAGACGAGACTGCATTCTATTAAATAAGCTGCAAATATTCTACAATAATTCGTTTAATTATTCAATAAAATGGTAATCCAAAAGATCTGTTGTCTCGGCGCGGGATACGTCGGCGGTCCCACTTGCAGTGTTATTGCATTAAAATGTCCGAATATTAAAGTAACTGTGTGCGACAAGAGCGTCGAGAGAATAAACCAGTGGAACTCCGATAAATTACCCATTTATGAACCGGGATTGGACGAAGTTGTGAATCAATGTCGAGGCAGGAATCTATTTTTCTCAACGGATATCGAGGCAAGTATTTTAGAAGCCGATCTTATATTCATCTCAGTGAATACGCCAACTAAGACTATAGGTAACGGTAAAGGCAGGGCTGCCGATTTGAAATATATAGAAGGCGCTGCACGCATGATCGCCGACATAGCTACAAGTAATAAAATTGTAGTAGAAAAAAGCACAGTGCCAGTGAAAGCGGCTGAAATTATTATGAAGATATTACGTGCAAACACGAAACCCGGCGTGGAATACCAGATTTTGTCTAATCCAGAGTTTTTGGCTGAAGGAACAGCTATTGTTGATTTGGTTGAAGCTGAAAGGGTTCTAATTGGTGGTGAAGACACTCCTGAAGGTCAGAAGGCGATACAGGAACTGTGCTGGGTGTATGAACATTGGATTCCAGCTAAAAATATCTTAACAACTAACACTTGGAGTTCAGAGTTATCAAAATTAGCCGCAAATGCATTTCTAGCTCAAAGGATTTCCAGTATTAACTCTTTATCAGCAGTATGTGAGGCCACTGGAGCTGATGTATCAGAAGTGGCTAGAGCAGTTGGACGAGACTCTCGAATAGGTCCAAAATTCCTTGAAGCTTCAATTGGTTTTGGAGGCAGTTGCTTCCAAAAGGACATCTTGAACTTAATATATTTGTCTGAGTGCCTGAATCTTCCAGAAGTTGCTGCATACTGGCAGCAAGTAGTCAATTTAAATGATTATCAAAAAACCAGATTTACTAGAAAAGTAATAGAATCTTTATTTAACACTGTGGCCGACAAAAATATTGCTATACTAGGATTCTCATTCAAGAAGAACACTGGTGACACCAGAGAGTCTCCAGCTATATATGTCTGCAAGACTCTGCTAGATGAAGGGGCAAAACTCCACATTTACGATCCTAAAGTTGAGCATGATCAAATATTCTATGAATTACTTCATCCTTTAGTTACAAATGAACCTGAATTAATCCGGAAAAATATTGAAATCCACGATTCTGCATATTCCGCAGTCTCGGGAGCTCATGCAATAGTTTTATGTACTGAATGGGACGAATTCAAGAGTCTTGATTATAAGAAGATTTATGAACATATGATGAAGCCAGCTTACATCTTCGATGGAAGGAAGATACTAGATCATGAAGCATTGCAGCGTATTGGATTCCATGTGCAGACTATTGGGAGGAGGTTGTCGAGGACCAGCAGTATTCGAGCCCAGGGTAGCCAGACTATGCCATAGGATTACTAAGTAAGTGAACTTAATTAATAACTAAGGTTAATAAATTTTAATAATATATATAAAAGTTTCAACATGAATAGCCATAGGCTAATACAGTAAAATTAATATTTTGCCTCTTTAATAGGCTTTACTTTAACCAATGGACTATGGAATATTCCAAGATTTTCTTAAAATTATTATGGAAAAGCTATAAATGGTTTAATCCCAGGACAAATAGTACAATACTTCTTTTCCACACTATAATTACAGATTATTAATTAATTATTTTAAATTATTTTGTTTTTATTAAATTCAACTTTGTTGCATATTTGTTAAGTCTATTTATATATAAGTATAAACTTTAAACAAATGTCAAGGAGCCAATTAAATTTTAATTTATTTTAAATCTGCATTAATTTAAGTTTCCCTTTCTATTTTAATTTGAATTTTTACTGTCAATTTTGTATATAGCAAGGATTTAGCCAAAGTGACTAGACTCTTTTTTTTCTCCATTTTTAACTTTTACATTATAATGCTAGTTTATATTTAGTCATCGGTATAGGCACTAGGTATGTGTGCCCAGAATAATCTTGTGCCCACCCCATATATTAACAATAATATTAAACATTTTATAATATGGTATAAATAACTAACAGCTGTATATGACAGATGTCACTTTCGGTATAGTGGGCTATATATAGACTATTGATGTGATGTAACATAGCTTATAGTCTAAAGCAGTGTTTCCCAACCTTTTTGGATATATGTCCCACTTTTCAGGCTCTCCTTACAAATTTTATTTGGAACAAATTTCTCTCTAGGACTAAAATTATAATACATAGTAGTTATATTAAGAACTTATTTTGGATGATTAGATCAATTGTGTATAAAGCTTTTGGATTCGAAAATATATGGAAATAGTATGATTGAATAAGGTTTTTGTCTCTATAACACTTTTAAGTACTTTTTAGTACTAATGATTGTTGTAAGTATGGATTGCCTTGGGTTTTTAAATCTACATATCTTCTTCTTCTTCTTCTCTTTATTTATAGCGTTTCGAGCAAAAAATCTACATATTGTCTCCCCTCTAAATTATCAAAATGTCCCCCATACTATAGACCAGTATTTCCCAAGACACTAGTCTATAGCCCTTGGAGATAAATAGACTAGAAAAGTTGAGCCTATAGTTCCCTAGATTTGTGCGTTCAACAATACAAACAGTTCAGCTTTGTAACACAAGTATAATAACTCAAAGTCACGACCATGATGTTTAATGAAGCATATTTTGCCACAACATTATAGTGGCGCAGAGGCGTTGCGTCTGCATGTAAACGTGACGGTTTGTGGGTTCGATTCCCGTGAGAGGAAGGTGTATTTTTATTTTCTTCGCTCTGGCAACTAGGCAAAGCGCGACGTTGAGTGGCGCCACCGCCGTAAAAGACGGTGCGCGTGAAACGAAGTGTCTTAACACTAAATTCCCACGGTTCCTGCGGTTCCCTCTGCCTGCCCTGCTATGAGCGGGATAAAGCGTGAAGCTAAATTTATTTGAACCCACAACTAAAGCGTCACGATTTCTCATCATTTACTTCATTTACTATTAAGTGCAGAGTGTTAATTAAATATATTTTTATAATATTTGCTTAAACATTGTATGGTTTGACTGATAAAGTGTGGGGTTTCCGTAAATAATTAGTATTGCGTGTATATATGTATATGTATGCGTGTTTAACGTATTTAACTGTAAACGCAACGATTGCGGGTTCGATTGTCTTAATAGAAGCAGATGAATTATTTGACTTTGGGTACTGGAAAGGAGAAACAGAGTGCTGCATAGACATTATGTCGTGTTTTTTCTATTTCCGTTAATCATAGTGATGTTATATAGCCTATAGCGTACAGCCTTTCTCAATAAATGGACTATTCCATTATTTGTGCATGGAATAGTCTATTTATTGAGGAAGGCTGTAGACTATAGGCTATTTGACACCACACTATATATGAATATTTTATAATAATATAAATATTTATAATTGTATTGAATCGTACTCCCAACGTTTCATATCATGGCCGTGACTTGATAACGTAAATAGGCTAAAAAGCGGGACCAATTGTAGAACAATAAATACAGTTTATAAGGCACAGGAATCACAATATATATATATATATATATATATATATATATATATATATATATATATATATATATATATATATATATATATATATATATATATATATATATATATATATATATATATATATATATATATATATATATATATATATATATATATATATATATATATATATATATATATATATATATATATATATATATATATATATATATATATATATATATATATATATATATATATATATATATATATATATATATATATATATATATATATATATATATATATATATATATATATATATATATATATATATATATATATATATATATATATATATATATATATATATATATATATATATATATATATATATATATATATATATATATATATATATATATATATATATATATATATATATATATATATATATATATATATATATACACACACATACATATAATGTGAAAGTAATAGCGTTTCGTGACTAACGAACCTAATATCGCTTTATTACCTATCGTAATAACTTATAAAAATTATTGTGATTTTATTTAAAAAAGTTTTAGTGCAGCAATTAATATTTATTTGTATTGTGTCATATTCCTTATCTGTGTTAATGTTAATATTTATGGTTCCATACTTTAAAAGTAAAAACTGTACCCTATTACTAAGCCTCCTCTGTCTGCCTGTCACCAGGCCTTACCTCATAAACTGTGATAGGTAGAAAGCTGGAATTAATGTTTTTCTTTAGCCGATATCCTTAATTAAAAAAAAAATTCAAATGTTAAGAGGATCCCCATACAAAAAACTTATTTTCAATTTTTTTTTTAAGGAAAAGGGAACCTAGTGTCTAGACTTGTTTACTATGGAACAGTCTGTCCAAGCTTGTGACGTCATAATGTTCGTACCTCGGCTTGTCAAACTTTCTATTGTTCTCCCCCGGACTAAAAATACTTTTTTTTTTTTTAATTTTTTTATATAAATCAAATTTACGAACTTTTTTTTGGTTATAAATTGAGAATCTCTGCAAAATATTCATGACATGATAATAACACACTTTCTATCTTAACGTTTATTTACGTAGGTAACGAATAGTGTTTTTTGTTTTTAAGACAAGCGGTAAAAGTAAGGTCGAATGAAAATATTAAAAAAATGCGTTGAGTTAAGACGTTATATATATTATGATTTCATGGCTTTTGTTGCTTAAAATTATATATATAATTGACGGGATAAAATGTGATGCTAAAAAAAAATAAAATATTACAGAACCCTCAAACTCACTTGATTTTTATGTATCTCAATATTTTTGCAACATACTCCTCAAACTTTTATCCAATTTGGCCCAATTGTTGAAATATTGCGGAACTTAACGCTGCGCTCTTAACAACGGCAAAAAGGAGAAATAAAAATAATTATTTCCCCAAGCGGGAATCGAGCCTGCAATCATCTCTTGTACTATGAGATACTATTCTACATAATTGCCCCACTTTTGGATACTTTATTTTTTAATCATTAAAAAGAATGACGTCTACGGAAATACCAGATTAATAACGATCAAAGTAATTTAGTGAGATGGGGTAAAGCTACCGATAAATCTTGCTACATCTGTAAAGAGGCAGTAGGGACAGCTAAACATATGCTGGTGGGGTGTAGGGTACTCTTGGATAGTGGTCAATACTCGCGGCGCCATGACAAAGTACTGGAAATCATACGTGAAGCCGTTAGTCTTTCAGTTGCAAGAGCGCAGAGAAACATAACAACCAGCAAACGCTCAATAGAGTTTGTGAAAGAAGGTTCTCATAAAAAACCTATACAAAAGCCTTTCTCCATATTAGATCCAGCTCCTGATTGGACACTTGTGATGGACACGTATGAGAAACAGTATAGAATCCCTGAGGATATTTGTGTTTCGTCATCCAGACCGGATATTTTTCTATATTCTCGAAGCCTAAAACGCGTAGTACTGGTAGAACTTACAGTTCCGTGGGAAACAAATATCCCGAAAAGTCACCACCTTAAACTCAATAAGTATTTCGATCTTACAAACGAACTGACCAGGAATAGGTTTAGAGCTAGCTTATATGCGGTTGAAGTAGGAGCGAGAGGTATAACAGCGAAATCTCTCTATAGTTTATTAAAAGATCTCGGCCTGTCTAGAACTATCACAAATTCATTCCTAGAACTCACTTCGAAGGCGGCTTTGGTAGAATCATTCAAAATTTGGTTAGATAGTGGGAGGAGCTTGGATAGTGAAGGTGAGCGTTAATGCATTTTAAAGGGGCCCTTTAAACCTACACTTGGGTCGTAAGTCCCGAGCGCTGATCGGAGCTCCTCTTCCTACAACACGATGGGCCCGGCACCCGCACGGTGAATCCATGAAACGCTAAGTTGTTTCTTCTCTTATATATTAATATAATTAACATTATCATACATACTTAGTCTTGCCATAAATATTGTTATAAAGAAAAGCACGATTTTTTTTTTATACGTAACATTTATTCCTTTCATAGTGAGTTAGTTTAATACATCAATATATAACTATTAAAAATATACAATGTTTATTCGAAGTGGTCCCCATTGGCTGCAATACAGTCTTTTAAACGTTGAGGCCAGTTATCAATAGCAGCACGAACTCTTTCTAGAGGAAAATTCTTCACTGCCAACCGAATGGATCGTTTTAGGGACTCCAAATTATCATGGCGTTTAGAGCAAGCCTTACTCTCTAAAACTGACCATAAATCATAATCCAATGGATTTAGGTCAGGACTTGACGACGGCCAGTTTTCAGTGCTGATAAAGTCCGGAACGTTAGTTTTCAACCAAGATTGGGTGGATCGAGCTCTATGACCCGGTGCCGAGTCTTGTTGAAAGCACCATTCTTTGTTATTGAACATGGTGTTAGTTAAAGACTTAACTACCGTCTCAAGAATGGTATTTTGATAAACTTGTGCCGACGTTTTAATACCTTTTTCACAAAAATATGGCTCAGTCACCCCTTCATAGCTAACACCCCACCAAACCATCACTGAAGTGGGATAATGCCCACGTTGTACTCTGTTTACTAATTGCGAAGCTTCTTTAGAGCTTCCAGCATAAATACGGTCATTTTGTTTATTAAAATACTGCTCAATTGTAAAAATTTTCTCATCCGTAAACAAAATTTTTTTGTGACCTCCCTTTGCGTACCGCTTAAGTAGTTGTTTGGATTTTACCACCCTATTCTTCTTTAAATTATCAGTTAAGAAGTGACCAGTACGTCTCTTATAGGCTGCAAGTCCTAAGTCATCTTTTAATATACGCGACATGGTTCTAGGAGCTATCTTCATCTCCCGAGATAAAATCTTTTGCTTACGGACAGGATTTCTTCGAATTCTTTCCCTAACTGCTTTAATCACCTTTTTCACACGAACGGTACGTGGACGGCCAGATCTTTTTCTGTCACAAACAGAGGAGGTATCATTGTACCTATCAATAGCCCGGTAAACAAACATTTGACTAATACCAAGCGGGTGGAGGGTTTTAAAAATTGCACTTTTCTCCATACCTACTTTATGTAAGGCAATCACAGCGATTCGGTTCTCTTTATCACCCCACTCCATTTTAATATAACAAAATATTTAACAATATAATGGCGCGAAAATAAGAAAACACATCAAGCAATCATATAAAAATGACAGATTCCAAATTCAAACGTAATATTTTCTTTTTTTGAATAGTAACAGTATTTATGGCCAGACTAAGTATATACAGATGGGTTCAATTCCGACGTGGAGAGAATTTTATGCCACTTTTTTTTGGTCTCGTAATAAGACAAATAGACGCGGCGTTGAATTCTATCACTCAATACGCTATGCTTGGAAAAGCGGAGAGTAAAAAACGGAGTGTATTAACACTAAGTTCTCTTCCTCTGTCTAACTATGTACAGGATGAATTTATAAAATAATGACATTCATAACTTCTTCTCTGTTTTTGTTTATATTTTTTTATTTAAATTAGCCGGTTTTTTTCATTTCGGCGTCCTTCAAACGCACAAGCCTACAGTTATGCCACACATGTGTAACAGATGCCTCTAAAGCGTTAAGTGAAGCGGATGTACGACATCCGACTCTTAGTAAGCGTATTGTTATGTATATAAAAATACTGAGAATGTAGCGAGTTTTGAATCCGCTCCATCGGAATAGGTGATAGGCGTTTTCACGCTGTATCCCGCTGTATCACGCATATAGCAGGATAGAGAGAGAAAACCTTGTACTTTTTTTTATTTAAAAATAATTTGCTCTACAGACACTTGGTCCGTACCCTTTTTTAACATATACTATATGTTGTTATCACAAATATTGATTATATTAATATCAATATATAATATATAGAATTAATATTTATCATAATGAACATCTATAATAGTCTTTACATTTTTTATTTAATATTACTTAGAAGTAAGGCTATGGCTATAAGCGAATAACACAAGATGAAATTTATAAACTTTAATTGAGGCATTGCGTGTTGAGTGACGGAACTCAACGCCGCGCTTTGCCTGGTTTCCAGAGCGAAGAAAATGGATGGAAATGAAAATAAAAAAATGGTTGCCTGTAAAGTGGGTTTTACGGGCGAAAATTTTACGTGACAACGTCTTTTTCTCGGTAGAATATTTATTGATATGAATAATAATTATAATATAAATTGCACAAATTTTAACTATAGAAAATATATTTTGTTTACTAAAACATTGTACATGTGTCAAGTGATACGCGCGGCGGACCGATCATAGTTCGGTGACAGTTGACACATCGTTACGTTACTTTTTCATAAGTGACTCCGAGCCGCAACCTAATTTAAGACGTTGTCACGTCAAAAAATCCATCTTCCCCGACTGGGGATCGAACCCAGTAACCGTCGCGTTACAGTCTGCCTGTAACGCGTTGCGCCTCTGCGCCACGACAGTCCTGTTAGGTGGTTTAACATATTCGAGCGTACAATATTAAAGATTATTATTAGATTTCTTTATCATTTTAAAATCCATATATCCGGTTGTATATTATTTTAAGCCAGCATTGTTTTGTTAAAATAAAACGCTTATCGAGTTAGGCACAGGTCGTAAAGTATTCAGCCTGAACCGGAATTTTTTATCTGACCTTTTTAAATTTTATTTTTTTTTATGTTTAAATTTTTTGTGTCTATTCTTCTTGCAATGTCTATTTTGGGTTCCAGGTAAAACGTCTCTTGCTAAGCTTTTTTGTCGTTCTGTTTCAAAAAAATTGTAACTCTTAAGGCTTTATCCTGCACTGGCGGTTGTTTTTATTAGTACCTACGAACCTGTTTAAGACATCGTTATAGTCCGTGCTTTCACCGTCCCCGCTTTCCGCCATTTTCGAGGCATTGCGTGTTGACCTCAGGAACTCAACGCCGCGCTTTGCCTAGTTTGCCAGAGCGAAGAAAATGGAAATAGAAAAATCCATCTTCTCCGACTGGGGATCGAACCCTGAAACCGTCGCGTTACAGGCAGACGTTGCGCCTCTGCGCCACGACGGTCCTCTCATAAACTGTGATTGGTAAAAAGCTGGAATTTATGTATTTCTAACCGATATCCTTAATTAAAAAAAATCAAATGGTTAAGAGGATCCCCATACAAAAAAATAATCTTTCCGCGTTTATTTATTATTTTTTAGGAAGAGGGAACCTACTGTCCAATCATCTCTTGTACTATGAGATACTGAACAACATAATTTTCTCCCTCTGTATACTTATTTTTATAGATTGGAAATACCAGATTAATCACACACTCTGTAATATATTAATATAATTAACATTATCATACTTATATGTAGGTGTGGGTTCATTTCGCATGAGGATAGAATATTATTTTCATTTCTCTTGCTTTGATCACAAGACAAAGCGCAGGGTTGAGGTCCGCCACTCAACACAAAGTGCTTGGAAAGGTGGAGAGTAGTAAACGGAGTGTATTAACACTAAGTTCTATTCCTCTGTCCAACTTCTTAACTTCTTTTGTTTCTGTTTATATTTTGTTATTTAAATTAGCCATTTTTTTATTTCGGTGTCCTCCAAACGCATAAGCCTACCATTATTCCACACATGTGTGCCAGATGCTTCTAAAGCGTTAAGTGAAGCGGATGTATCACATCCTAGTCTTAGTAAGCATATTGTTTTGTTGTGTATTTAAATATACTGAGAATGTAGCGGATTTTGAACCCGCTCCATCGGGATAGGTAATTTGCGTTTTCACGCTGTATCCTGCTGTATCACGCATATAGCGGGATAGAGAGAGGAAACCTAGTATTGAAACACTCTGTTTGCTAAGCCTCGATAGACATCAGGTCCTGAGATATGAAGTGTTGAGTGGAACTTAACACCGCGTATGGAAATATTTACGTGTACAATATTAAAGATTATTATGAGATTTCTTTATCATCTTAAAACCCATATATCCGGTTGTATATTATTTTAAGCCAGTATTGTTTTGTTAAAAACGTTTATCAAGTTAGGCACAGGTCGTAAAATATTCAGCCTGAACCGGAAATTTTTTATCTGTACACGTTTTAAGATAACATTTTTTTTTATATTTTTACGAATTTTAAGATTATTATTGTCTCCCTCTAATGACTCTAATTTTGGGTCGCTTCTAAACGTCTTTGCTCAGTTAGCTATTTTTAGGGTTCTGTGTTCAAAGGAAGAAAATAGAATTTATTGGTTCACTTTGTCCATCTGTTTTTTTATTAATTTCACGATTTATCTCGCTCATAGCAGGATAGACAAGGGGAACCGCAGCAACCGTGGAAACCTAGTGTTCAGTCACCCCGATCCTAGCTTTTCCTTCTATTTGAGGTATTGCACGCTGGCGGAAATCAACGTCACGCTTGTCCCATAGCCAGAGCAAAGAAAAATCCATCTTTCGAATAATTATATCGTCAAGAAAATATTGAAATCTCCCGTTCCTTTCTCATTGTAAGCGAAGTCTATAGCATAATTAAATTGAAACATCTAAAGTTATTTCTTTAAATATTTGAAATTAATTTCATACAAAATTTAATTTAAATGAATTGCGGAACCCTCAGCACGAGTGCACAACTCGCTTCTGACCGATTTTATTAAATGAATAATTCCATATTTGCATGAAGTAATCTATTGATCGGATATGGCAAGGTGAATCTGCGACCTTCGCCGTTTCCTCTACAGCTACGTGACGATGACATTGTTAGAGCGTATACAGACGGTATTTGTACTTGTGGCACAGTGCTGCCTTTATACAGGGGTTAACAGTTATACAAGCTTCACGCTTTATCCTGCACATGGCAAGGTAGGCAGAGGGAACCGCATGAACCATAGTAACCTAGTGTTAAGACACTCTGTTCCTTTCCGCTTTTCGAAGTATCTCGTGGTGAGTGGCGGAACTCAACGCCGCGCATGCCTAGTTGCCTAATATTAGGTACACTATGCCTACCAAGCTTTGTGTGGGATACAGCGCGTACCTACAAAAATAATATATATTAGTAAAATTAATATTTTTTATTAATACTAGATATTTCGCATTCAATATGAACACCCTGTATAGTTATATCGTCTTATAAATTCAACACGATTTTCGTGACTTTGCGTCACGGCCGCCTTCACCTTGTAAGTGCGTCTAATTGGTAGATCCTCTAAAATTTAATAGAACCTTAGCATTTGTTTTGATGTAATACGTGTAAACTATGAACTATACAGCCATACGCAGAGACGTTGATTAGCGTTTAATTGAGATTATATAGTTGATTTAGAAACCAGAAATGGTTAATGATAAGACTATAAAGTATATAGTAAAAATTATAAATCGTAAAATTGTAAGAGGACCGTTACGTGCCTGTAACGCGAGGGTTTCTGGGTTCGATTCTTGTGCGAGGAAGATGAATTCTTCTATTTTCATTTTCTTCGCTCTGGCAACTAGGCAAAGCACGGCGTTCAGTTCCGCCATTCAACACGCAATGCCTCGAAAAGAGCGGAAAGCGGGGACGGAGGAAGCAGGGACTAAGCAACGGAGTGTCTTAACACTAGGTTCCCATATATATAGACAAGACAAAAAATCTAGTTAGGAATTTCTTGTAAAAAGAGGGTAGTTTTAAATGACAGAGACTATAAAAGCGATGAAATTATGTCAATCGTGGCAGTTGTATGCAGACAATTTATGATATATATATATATATATATATATATATATATATATATATATATATATATATATATATATATATATATATATATATATATATATATATATATATATATATATATATATATATATATATATATATATATATATATATATATATATATATATATATATATATATATATATATATATATATATATATATATATATATATATATATATATATATATATATATATATATATATATATATATATATATATATATATATATATATATATATATATATATATATATATATATATATATATATATATATATATATATATATATTTTATTTTAGATAAAATCATCATTCCTTATCAAAGGAAGTGTTACAACACATTATTGGGCATTTTTATTTCATTAATAATTTAATGATTTTTATCACTTCTTGTAATTTTGTTTTTAGATAATGTTGTAAATATATATATATATATATATATATATATATATATATATATATATATATATATATATATATATATATATATATATATATATATATATATATATATATATATATATATAAGCAATATTATCTAAAAACAAAATTACAAGGAGTGATAAAAATATATATGCTGATTGATTTTGTAATATGCCTACATCAGACGCGGCCAAGGGACGAGTTAGAATTAGTTTCATTTGGCTCCTATATATATATACACCTGTTAATAATTAATTAAAAAATTTTTGGGGTTCCGCACTTCATTACAAAAGATACGAAACCCTTAGAAAGTGATCGTATCACTGTTCTTTTACAGTCTACGTCGTGGCGCAGAGCTCTTCTTTCTTTTTCAAGCTTTTATATAAAAAAATCACTCTTCCATTATAAAAATACTCTTCGCTGCTGACACCCACGTAAACAAATCTGAGTAAAATATAATACCGAATATTTTTACCGAACTATGTATAATAGCAAAAGCATTTTAAAAAGGAAAAATGCATTTAAATTTTATTTATAACAATTAAAGATAAAATATTATATATATTTATAATCCGGGAGGGAATAAAAGAAAGTTTGACATGCTGTGGTACAGCGTTATGACGTCACAAGCTTGGACAGACCGTTTCATAGTAATTTCGCCACTGACACAGGAAATTCATGGACACATTTTTTTCCCTGTTAAAGAGGATAATGTTAAAATAATATCATTTGTTTGTATATATAGCCTTCACTTTAAAGAATGTTGTAGCTTTAACAACTATTAAAGTAATCGCTCGCGACAGTTTGTAGGTTCGATTCCCATTCCAAAACGATGGATCATTTAATTTCTATGCCTCAAAAAGACGGAAAGCATGGGAGTGTCTTAACACTAGGTTCCGCGATTCCTGCGCTTCACTCTGCCCACCCTGCTGTGGGCAGGATAAAGCGTGAAGTTAAAAAAATTGTGGGCCATATTTAGTATTTAATGATACCATTCAATTTGGCGGTACGGATCCATATTAATAATTGAAAATGCTAATCTATACATCTATATATATATGTAAATACGATTATTATGTACGTTGTGTTATGAATATACTTTTTTTTTAGAACCTGTAACGCAATTTCTAGTTTCACACTAAAGAAAAACAAAACTGTTGTACGGCGACGGAGAAAGCTGGGACTAAGCGACGGAGTGTCTTAACACTAGGTTCCCACGGTCCCAGCAGTTCCCTCTGCCTACCCTGCCACATGCTGGATAAAGCGTGAAGCTAAAAAAAAACTGTTGTATAACAATAGTCTATATATCGAAGGCTATAGCCTAAGGCTATATTCTATATTACTTCACGTTAATAGTCTCTCTATAGCCCACAGTACCGGGCAATGAGCAACGAAGCCCGAAACAAAAGCTAGTGTAAACTTCAAAGCGGCTCTCTAAAAAGCTATTCCAGTACATGTCTATTATTTATCAAAGTAATTAATCTGTCGGTTATCTTTATATCTACAAGATAAATATATTGTTTTATTATGTCACACCAATTGATTTATGTATTTTATGTTGATTACGGTATATATTACAAAGAATATGACTCTATGATAACTATATATAGGGTTGGGCACAAAACGATTTAGGAGTGGACACTGAAGCCTAAGTCACCATGTTCCTACGCCATATGCCAATCCTTATGATATTTATATACTAAACTGTCTAACAGTGGGCACCACACGATTTGGAGTGGACACGTACAACGTAGACCCTTAATATTATTTGCTAAATAGAATAGGGGTGGGCACCAAGCGAATTAGGGGTGGGCACTGAATCTCAGTTCACCCTGTTCCTACGCCATTTCTTTGCAATATTCATGTACAAAACTGTTTACGATTTTGGGGTGGGCACGTACCACTCTATGTTAACAATGACTAATATTCATATACGAAACAGTCTAGGGGTGGACACTAAACGATTTTGGGGTAGGCACATACCATCCAACCCCTCTTTCCTATCCCCCTTAATTTATATATTTACAACTAATATTTTTTTTGTTTTTGTTTCAGATAAACTAGTATTTAATAAGAAATTATTAAGAAAACCTTGAATTATTAAAGTAAGTCTTCATTACTGCCTGTTAAGTTCCCGTTAACTTATCTAACGGATGTCTGTCGTGCTGTCTCTTTCTAATGAGCAAGAACAGAAACAGACGGATGTACTATCTGTTGGATAAATTGAAGTATTTATTAGTTTGTAAATAGTTTTTTAAGTATATGTAGTTTTTGTAGCTTAATATGTAATGGAGAAGGCAGAGAGAGGTCAGTGTTAGGGAGATTTGAACCGGTTATCTTTAAATAAACGTTAATTGCAGTTTCTATCCTTTTTAATACTTGGGTTCTTGAAGGGATCATTTTCTTTTTTAAATAAAAATGGGGGGAAGGAGAGGGGGGGGGGATAAAGTGGATAAGTAGTGCCTTAACACTGCTTTCTTTCTGTCTTTATATATATCCATTATTAGAACCCTCAACTGTCACAAGTGTATCGTTTATCAATATTTGTACTATAAGGCTTTTAGTTTTTGTTTAATTTGAAATTTGGTTGAAGTACATTAATAACTCGATTAACCGGACTACTATTGTTACGGATGCGGATATCCGGATATATGAAGTAAATTATTTTTTTGCTTTTTTTTAAAATACTATATGTTTATTCATATCTGTTTTTAAAGACAATTTTTTTTATTTAAATCTACCCTCATTTCGTCTACATTTTCTTATATGAAATTTAGAGTAATGTAATTTATATATATATATATATATATATATATATATATATATATATATATATATATATATATATATATATATATATATATATATATATATATATATATATATATATATATATATATATATATATATATATATATATATATATATATATATATATATATATATATATATATATATATATATATATATATATATATATATATATATATATATATATATATATATATATATATATATATATATATATATATATATATACATATACTTGTATTATTATTTTTAAATTTATATATAGTATAAGCGTTTTGCACTTTGACCGGTGTTTTGTAATCACTAGAGTTAATCACGGCGTTGAGTTCCGCAACTCGAAACATAAAGCAATGGGTGTATATTATAAAAGACTGGTCGACCTTTTATCTTATTTTAAGGTTACTTAATAAATCTATACATTCTTAATTTTTAATATAAAATAATAAAAATATATTATATTTTTTAAATTTTGCTTTAAAGTTTACTTTTCATATTTAAAATTATTATGATTAATTATTTTAAAATAATATATATAATCATTTTATATATTAAGTATTACAATTTCCATGAATTACTCGGCTTAAGTCACAATTATTTCATTAATTAAAAAAAACACAGCTAAATTTCAGCTTCGCCTGTTTATTTAATATAGTCTATTTAAAAATAGGCTATACATAGCCCATAAGATCCAAAATAAAAATATATATATTTTTTTAATTTATTATTTGTAAGATTTGATTCCCTCTTAAAAGTATTATTTAAAATTATAAATTTTCTATTAATTCGCATTTATTTAGCAGAATGTATTCATAATTTGTAAGTTTAGGACATTTTATACATACATGTATTGCCATTACGAAGAAAAATCGATATTAAAAGTTTACTTCAAAACAATATATTGTTTAATTTACCATAATAATTCGGGAAACGGTAGAATAGTGTGGTTTTTTTGGCCCCTCCCTCCCCCTTGGTGGATTATTATCTAAGACTATATAATTTTTCCCCTACCTCCCCCTTTTGTGGACTATGGTGACGCTTAAGACTACACATCCTTCCCTACCTCCCTTATACTATACACACCCTCCACTACCTCCCCCTTGTTGGTTAAAAGTAAGGCCTAAGACTATACACACTTCCCCTACCTGGCTCTTGGTGGCTTAAAACTATACACATCCCCTAACTCCCCCTTAGTGGACAAACGGGAAGCTTAATACTTTACACTTCCTCCCCTACCTTCCCCTTAGTGGACCAAAGTGAGCTTAAGACTACACACCCCCTCCCCTACTTCCCCCTTCAAGGACAAAACCTTACCTTCCCCTTTAGTAGACCAAGGTGAGGCTAAAGACTACATCACCCCTTCCTCCCCCTATACTGTGTATTTTTAGTAATGATCTTTCTAATCTATTTGGTATATGTCAACCCAATACGTAAATACATGTCATATATTACTATAAACATCTATTGAATTCTTATGGACCCCTCCTCCCCATTTTGAGCCAACACCCCCTTTTTGGTCCAAAGAACAAGGAGAAAAACACCAAAAAAAAAAAAATCAAAAAATTATTACAAATTCCTATTTTCTTTATTAAAAATTACACGTTTATAAAACATTGCCTGTAAATCTAATAAAGTACATACAAAATCAAGTTTTTTTTTTAATTTGATTTCTATGGAATGGACCGTTCGGTCCATCTAGCGTCACCTAACGATACCATACAATGAGTATTTATATTAAAAAAAAAATGAAATAACCAAAATATTTACAACACATTATAATGGAAAAAAATAATTAATAATTTTTTTCTTTAAATATTTTTAAATAATCTAAAAAAAAAGTAAAAATATGAAATTTTCTGGAAGATATTTAAGATATAATTAAGACTAGAAAATGAATTTAATGAAAATGTTATAAATATATTGATAATAAATAAAAACATATATATATATATATATATATATATATATATATATATATATATATATATATATATATATATATATATATATATAAATACATACATATGTAAATATATAACTTGGTCCATATATATAATTATCGTTTTTCTTGCTTTCAATACAAGGCAAAGCGCGGCGTTGAGTTCCGCCACTCAACACGCAATGCCTCGACGACGGCGAAAAGCGGAGAACGGAGTGTCTAAACACTAGGTTCCCTCTACTTTACAATATGTGGGAAGTTATTTTTTTCTAAAACGATACTAAAATGAGCGAAGATAAACTATATATTTTATAAAGGCAAATGAAAGTATAAATATGGACCAAATATTTTCATTGATTTTTTTAAATGTCATACATTCCTTTACATGTATTAAAATAAATACACCAATATATATATATATATATATATATATATATATATATATATATATATATATATATATATATATATATATATATATATATATATATATATATATATATATATATATATATATATATATATATATATATATATATATATATATATATATATAAACATAAAAAAGCTGATATGTTAAAACCGATTATAAATTATATATGTATATATATTTAACATTACAGGGCATTATTCTATATATAAATATAAGCAAAAAAAAAACATTTTTTTAGACTGACACTTTAAACCTTACATATATTACCTTATATTAGTATATATATGTATATATTATTACCCTCATAATAAAAATTCCAATTCGACTGTACGTATACTTTCCTAGCGTTTTACTTTTAAATAAAACCGCCCATTCAATACTTCTTTAATATATTATTATTTTTAATTTGCATAGCACAAGCTGCAAAATGTTCTGCCTTTGATAATTAAAAAAAAAACAAATATTTAAAAAATAATAAAAATTTTTCTTATATATTGGCTTATGTAGTGTTGCCATATATACATTCAATAATTGTATATAAGACAAAAAATACAGTAAACATATATTTAGTTTAAAATTATCGTTTAAATAATAAACGTGAGGTCGAAACGACCTCATACATACATACATACACAGTAAATGCAATTACAATTAACTTTGCGACATTATTGTATGAAAAATATAGTACACTAATTTCTAACTTCGACCTTTTACAGCTTTCTATCGTCAATTCGATTAAAAACGATAACTGCTTTAAAACCCAAGAAAATCACAACCTAAACCCCAAAACAGATTAAACAAAAAATCTGAAAATTTAATCGATTTTTTCAAATGAAAATCGATTTAATCGAACCGACGACCGTCAGACAAACAACCGTTTTATAAATACTAACAACTAAGAGCACCTACCTAGCTTCCTTTACTGCTAACCTAAATACATTAACTCCTAAACTATACACAAACTAGCCTACAGTACAATGTACACTAAATATGGCTATAATATAATTGGCGTTTCATCAAAATCGATTATTCGTTGCAAAAATCGATTATATTTCCAAACAATTCACATACATCCAGAAATATAATCGATGGCATTTTGTAATATGTATTTAATTAAAAAAAAAAAACACATTCAATCGACTAATTGAAATATGAAAGTGACAGTTTAAAAAAAAAACTAAATTTTGACAGGTCAATCATTATATATATATATATATATATATATATATATATATATATATATATATATATATATATATATATATATATATATATATAATATATATATATATATATATATATATATATATATATATATATATATATATATATATATATATATATATATATATATATATATATATATATATATAAATATATTATATATATATATATATATATATATATATATATATATATATATATATACATATACATATACATATACATATACATATACATATACATATACATATACATATACATATACATATACATATACATATACATATACATATACATATACATATACATATACATATACATATATATATACATATATATATATATATATATATATATATATATATATTATATATATATATATATATATATATATATATATATAATCTGCATTAATATGTTTTTTTTTTAATTTTCGCAACATTTTAAAGAAGGCTAAGGCTCTAATACATCTAGTCCGTAGGCTACATTTAATATTGAATCTATATTTATTATTAATTTTTAATATTAGTCGATTGAATAGGAAAAAAAATACAATTTTTAAATTTATTCTAAAAAAACACATCGAGTTTTTAGTGCCATTTAAATTAAAAAAAGTAACCTCATGTTATATTTATATATATATTAAGAGCATAATTTATCTGTAGATTAAAAATTAAAAAGAAAAAGTAGTTACATACAGATTAAAAAGGAAAATTATTTTAAATATATTTGGAATATTTACTGCTAAATTAAAAAAAAAAAACTTATCATAAGAGAAATGACGTCATAATATTGTAATAATTTGTTTCTTTCAATATAATCATAAAATGGCACAACTTTTGAAAGCAAAATGTTCTATCACAAATATTAGCATTTTTTTTTAATTTTTTTATTGCAATTTAAATACAAAAAAAAATATACTGTATCAAAAAAAATGCTTTAAAAACGTTTAAAAAAATAAATAATTAAAATTCACATTTAGAATAGCCTGGTGGGTCTAAATCCATTCTACTTTACATATGGACCAGAACTGGCCCCAAACTAATTGTAGACTCTTTTTATATGGACCAAAATCGGTCCATGTGGGTTTTTATATATATTTTTAGTTCTAATTTAATGAAATATTATAAGTTAATATTTTCTCTGTTCTATTCTCTGTTTCTGATTTTGACAAAAAATATTTTTTATCAATAATAACTATCATGGCGTAGGATCTGCCTGTAAACGCGACAGTTGGTGAGTTCGATTCCCATGAGGGGAAGATAGATTTTTCCATTTCCATTTTCTTCGCTCTGGTAACTAAGCAAAGCGCGGCGTTGAGTTCCGCCACTCAACACGCAACGCCTCGAAAGTTGGGAGAAAATTTAAATAATATTTCATTCATATATGCAATCTACTAAGTTATATATTGAATGTCTAGTTTCATTTTGGGTACATTAGAAATTAAATATCTACTTTTTTAATTTTTTTTTCTCAAAGGTCACAATTTCAAAAGACATAAGTTACATTTAAAGCCCCAAAACAACAAAATATGGTTAGTTTTAGATGAAATTCAAAAATAACTCGATAATTGTAGTTAATTATTACATAGTATAGTCTAAACCTCATACATTAATAAGTATTATTTTAAAAAACTTCCCAAGACATTTAATTCCGGTACAATTCCTCTCCACAAAGTCCGAATCACTGTCACATTACATATTTATATATTATTTTCATAATATCTGGGCCAGAACTGGTCCAAGCCACGGTCCAATATTGATCTTATCAAGCCGTTGATGCCAAATGCTTTTAATATCCAGATATTCGTTTATTAATAATCTAAATATTTGTATACAAAACAATTGCAGGAAATTGAACTTGATGCCATTTCTCTTTATTTATTAATAATTTAATATAATTATGGAATAATAAAAAAAATAATCACAATTTTAAGTAAAAAATCGATAAAAAAAAAACATTTATATTTTTTTTTAAATATGAAACATTATTTCAAGCCAGTTACAAAAATATTACTAAATAAAGTCCATCCATCCAGCATCAACGGCTATATAGTATCTCAATTATGGACCACATATGGTCCATTCCATACAAACTACGATTAATTACACATTGTATATATAATAATAATAATAATAATTAATAACATTTAAATACATACGTAAATACCTAAAGTTATTTGGCAGTGGCGGACCGTTCATAGTCTTGTCCTGGAAAAAAAAAACAATGGATTAAAAAAAAAAACAAAATTATATAAAATTAAAACCATTGTAAATATATTTTATTAATACCTGATAATATTCTTTATATTTTAATGATTTAATTAAAAATATGCCTGTGAATATATTTTTATTTTTTTTGAATTCTATATGTAACTTAAACAAGATTTTAGCATCAAGATAACTTAATAGTAGTATATTTTCATATACATTTATAAAGATTATTCAATAATTTCATATGATTGCAGAAATTTAGATTTACCAAATTTACATTTACTTACAAACTTGATTTAGAGTAGACCAACAGTAGAACGTAAGTAGACTGTGAGTAGACCGTCAATACAACAAAATACCGTTACAAAAAAGTATATAGCGGCCATTTGCAAACACCAAGATTATATACCAACTTCAAATAGAGTAGACCTTGAGTAGACCGGCAGTAGACCGTCAATACACCAACATACCATTACAAAAACAGCATATATCGATCATTAACCAACACCAAGACTATATACCATCTTCAATTACAGTAGACCGTGAGTAGACCGTGAGTAGACCGCGAGTAGACCGCGAGTAGAGCAACATACCGTTACAAGAACAGCACGGGGCGGTCGTTGGCGCGGTCGGAGCCGCTGGAGTGCGAGTGCGAGCGCCGCGCGCCGCCGCCGCCGCCCTCCGCCACGCCGCTGGCGCCCGACCCGCTCGATGTCGACTTCACCTCGTTCTCGCGGGTCGCTGTACACAATAAAATAGTATTATTAATGTTGTAATTAGTAAATATTATAATATTAAACGGTACTCGTAACGCCATCTAGTAGCAACATATGTAACAAGCCGTCTGTTGGTTACTCTTAAAAAGATTATTAAAAAATGTCCTCCGTGTGTGATTTGGTCTATTTAAAAGTAAAAAATAAAGTATAAAAGTTTCCATATGTTTCATTTATCGATAAAAATATTTTAACAATTAAAAAAAATGTAAACGTGTAAAGCGTAAATGCGATGCGCGTGGGTTCGATTCCCGTTTATAGAGTTAACAATATTCGTAATACCAGTCTCACGTGAAACCCGCTTAAATGGACCACACAGACACACCCACAATAACTTTAACACGCAATGCCTCGAAAACGGCGGAAAGCGGGGACGGAGTAAGCAGGGACTAAGCAACAGAGTGTCTTAACACTAGGTTCGTATGGTTCCCGCAGTTCCCTCTGTCTACCCTGCCATGTGCGGGATAAAGCGTGAAGCTAATAACTTTAGAGAGATTTTTGATTATGTTCGATTTAAAAAAAGGGGTTTTGAATTTGAATACCGTTACACTAATGTAAATTAAAAAATAAAAAAAAACATTTTAAAAAAAACATGCCAGTCATAGCGCAGTGTATAGCTGTTGCTGTGAACGCGAGGATTGTGGATTCGATTTTCATGTTCATAGAAATAATAATCTTCTTTATAACCAGCTTAAAACGATTCTACTCATAAAAAATAATAGCAATCGTTATATTTTTAACTTCCCGCTTAAGACACCTATATATATAGAAACTAAAAACTAAAAAAATCGTTTTAAACGATATATACTGTTTTTTTTTATCTTCACGCTTTATCCCGCACATGGCAGGGTAGGCAGAGGGAACTGCAGGGACCGTGGAAACCTAGTGTTAAGACACTCCGTTACTTAGTCCCTGCATTCTCCGTCCCCGCTTTTCGCCTTTTTCGAGGTATTGCGTGTTGAGTGGCGGAACTCAACGCCGCGCTTCGCCTAGTTTGCCAGAGCGAAAAAAATGGAAATAGAAAAATCCATCTTCCCCGACTGGGGATCGAACCCAGTAACCGTCGCGTTACAGGCAGACCTTACGCCTCTGCGCCACGACGGTCCTCTATTATATTATAGTTAACAAAATTCATTATGCCAGTCTCACATGGAACCCGCTTAAAAGCACTCCTTATATAACTCATACAAAATAGAAACAATCGTTATATTTATAACTTCCCGCTTAAGACACATATATAGCTAGGAAAATAAAAAAATCGTTTTAAACGGGATATACTATATTCATATATATGTCTGCCTGTATGTATGTAACACAATTACTACGTACCTGTTGGTTCCTTAGCTGTTAAGTGGTCAGAACCGGCACTCGAACCCCCACTGCCCGACAGCACGCTCTCTTCTCTGTTATATCTGTAATATATGTATATACATATATTAAAAAAATTAAATAAAAGTTTTTTTTTTAAATAAAATAAATATATTATAATTTATAAGCAAAAAGAAATGTTCACTAAATAAGTTATATAAAACATAAAAATATATGTATATATATATATATATATATATATATATATATATATATATATATATATATATATATATATATATATATATATACATATATACATATATACATATATACATATATACATATATACATATATACATATATACATATATACATATATACATATATACATATATACATATATACATATATACATATATACATATATACATATATACATATATACATATATACATATATACATATATACATATATACATATATACATATATACATATATACATATATACATATATACATATATACATATATACATATATACATATATACATATATACATATATACATATATACATATATACATATACATATACATATACATATACATATACATATACATATACATATACATATACATATACATATACATATACATATACATATACATATACATATACATATACATATACATATACATATACATATACATATACATATACATATACATATACATATACATATACATATACATAACATATACATATACATATACATATACATATACATATACATATACATATACATATACATATACATATACATATACATATACATATACATATACATATACATATACATATACATATATATATATATATATATATATATATATATATATATATATATATATATATATATATATATATATATATATATATATATATATATATATATATATATATATATATATATATATATATATATATATTAACAAAAGAAATATATAGAAATATAATTTAAAAAAAAAAAACATACATATATAAAAAAATTACACAGTGGGATTTGAACCCGTAAATTTGTAAAAATCTCCCTACAGAGATGCTAACAACCCAATAAGTTTTATAAAGCATATAAGAATTTCGACGCGGCGTGACGAATAACCCATGGTTCAGTGGTGAAAGCGATTGCACGGTTTGTGAGTGGCGCGGATTCATATTTCTGAAAGTTTATTTATTTATTTATAACTTTTCCACTTAGAATCAATAAGATGATCACATGTGTACGTCAGATAGAGCGAACGGAGGAGTGTCAGAGGGGCTCAATTCGATAATAAATATCGAATTGAGCCCCTCTGAAACCCACACACTCCAAGACATGAAACTAAAGTCACGAGGGTTCCAAGCGCTGGTTCCTGGTTCCTGGTGAGAAGAGCCCACAACAAACTCAACCAGGTTTCCCTAAACCTATTGTGATCACTTCAAATTTAATTTATTTGAAATATTGTATTTATTCTATATAAACACATATATATACATACATATATATACATATATTACATATCAAAACTGGATTAAGCCAAAAAAAATTAATACAAAAACCTAAAAAAACTAATAACAAACCCCTACATCATTCAAAAATAAAAAATTAAAAAAAAAAAACAACAATTTACTATTCTTTTTAAAATATACCTAATAAAAAGAATAAAAAAAAACCCAACTCACCCATATATAGTGTGTTCACTTGTCACACAGGATGAGTACTTGAACGGTATGGGTTGATATCCGTAGGAGCCGGCGTACGGCATGTACCCGGGACCCATCATGCTGGAAAATTATTAAAAACAAACTTTTAAAATTAAATAAATATTAATTAAAAACATATTGTAAAAGGCGTATAAAAATTTTAAATAAGCGGGATTTGAACCTGCGTCATTTAGAACTTGTTTTAGCTTTGACCACTAAGCTCAATATCTTCAAAGTTAGTATTAAAGAAGAAACAGTTTTAGTTATGTGTGGAGGTGTTTTAGTTATATGTGGAGGTGCTTTAGTTATATGTGGAGGTGTTTTAGTTATATGTGGAGGTGCTTTAGTTATATGTGGAGGTGTTTCAATTAAATGTGGAGGTGTTTTAGTTATATGTGGAGGTGTTTTAGTTATACGTGGAGGTGTTTTAGTTATATGGGGAGGTGTTTTAGTTATAAGTGGAGGTGTTTTAGTTATACGTGGAGGTGTTTTAGTTATACGTCGAGGTGTTTCAATTAAATATGGAGGTGTTTTAGTTATATGGGGAGGTGTTTTAGTTATAAGTGGAGGTGTTTTAGTTATACGTGGAGGTGTTTTAGTTATATGTGGAGGTGTTTCAATTAAATGTGGAGGTGTTTTAGTTATACGTCGAGGTGTTTCAATTAAATATGGAGTGTTTTAGTTATACGTCGAGGTGTTTTAGTTATATGTGGAGGTGTTTTAGTTATATGTGGAGGTGTTTTAGTTATATGTGGAGGTGTTTTAGTTATATGTGGAGGTGTTTTAGTTATACGTGGAGGTGTTTGAGTAATATGTGGAGGTGTTTAGTTATATATGGAGGTGTTTTAGCAATATGTGCAATATGTTCTAGTTAAATGTGGAGGTGATTCAGTCTTAGTTAGATTTATTACAATTAAATAAGGAAGTATTTCAATTAACTATGGACATATTTTAGTTAATATAACAATATGTATATATATAGTAGTTATTAACACATACTTAGGATTAGGCAGTGGCGCCAACGTGTCGGACGCCAGACTGTCCTGGTCGGCGCTGCGCAGGCGCAGGGCGGCCAGCTCCGCGCACAGCTCACCCGCCACGTAGTAGCATTGCTCCGAGAACGTTATCTTGTTCACCGTGTGCCTGATGAATCCTGCCTGGAGTTTGTTTATTTTGTTATCATAGTTGTTTATATTTTTAGGGTTTATAAGTGTGATATTCCAGACTGAGGGTAGAAAAATGCTTAGAGAAAAAATTAAAAATTGAACGTAGCGAGATTTGAAACCGCACCCTCCAGCGAACCGTTCTTAATCACGCTGTGTCACGCCGAATCAATTCTTATATGTTTATACAACTTACGTCGTTGTTAGCTTCTCTATATAAGGAGATTTTATAATATTGATCTTTTCTTCAAGTATTTCTTCTATTCACAGTATGGATTACCACTTTATAAATCATAATGGTGTAACTATTTCCAATAAATAAATAAAAATATGCATAAACACCAAATCAAATTAAATACAATTAAAATTTGTTTTCCACCCGAACACCCACACACACACTCATCCACACACAAACCCCCACGCACACACACCCACACCATCCCCCACGCACACACACCCACACAAACCCCCACGCACACATACACGCACACATACACACACACGCACACACACATACACACACACGCACACACACACACCCACACAAACCCCCACGCACACACACCCACACCATCGCACACATACACACACACGCACGCACGCACACCCACTCACACAATCCCCCAAGCACACACACCCACACACGCACACACACCTACACGTACACACACAGCCGCCTACCTTCAGCATGTGCGACGCGTACTTCCTCGCGTCGCGCCTGTCCACTATGCCGGCGACGTGCTGCAGGATCCAGTCGACGACGTCGGCGCCGATGAACGCGTTCGGTATTGTTATTTTCAACCACATCCTGTCCCTGATCTCCAGACCTTGGGGGTATCATTTTGACGTTGCGGGGTTTTGGATTAATGAATAGTGAAAAAAAAAACAAAAGTTCTTCTCTGAGAAGAACTAGATTATGTTCTAAGAACTAGATTAGTTCTTTATTTATTTTAAATATATTTAATTAAGGAATTGATTCAAATGTTAGTTTTGTATTGTTTCTTAGATAAGAAGTACTATATAATGAGAAATATTGATTAAAAAATTACACTAAGGACCGAATGTAGGAGTTAATCCATTACTCATAACGTAATGGTATATCTTCACGCTTTATCCCGCTTATAGCAGAATACGCAGAGAGAACAGCAGGAACCACAGGAGCCTAGTGTTAAGACACTCAGTTGCTTTTTTGAGGCATTTTTTGAGGCATTGCGTGTTAAGCCATCTTATAATATGGGCTATAGGCTATTGGCTATAATCCTCGGAATACAACTGGGCTACATTTCCTATAAATTACATATAAAAAAAAAAAAAAAGAAAAACTCACCAGAATCCGGCCTCAACATTGCTCTAACAACTAGAGCCATGTCCATGCCAACGGAGAGTTGGGGTTCGGCGGGAAGCGAACCCGCGTCCGACCCCCGCTCCGGTATGGAGGCCGCGGGGAGGGTGGACAGCGGGGGAGGGGGATAGGCCTCCCGCAACGCCTGCGTGTGAGCCACCCATGCACCTGATGAGAGAAGACAAGAGAAGAAACTGCTTAGAAATCAATGGAGGATTGGAGAAGAGAAGACACGGCTTAGCGCGATATTGAAGATTTGGAGAAGAGAGGAATCTGCTTAGTATTCCATATACACACAAATCTAAACGAGCACATACACACACCTAAATAATCTAAATAATTTAACTTCAACTTTAAAAAAAATAACACTTTAACAGAACTTACTTTTTGGGAAACAGTTAATAAATATAATTGGCATTGAGTGAGGATGATCAGGATTTCAAAACACAGAGCTTGCCAGTCTTCCACACGCATATATTTAATATTTAAATTGTAAACGTATTATTTATTTTAACGATGAAACTGTATATTGAAGAGAAATAGATTTATCTTTAATTTAATGTAAGATTGGAAAAGAGAAGAAATTGCTTGGCATTCCATGGGAGATTGGAGAAGAGAGGAAACTGCTTAGCATTTCATAGAAGAATGGAGAAGAGAAGAAACTGCTTAGCTGAGCTTTGGGCTCAGCGTGTTGTAGGACATTCTGGTGTAAATCATATTTAAATAAATGTAGTCGTGTGTCCGGAATATATAGCAACATGGCGGAAGCATTTGGAGCCAAAAAAAATAAAACTTTAAGGGCCAATTTCACGAGTCATGGATAAAGTTCCAGATAGTAAGCTAGCAGTTAATGCTATCTAAAATACATTAAATAAAGGACAATACAATAAACAGGTCTTTATCTGGTAGATAGTCACATCTGAGACTTGTGAAACCAAAATTTGTGCCAGACAAGGCACATATTAATAAGAGGCACATATAAAATAATTTAAATAATAAGGACCGTCGTGGCGCAGAGGCGCAACGTCTGCCTGTAACGCGACGGTTACTGGGTTCGATCCCCAGTCGGAGAAGATGGATTTTTCTATTTCCATTTTCTTCGCTCTGGCATATAAGGTAAAGCGCGGCGTTGAGGTCCGCCACTCAACACGCAATGCCTCGAAAACGGCGGAAAGCGGGGACGGAGAAAGCAGGGACTAAGCAACGGAGTGTCTTAACACTAGGTTCCCACAGTCCCTGCAGTTCCCTCTGCCTACCCTGCCATGCGCGGGATAATGCGTGAAGCTAAAAAAAAAAAAAAATTTAATAATATGCTAATTTTTAACATGGAATTAGGTTTTTTTTTCGTATTTTCCTATATATTCGTTTTTTAACATTTAACATAAAATATTATAACATAGCATTTGAGGCAAACCAAATAAAAAATTGAAGTAAATAATTTAAACTAAGCTCATTTTTTACATGGCATTAGGGTTTTGTTCATATTTATCCGTATATAGAAGAGTGGGCAGATCAACCCTACGCAATAGACACTTCGTCACAAAACAACTCTAACTGCCAGTTTCACCACATACTGATAAAATCCCAGATAGGCAATATATGCCTTATCTGGCAAATATGCAACCAATTTTGTTTCCACAAGTCCCAGATATGACTATCTACTAGATAAAGAGCTATTTAATGTATTGGTCTTTATCTCTTAGATAGTATTAACTACCAGTTTACTATCTCAAAGCATATATATGTGTATATTTGTGTATATAAATCATTTTTATAATAAATTACTAAGAAATTACACTTCAACATTTATTTCCCACATGACAGCTTAGCTGGTACCTGACACCTTTTATAATAGGTAATAGGTGCAATAAAGGATAAATAAAGCATCAGAATTCGTCTTCTCCTTACCAGGATCGATTGGCCGAACAGGTTCCGTCCTGGGTATGGTGAAGTATCCCTTGGGATTGGGATCCCAGCACTTCGCCACCACCAGCTTTATGGGTCCGGGCTTTTGGACAACTTCGCGGAGCACCCGCACCGCTTCATCATTGGTCATATCTTCGAAGTTCACGTCGTTCACCTGGAATATATTTATGAGGAAGGATTCTTTGTAAGACACAATGTATACCGAGTTATATAGCACATTATTTCAAGCTAACTTAAGGTTACTAGATTTGAGGATCGTCGTGGCGCAGAAGTGTAGAGTCTGCCTGTAAACGCGACGGTTTGTGGGTTCGATTCCCATGAGGGATAGGTGGATTAATCCATTTCCATTTCTTTTGCTTTGGCATCTAGGCAAAGCGCGGGGTTGAGTTCCACCATTCAACACACGATGCCTCGAATAAGACGAAAAGCAACGAACGGAGAATCTTAGCACTAGGTTCCCACAGTTCCTGCGGTTCCATCCGCCTACCCTCCTAAGTGCGGGATAGAGTGTGAAGCTATATATATAAAAAAACCACTTAAGATTTATATTTGACCCTGATGCATTCAACAGGTATAGTTGTGTACATTAATTAGCATAATTTAATATTTATAATAATAATATTCTTTATTGTACTCCATATACGGAACAATGGAAATAAAATATAAAATGTAATAAATTTACTTCAGAGCCTTTGGAGGAAATTGTAGGTAAATTAGCTTCACGCTTTATCCCGCATATTGCAGGGTAGGCAGAGGGAACTGCAGGAACTATATGAACCTAGTGTTAAGACACTCCGTTGCTTAGTTCCTGCTTTCTCCATCCCCACTTTCCGCCTTTTTCGAGGCATTGCGTGTTGAGTGGCGGAACTCAACGCCGCGCTTTACCTAGTTTCCAGAGCGATGAAAATGGAAATAGAAAAATCCATTTTCCTCAAGTGAGAATCGAACCCTCAAGCCGTCGCGTTTAAAGGCAGACGCTTACGCCACAGCGCCAGGAAGGTCCTCAAGATTCATTATATAGATTCATTACAAATTTGTTTTAGATGTAAAAAAAATAATCGTTTAATTAAAGTTTTGTCAGTATTTTTTTAAATTAAAAAGGTGATGTGTTTCGAATATTCATAATATAAACCATAGCTTTGTTCGAAATATTAAGGCTCTATTCTCTCCTAGTTAAACCAATGTATATCAATAGGTAAAATTTTTAATTTTCTACTTAGGTAATTTTATCTAATAAACCTCTTAAAAGTGACCAAAAACAAATTAAACCATAATAAAAAAAAATAAGTTTTTCCAGCATCTAAAAAAATGAATCTCGACTTCTTTATGTTGAATCAAAACCCACCTAAATCCATTGACTTTATTGGCCTTTCCATGAATATTTGAACTATTAATGTATATAGAGAAATTTAAATTAACTTGTTGATATAAAAAATTGTTAATTAGGACTTATAGCCCAGTTTTAGCCCAGGGACTATAGCCAATAGCCTATTTAACGGCAGATTTCCTGTATTCTAAACACCTAATAAACATCTTTTTCAGACATTGTATATTGAGTGGCAGAACTTAACACTGCAATCTATACTCTTACCTAAATAAAGTAATTCAAATAACTGTTTACCACATGTGGGAATGGAACCCATTACTGACAAGATCCAAAGCATCAGGTTCTCTTTAATCTATTCAAATGTTTATATAAGATGTTTATTAATTTTCTCTGCCAGTAATATAATTTGAATATGAATTATAGTTATGTAAATATTTTTGCTATGCCATATTATTATTATAATGAATAGTTTTCAGTTTCAAATTTTAATAAATATTTATTTTTATTTAGTATATGTTATGCTTTATAATTTTAAATATTTAAATTGTATTTTAAATTATTTATACCACCTTTTACTTTTACTTTTATTATGATTAAAAGTGAGGACAAAAATTTAATGTAGGGAACAAAGTATTCTTTTTTATTTACGGCATTCTGAGCATGCCAATTGAGCATAACTTACTTTGCCAATGTCACACCAGAACGGTGTCTTAGTTCCTAAATGTCTTCATAAGACAAAATATATATCATTTAACAACTCACCTGTAAAATCATATCACCAGGTTCAATTCTGCCGTCCAAAGCAACGGCACCACCTTTCATAATACTCCCTACATATATTCCACCATCACCACCTTTATTAGACTGTCCCACTATTGATATACCCAGGAAGTTCACGGTATCCATGTTTAAAGTCACTGTTATAATATGCATTGACATGGTGGAGTCAGTAATTGATGAATAAGAGGAGGTTCTGGACATAACTTGAGGCCTCTTCCGTCGACGCTGGGGTCTCTTTCTAGAACTTACTTGTAGATGTGATACACTACTACATTCTGTTAGGGCTCTGTCAACTGAATGCGTTTGTGTGGCGGCCAGTTGTGGTGGTGATTTCTGATTGGCTGTCAAATAAGCTTGTGGAATCCAAATCGGAGCTGAGAACTGATGCTGTTTCATACTCCAGCCCGTGGTTTCCATATTTGGAATGTCCATTGATTCTCAAGCCCCTGTATTTGTATTTGTCGCACGAAGCCCTATGTCCCGGTCGGGAGCTTATCGTACTAGTCTGTATCAGTGCATGTATCTCTCGTTAGGGGCACTGTCGGAGCCCCGTGGATGTTTTGCTTAGTCTTGCCAGCATTACTATCGGTGCACTGCGAAGCGCCGTCCGACGGGTTCGATCCCTCAGCGGACACCAGCCACGAAACAACACGGCCATTGAAACACGGTAAATGGGCGTTATCATCAACAATCTCCTCTTTCACCACACCAAAATCATCGTCCATTGATTTGAAAAAAAACTTATAGTTCGGTCTGTTCAATTGGTTCTTAAAGTCCAAGTAGAGTGACCTTTTCCGGTGATATCGGTATTTTGACGAGATAGGGAGTTTCCTCGTCAGTCTATATAATAAATAACTTTAGTCTCCTCCATTTTAAAACATTTATTATTGAAAACTAACAACACCCTTAGGATCTATAAATATCAGCCGCCATCACAAGTGTGTTAGTTCGCGTTTCGGCCGCAGCTCGCGGCGCCACTGTCGCTTTTATTAAATTATCTATCTTTTCCTATTCCTGTAAAATAAACTCAGACGTTAGTTTGTTTAAATATAAAATATATTCATTTTAAATATTTATTATAAAAATTAATTTGCGAATTATAAATATATTACTTGTTAATAAAAATATTTTATCTCTTAACTTTTTATCAGTGATAAGATTATGATTTTCTTATATATGTAGTTGCAATTTCTACAAGGAAAAGATAGTGTATGTATTTTTTTCTGACTTGAGGCAATTATTTAAATTTGTATTTGTTATCTACAATTTGTGAAACAACTTTTAATAATTTAAAAAAATATAAATATAAGACATTTTAAATTGATCATTTGCATTATGAAAATCAAAATAAGTAAACAGCATAGTATGGCTGACATAATCATTACATTTTTTATATAAAACAAATAACTATTACAAAAATTAAATAGTAACTTAACACTCAAGATGTTTGAAAATGTTTGTTAATTAGTAAAAATATATTTCCAAATATTTTCCAATTAATTGGAAGGAATAAGATTATAAATGTTGCTCGTTTTCTTTATTCAATATTTTACTTTTTCTCATTTATGGCGTTCCGAGCGTGCCAGTTGATTACAATTCACATATTCTTATTCAATAAGCGGGGACGGAGTAAGCAAGGACTAAGCAACGGAGTGTCTTAACACTAGGTTCATATGGTTCCTGCAGTTCCTTCCGCCTACCCTGCAATATGCAGGGTAAAGCGTGAAACTAAAACAAAATTCTTATTCAATTTTATTATATAGAGAATTTGACATTTGACACATCTCTACAGAACTGAAATGAATTTTTAATCTATGGCGTTATTTAAATTTCAAACAAAAAGTCGTTTATTTATTATTTCTTGGTAAAAACAGTAATTTTAACTAAACTTCCAAATATTGACTCGGAAGGTGCTTATTAACTCGGAAGGTCCTTATTTTTAAATAATATCTTGAAATAATATCAATATTACAACAATAATGACTTCAATTGAAACGGAACCTTGGTATTTACGGATTTGTCAAGAGTTTGATACGTTCTGTGAAAAAGTGGAAGGTAATAAATGTATTTAGGTTTACAAGTACTTAGATTAATAAATAATAATTGTGTATTATTACCTGTAATATTGAAGTAATTGAAATAAAGTAAATATTTAAAAATAGTTTTTTTTTGTAACTTTCAGCTAAAATAGATAAGCAACAACAACAAATAAAGGCATGCAAAAAGATCACAGAATTAGAAAATAAACTGGCTCTAGAAGTGAAATTAAAAGTAAATATTACTCTGTAATATTCTTATGTTATTTATTAATTGTTATATTCTTTTTATATTTTTTAATCTCCAAAATAAAGATAGTTTAAAACCTTATCTGCAGTGTATTTAAATACTTATAAATTATGTAAAAATATGAAAAAAGGTTACTTAGCATTCTATGTATTTTATGTGTATTAAACACATTTTTCTAAACTATTTAAATACTTATAATTTTCTAGAAAGATCTAACTCAGCAATTAACAGAGCTGTCTCGTGTGGACTCGGAGTTGGAAAGAGTGTGTACAGCTTTTGAATCTCGACTTACCATAGCTGACAGCGATAAGAACAGATTAGAGAATGCTAAGTGAGTTCTCAATTATTTATTATATGCGTATGTATGTATAGGTTTAACTTGTTTGTGCTTTTACCTGCTTAAACTAAGACTTTGTCTTATAAAATATGCATAACTATATATATAACTTACATGTTTTATACACTTTACGCATACATTGTTTTTACTTCTTCCATTAAAATTTAATTAAAATAATATAATTAAATTTAAGACAAATGTTCAAAAAGTTTTTTAGGTTACATATGAACCTACTTTAGTTGTATCTATATGTATATTATTGAGAACATTATTTCAACCATGGTGCAACGGCATGATGTCTATCCATTTGTTGTTTTGATTCTCATCAGTTGAAATGCTTATTATTGTTATTAATAATTCTTTTATTTTAGAACTAGATACAAAGTACAGTTGATTTCCACCAATTAACATGTAATATCTCGTAATCTGGTTAGGCTATATTTTGTGATATATTGTGAACCTATCTATATTTATATTTAAATTATTTTTTCATACTTTTTAGTTAAGAATTTTTATCTAACATAATTAAAAATAAATGATAGTTTTTCATTTTGTATTGTTTTATTAAACTAGAAGTAATAAGGATAAAGTTTTTTTTAAATAATAACATCAAATCACACATAGAACATATGTTTCGAGTGTATTCGGACAGAGATTCTATGTAATTGTTGTAACGAATGACGTAAATCACTTAATAACAATATCTCAGAGTAGTTCCGTTCCAATACAGACCATTGTCTGCATACAACTGACACAATTTACATAATGTCTTCGCTTTTATAGTCTTCATCATCTAAGACTACCCTCTTTTTAAAAGAGGTTTCTCGTTATATTTTAATTGTTTTTTTTTATTGTAATGTTTTTTTTTCAGAGAATCTTATCAATTGGCAAAGGAGTTGACTGGCGTTAGGTTGGACTTCAGTGCGCCACCTAATATTGCTAAAGGCTGTATCCTTTGTAATAACTTTTTGTATATCAAATCCAAATTTATACTACAATATAAAAAGTCATTATTATATATTATCTGTGGAAGCGTCTAATTGCGCACACTTAGAGAGGCGAGTTTTTGATCTAGAATTTTACTTTTCGTATCGTTTTAAAGATTTCAAAAAGTCAGATTGTTGAAAAATATAGCTTGTGTTCGAACTTGAACAGTTCAATTGATGATTGATTAAAGGAATTCTACAAGTTAGCCGATCGTTTGTTTGACATTTGACATTTGCGCGCGCTTTTTGTCAGTGTCAAAAATTGTCTTTTAACAAAAAAAAGGTTAGAAATAACTTTACTAACCCTAAAAAATCTTCACGCTTTATCCCGCACATAGGAAGGCAGAGGGAACCGTGGGAACCTAGTGTTAAGACACTCCGTTCTCCGCTTTTACTTCGTGTAAAGTGGCGGAACTTAACGCAGCGCTATACTTAGTTGCCACAGGGAAGGAAATAAAAATCAAACATCTATCTTCCCCTCATGGGAATCGAATCCACAAAATCGCGTTTACAGAGGACTGCGCTTCTGCATCAAAACTAGCATCATAAGTGCAATATAACTAAAAAATAGTTTCTCCACCGTTTTGTCAAATTCTCCATTTATCATAGGCCTACTTATTTCCATATATCCTACTCTCTCACTCCCCCTTCTCCAGTCTTTTAGAGAAAGGAGATGGGAAGAAGTTCCCACCTTCTCTCTTTCCTTCTTCTAATAAGAAAATGTTATAACAAGCCTTAATAAAACACAGATATTAAAAACAAAGCCCGTAGACTCCTCCTCCCGTTTGAACTGGAGACCGACAGCGACGCCCTCTGGGACCTGATCAAGACCACCGCTGATCCACAATGGACCGATAAGGAGAATTGTAAGCCTAATTAAAATTAAAAAAAATATATACAGTGGAAACTCGATTATCCGGCCCTCGGTTATACGGATTCGCGATTATCCGGACTACAGGCCAATTGAATTAAATGTACCTACAAGTCGTGTCTGTGCAAGCATGGACGTGTCGGAACTTGTGTGTTGTCGCCATTTTCAACCAAATTTCTAAATAAACAATGATTTTCGTTAATATGTACTACTTGTTTTTAATAAACATATAATATTATGTTACGATTTTATTCATGTTTATGTAGTTTCAATTATCCGAATGCCTTACAATAATAATTAGTCCGGTTAATCGAGTTTCTACTGTATATTATTAAATTTTTTTTTATTTATAACCTGTTTGATGTAGGCTTTAGGCTATATTACTTTTTATTTGTGAACTCTTTGATGTGAAACAAATTCTATATTTACAATAATATAATGATGTAAACTGCCTTATATATATATATATATATATATAGAAAAATTAAACCAAAATACTAAAAATGTTTTTTTTAATAAATACAATTAGCTTTTATTCAGATTTTTAATTAAATATCTGGCTTCCACTTGGCTAAAGCCTCTCCCAACTCTCTTCCAACACCTATCCATAGCTCTCCCGGTCCACAGCAGCTGGATCCCAAAGCTTTAATATATACCTAGTGTTTGGATGATCTGCCTTGTTTTCTTGTTTAGTAAAAGAAAACACTTATTGACATCCCTAGGATACTAATATTTTGTAAATAAAGTGCCCATTAAACTTTTAAGTAAAGCATTTTTTTTATTAAATTACAAGTAATATACAACACAAAAGGGTCAAGAAATTATTAGTCTAGAAATATAAATATTTATAGTCTAGAAGCGTCAGTTAATAAAAGGTTGGGAAACCCTGACTTTATATGGAAAAGTTTAAAATATGTATAAGTAAAAGAAAAATATATATATACATATATATGTTTATATGAAAATGGATTTTTTCATTGTATTAATCTTGGACACTATGTATTTATTGTATAGTCCATTTATTTTGAAAGGCTTTAGCCTATAGGCTATACCACACACCATATTATAGTCTATATATAGCCCACTGAACATACTGAATGTGTTGTGTTATCAAAGTTAATAAAAACTTAAAATATAAATAAATTATAAAATAAAATATATATTTAAAACAACACTCTTTATTTCTATGCATTATAGAAAACACTTTTCGCCTTCTTCTCTTTCTTCTTCTTCTCCATTCTTCTCTTCTGCTTCTCGGTGCTTCTCAGAAGATTTTTGATAGCTTCGTCCTCGTCTATTTCTATTGTACTGCCTTCTGTGGAGGGTTTCGATCGTTTCGCTTCTACGCTCGCTTCGCTCTCATGTGTTTCGCTTTTAGGCGCTTCGATTCGCTTCTGACGTGATTTTTCACTATATTTAAAGATAAATGAATTATATATATTATTTATGAAACTTCTAGTACATTTTAGCAACAATATTTATAATAAATTTACATTTTTTTGTAAAAAAAAACAGTAATATTTATATATAGATAATTAATTGTGAGTTCTAATGCTACAGACACAAAATATGAAAACTGTCATTGACATATTCTATTATTATTTATAAAATCCTATATATACAGAGTGTGCCTGTAACCACGACCTTCATTTAAAGCCTAGTACTAACTAGCCTTTATAAAGTTGATAAAATTATAAAACAACTAAAATTTTCAAAAATAAAAACATATTTTTTTCAAACAAAATAAATAATTAAAATTGGCAAATATGACGCGAGCGTACACTGTACTGTCAGAGCGGGACGGAGATATATGTGTCTTTCTCATTCGGTTATTTTTTTGAATGAAAGGTGACAGATTGACGACGTTCAATAGTATTGTTGTAGTTCGAGATGTTTACGTCATTTGTATTTAATGATGACTACCTCATGCGTTACACAGCGCGTGTGAATATAGGGAAATGGGAAAAAAATGATTCTGTGACTAACCTAATGATAATTGTGAATTGGTTTTTTGTATATAGCCTCGAAATATTTTCTCCTATAAGTAGTTTTGATAACGACCGCCGTGTCAGATACACCTGTATATATTTATATTATTTATATTTATTTAGCTGTATTCGAACCCACTCACCTCACAGTCTCCATGGTATCGAATATATCATCCATATCCTCTTCTTTGACTTCTTTCTCTTCGTCACATTCCTCTTTAATAATCTTCTGCATCGGAGTGGAGGTTTGAGTTTGAACTAGGACCGATGCTAGTTTTGATGTTAGATATTGCTAGAATGTAAGTACATTTTCTATTAATTTTTAAATTGATTGTTTAAAATTTAGTTATATTTTTTTCAAATTCAATTTTGTTCAAATTCAAATTTTTTAACTTCAAAAATTTTTGTGAAGTTCAAAATTAATTATTTCATACATGCCATTCAGATTTAGAAATGGTCTTTGGCTTCATATTTAAACAATTTCAATTTTAAAAATCATATTTTATAAATTTGGTAAAATTATAAAACAAGTAATATTTTCAAATTTTTTTTTCAAACAAAGTAAATAATTAAGTTATTGTTCCAAAATAAAACGCCATTAGCCAAGTGAAGTATGACGCGAGCGTACACTGTACTGTCAGAGCGGGACGGAGATATATCTATTTTTTCTTCTCTTTTGGTTATTTTTTAAATGAAAGGTGACAGATTGACGACGTTCAATAGTATTGTTGTAGTACGTCATTCGTGTTTAATGATGTCTACATCACGCGTTACACAGCTTGTATAAATATCGTGAAATGGAAAAAATGATGTTGTACCCAAACTATTAATAATTATTAAATAGTTTTTTGTATATGGCCTCGAAATATTTTCCTCTATAAGTAGTTTTGATAATGGCCGTGTCAGATACACTCTGTATAAACACATACATATATAGAACTAGATAAACCTACTTTATAAACCAACTCCTTGGTCCCCACATGGTGCACCCTCAACCACCTGTCCAAGCTGCTGCTGACCAGCAACTCCTGACCTTCACCTTTGACCAGGTCGATGCCGGTCACAGCGCCCACACAACCCTTGTACCCTTTGTCTAGTTTCCCCCGGCGGAGGTCAACTTGATGGATTTGACCTCTGCCGAAGCCTACAAACACTTTGCTGTGAATAAATAAAAAGAAAAATATCATTTACTTCGCTCTGGTAATAAGGAAAAGTGCGGCGTTGAGTTCCGCCACTCAACTGTTTCTTGACTCTCACTTTCTATGTATTATTTTAGCTTCACGCTTTATCCCGCTCATAGCAGGTTAAGCAGAGGGAACTGCAGGAACCGTGGGTACCTAGTGTTATGACACTCCGTTGCTCGCTTTCCGTATTTTTTTCGAGGCATTGCATTGAGGAGTTGCCAGAGCAAAGAAAATGGAAATAAATATAATTAATTTTCTTTTTTAAAGATTCAAATTGTTTTTTTTTTTAATTATAAAAAAAAATATTAGAACATTTCAGACCGGTTTCACAACTCGCTGATAAAGTCCTAGATAGAAAATGTTCCTCTTATCTGCCAGATAAGCAACAAATAAAATTTCATGTATCTCAGTAAGACATTAGCAAATAACCTGTTCATACTAACGGTTTTTATATTTATTATCTGACGGACAGCGTTAACTATCAGATTACTATCTGAAACTTTTGTCTAACCATTTGATATTTCCTTTTAATGTAATAACTTGTGGGTTTAGGGTTGGTAAAGTTAATTTTTTTTTGTTTAAAAGACAAAAAGTGGGCGCATATGTGTTTAGTGAAATTTGTTCAATCAATTATCAGTAGAACAGTTCAAGTTCGAATACCATCTATATTTCTCACCAAATCGCCTTTTCGAAATCTTTACAACAGTACCAAAAGTAAAATTTTAGATTAAAAACTCGCCTCTCTAAGTGTGCGCACGATGAATCAAAGCGCTTCCACAAATAATATATAATAATCTGAATTTTTATTAGAATTATTAAATGGAATGTTTATTTTGGTAATAAAGATTACAGTCGTCGTGGCACAGAGGCGCAACGTCTGCCTGTAACGCGACGGTTACTGGGTTCGATCCCCAGTCGGAGAAGATGGATTTTTCTATTTCCATTTTCTTCGCTCTGGCATCTAAGGCAAAGCGCGGCGTTGAGTTCCGCTACTCAACACGCAATGCCTCGAAAACGGCGGAAAGTGGGGACGGAGTAAGCAGGGACTAAGTAACGGAGTGTCTTAACACTAGGTTCTTATATAGTTCCTGCAGTTCCCTCTGCCTACCCTGCCATGTGCGGGATAAAGCGTGAAGCTAAAAAAAAAAAAAAAAAAAAAAAAAAAAAAAAAAAAAAAAAAAAAAAAGATTATTAATATTAATACAAATAATATGTAAGAATAATAGAAACTTCATTTATTAAGAAATAATTAAATTTCTTACCGTTCCTCCAAGCCGGGTGTGATGCAGGTGGCTGCCATTTTCTCAAACTCCACATTGCATACTGGCCTTCTTTGTGCTCTTGTATCATATAATCTTTAAAGTTTCAAATTCATGGTATTAATATTAACAAATAATTGAAGTTCAAATAATTGAATTGGATGACAAAAAATTAATTTAAAAATCATTATAATTGAATTCTATCTACTTTCTTTATATAATTGGCTTTAATTTTTGTTAAAAAAACCAAATTGAAGTTCAAAGAATTGAATTTGGTAAGAAGAATTCATTTCACATTTTTTTATATAATTGATGTTTAAATAGGTTTAAAATTGTAAATTCAATTTCTTTTATATGTTGTAAGGATTAAATTCACTAACAAAACATTTTTAAAAATTAATTCTTGATTTTCAATTTCTTCTCATTCAATTATTATAATAAAAAATTGAATTTCAAAACATAACAATTGAATTTAATATTTGAAATTTAATAAATATATAAATTATTGTGTAAAAATATGAATTTAATTAAAACAAATTAATTTCTTACCTAACATAGCCATATCTAGAACAAATAGCTAAAACTTCTTCGGAAAGGAAAGCCACATCGGTCACCCAAACTGGTTTCCTCAACTGTAACCAATCGTGAGGAAGATTTTTCGCTGTGAATATTGGGGCAGTTTCTCCAATTCTCCACACTTTTAATTCGTTTTCTTCTCCACCTGAAGTATAGATTTTTTTTTTATGTTTTGAAGAAACAATTTGGATATTCATACTAATTAAATCTAATAAATATATAAAAAATAACAGTTGAAAAAGCAAATCTGTACTATTTATATACATATCTAGATATTTCAGGTCATTATATTTTTATGATTTTTAAAGTGTGAGGATAGAAGATGCAGCATGATGAAGAAAGAATGGTTCAGTGGTGAGAGCGAGCAAGAGGGTGCGGGTTCGAGTCCTGTTGCATTCAAGTTTTTATGTTTTCTTTAAGTATTATTTCATATTATTATTGAAACTGCACTAATTAAATTTAAAAAAAAATTGCGGTAAGTGGGGAATGGAGTGTCTTAACACTTTATTCCCTCTGTCTTTTTTAATATTAAAAAAAAGTACATACCAGTCGCAAAAATATCTGAATTCACATCGAATACTCTAACTTTATCCAATTTAGCTCCTGTGTTTATGAGAAAATTATCTTTCTTCGACCAAACTTGTACCACACCACTCGACAGACCTGCTATTAACCTTCTTTTATATTTCCCAAGACCTATTATGTCACCGTTTCCAAAATCTGCTGTATATGTTTTTGTGAAACCTTCTAATGTATTGTAAATTTGTATCTGCAAGAAGTAAATATGAATGAATGATACTGCATCTTCTAGTATTAACACAATCAATATATGTTTCTAAAGCGGCAAGTGCCAAATTTTATTTTAGATATTAATAATATGTTGTATTTAAATAGATTTAATTAACTTAAAAGTTGCTAAGAGGAGTAAGGGGAGACCTTACTTGACTTTCGATTAAACTGTATCAAATATAATAGAGGAACTTCACATATAAAGCATCAGGACTCCTGGAGAGCATATATGAAGAGGTTAACGACAGTGGATGAGGCGGAACAAGTATGCAGAGACCACAGTGTTTGGTGCTTTATTCCTTTTCATTACCCACCAGGGATAAAGCATTAAGTTGTGTAACTATTTAGGTAACCTGTTGATTTTTTCTTCCAATCAATATTTCAGTTTGTTCTGCATTCCCCCACACCATAGAAGTGATTGCATCTTCTTTTTGTAAAGTTTTTATGTCAACCAGGTTCTCTATATACTTTTTATCATTTTTTGTAACGTCTGTATGATATTTTATATCTAAAAACAAAAAATAAACAATATTTTTTTATTTATTTTATGTAAAATGATTGTGAGCTATGACATTTATAAATATGTGTTACATAAATGAATTTAATTTAATTAATTTAACTTAATTAAAATCAATTTAATTTCTTAATAATAACACTAATTTAAACGAACTTCAATAAAAGAAAAAAGTTTATCTAGCAATTAGTTATGAATACAATCAATAATCGGGTAATTGTGAATAAAAAATAAAAATTTTGTATATAGTTAGGTTTAAAAATTAAAATCATTTTAAATAAAATAATTTAACCGTTTCGACTGTGCTAAAGTAGTTTTGGGTCATTCCCAATTAATTAGTCAAATTGTTTTATTTAAAATGTGTAAATATAACTTAAATTAAAGATCTTATAACATAAAAACAATCAAAACAATGTGTTTCCATCGCCAGTTTAAGAACTTACGTTTAAATGAACCTATTTTACTAGCAACGAAGAAGTCGAACTCTTTATTTTCTGTTATGACCATCATGGAAATTATATCATAGTAATTTGAACTTAATTAATAAATTATAACGAAAAGTATTTATACTTTTGAAACAAACACGTGAAATCTTAAAATGACAAGTACGCTGTCAATTTGACAGGTGCTTAACTAAAAAATATTGTTAGAGATGTAACATATATATGTATGTATATATTGTTTTTAAAATCGATTTGTATTGTAAAAAAAATCGATTAATGACGAATTAATTTTTTAAACGTTATTTTTAACTTTATTTGAGAGAAATGTCAAGTGATATAATATTGTAGGCTTAAAATCGTTATTTGGGATAATGCTAACTTTTTACTACCAAGATGACCGTCTGCCTGTCAACGAGACGGCTTGTGGGTTCGATTCCCATGAAGAAAGGATGAACTTTTTCATTTCTAGTTTCGTCGCTCTGGCAAATAGCCAAAGCGCGGTTTGACTTCCGCCACTCAGTACGCAATGCCTCGCAAGGTGGTGCGTGCGGAACTCAGTGTCGTCACTCTGTTCTCTCCTGCGAGCTACTAGCTATTGAAGCTACGTTTGTACTACACAAACTACACGGGTATGTACACAAATGGGTTGTCATCGTCAAATTTACTATTAACATTCATACCATCTATTTTTCTTTAAAACTAAGTATGTAGTGTCATAAATCTAGAAAAATGTTATTGTTATTACAACAAATTGGAATAGAGTAATATAGACTATATTCAAAAAGCCAGATTATCTAACGATCCAAACCAATTTTCTTATTGACCAATCGACTCGAACATCACTACAGCCATTGGTTTACCAAACAAATGATAAATTTAGTATTTGTTACAAAATATTTTGATATTTATTTAAAAAATTTGTTAAAAATTGGAGATGTATATATATACGTATATGTTATCTCGCTGTGAAATCGAGATCGATTGTACAAAAAACTAAAATCTACATACAGTGACCAAGTTAAATCGATTTATATTAATTATCAAAATATTTGTAAACATTAAAAAAAGGTACTATCAACGACAATCAGTAAGTGTAAAACATATTTATTTAATCTTGCAGAAAGTACAGCTAATGCTAAGTGTAAAAATAGACTTTTTGGAATATCGAGTGAACTTATAAAGACATTCAGACATATCTTATTTTAGCCAATTTGCCATTTGTGTAACTTGCGTTTTAAAAAAGGTGTATTTTCATCTAGTTTCAAGCAAGGTATTGTAGCTCCTATACAGAAGTCTGGAAATTACCTACAAAGTACCGGCCGATTTCTTTGTGAAATACCTTATCAAAAATAGATAAGTTTTGGCAGAAAATCAGTATGGCTGTAGAGCCTTTAAGAAGCTGTGATGAGTCTATCAGCCACGATTACTAGGCATTTAGATGCTGGAGAGAAATGTGTCGGAATCTTTTTAGATCTTTAGAAGGCATTTGATACGATTTCGATTCCAATTCTGTTTGCACCTCCTTGAGAATGCCGTTGTAAGGGGTGTAACGCTTGATTGGTTTCATGACAATGTTCGTGGCAGAAGCTAAAATGTAAGGGTTAATGGAATCTACAGTAGAAATGCCGTATGTTTATATGGTATACCTCAAGGCAGCTCGTTAGTACCAACACTTTTCTAGTTTTATCAATGAGCTATGTAAACTAAAATCAATTCTGTGAGGACTATTTTTGCAGACAACACTGCTCTTGTTATTTATGGTTCTCCTGTAAAAAGTAAGTTTGCTCACAGATTCTTTTTACACTAAAACTAAGTATAAAGACACTTCCTTGAAATAGAATAAATAAAACCTGTCATCAACCTACTTCTAGAAATGAGTTCGGATAGCCTAGTTGCAATTCTAATCCCAATGAAATGACATATACCTATTAGGTTTGTTTTGTGGCAGCTGCTGTAATTTAGTAGTTGTACCGAAAGACATTAATCGTAGGACAAAGCAAAATACATAAAATGAACACACTAACACACACACACACACATAAATGGGATCACAGCACTTATTAATTTTTTGTTTAATTTTTTCATTGGTTTTCTTTTCAAGCATATTTTTTTTTTTTATTTAAAAACTTTATTGTCCAGCTACAATGACGTATCTAACAAAAGGGGGACTTAATGCCTGAAGGCACTCTCTACCAGTCAACCTTTAGGCAAAACAGAAAATCATGAAGACGGTAGCAATAAAAGTTAAAATATACATATAAATATAAGTAATAAATACATATATATCTATATACATACATACATATACATACACATACATACAAATACATATTATACATTTATATATTAAAAAAACAATAATAGTAACAGAAACTTAACACAGATTCTTAACAAGATGATTGTGTAAGCGACGCCTGAAAAATGCCCTAGTAGGTGCCTTTCTGATTTCTTGTGGAAGTTTATTCCACGATCTGATAGCTTGTACAGAGAAGGAGTTAGAGACGAAACCAGAGTGGTGACTGGGAAAAGAGAGAAGGAGAGAATCGTTAGAGCGTAGCTGTCGATCGTGATTGTCACAGAGAAATTCAAAATTGTCTTTTAAGTAAACAGGAGATTGGGGATCAAAAAGAATGTAGTAAAGAAGACACAATGGACGTAATTCTCTGCGTTGGATGGGAAGCCATTTGTTGGATGGGAAGCCATTTGAGTTCTGCTCGACAATGAGAGATGTGGTCAAATTTTCTAAGGCAAAAAATAAAACGTAGGGAGTTATTTATGAGGCGGTCAAGTTTGTTCAATAGGATTTCATTGAGATCAGGATAGCACACATCAGCAGTAATTTATAATTGGAAATATAAGCGCTTGAACAAGCAAGATTTTAGTTTTAATAGTTAGAAAATTTCTTAAACGATTAAGGCACCTTAAAGTGGCAGTAACAGAACGACTAACTTCAGAAATATGCACATTCCAACTTAATGTAGAATCAATATGAAGTCCAAGATCTTTAACGTGGTGGAAGTATGGAATCGTCGTATTGCTAATAAAATAGGTGGCAAAGAGCATACATTTAACTTAGACATAAGACGTGAACTACCAACAATGATCGCCTGACACTTAGTAGGGTTAACTACAATGCCAAATTTATTAGACCAGTTGTAAACGTAGGAAAGATTTTGATTTATTTTATGTATAGCTGTGTCGATATTGTCTATCTCAGTATTAGTGTAGAGTTGCAAATCGTCGGCGTAAAAATGATAGTCGAAATGAAATGAAAGGGAATTTATAAAAAGAGAAAAAAAAAAATAGGAGATAAAATGCCACCTTGCGGTACGCCAGCAGAAAGATCAAGCCACCCGGAGAGGGATCGATTCAACTTAACCGCTTGCCGGCGGCCGCGAAGATAAGAGGAGAACCATTCCAGAGCTGATGAAGAAAAATTTAAATGCTTGAATATGGCCAGGACGATATCAAGATCAACCATGTTAAAAGCATTAGAAAAATCAATTAAGACCAAAATGGTGATCATTCTACTCTCCATGCCAACCCGAATATCCTCAGATACTTTGAGAAGAGCGGTAGCTGTGCTATGGCCTGGTCAGAAACCAGACTGATATGAGGTGAGAAAATTATTATTATAAACAAAGGAAGAAACTTGCTTGTAAACACATACTTCCAAAAATTTTGATAAAAAAGGAAGAATAGAAATAGGTCTGAAATTATTTAGTTGTGAAGGATTGGGAACTTTAGGAAGTGGAATGATATAAGCTTGCGTGTACGCCACAAGGAAGGGAATTCTTCAGATGAAATGGAAAAGTTTACTATATGGGTAATAGCCGACAGGACATAGTCCAGGATAGATAAAATCATAGATCGATTAATACCATCAACACTAGTAGCATTAGATGTTATTGAAATGATTATTTTACGAATTTCTTCATCAGACACTGGAGAAAGGACTAAGTCGTTAAAAGGAAGAGAGGCCATGGATTCAATCTCAGAAATAGTTGTTAATTTAGTATTGGGAGATAACAGAGAACTGGAAGAAAAATATCTGTTTAAGATATCAGGAGAAAACGAAGAGACAGCAATGTCTTCACTCCGTTTATTTATACCTAGTGTTTGAAGAAATTTCCATACTGAGGCCGAAGATGAATTACTAACATATAAGTGACAATAGTGGCGTTTAGTTGTTCTAACCATTAGATTACACCTATTGCGAGCTGCCTTATATAAATCCCAGTTTTCTTTGCTCCGCTTAAACCTGCGGAAAGCGCGATCGCGTCGTGACATGGCCATACGGACTCCTTTGGTAATCCAAGGAGCAGGCGGACGTCTGATCTTAACGGGTCTCAAAGGTGCGTGTTTATCGAACAGTGATAAAATAGACAAATTAAAGTGAGAGACTTTATCATCTACCGTCGATGAGCAGAACACCAAGGACATGTCTAGCGATCTTGCATCTTCTTTTAAAGCCTCGAGATTAATTTTAGCTAGGTTGCGCATCAACACTGTTGGAGCTGTAGCTTTAGGTGACTTAAGCTTGTATGATAAATATATAAGGTCGTGACGAGAAAACCCGGGAGCTGCAAGTTGACCATATTTAATCACAGAATTTTTAGAAGAAACAATGATAACGTCCAACCAAGTGTCAGGCGACTCAGAGTTATGATGTGTAGGTTCAGAGGGAAGAATGTTGAAATTTACCGATTCTATGAGTTGGGAAAATTTAAAAGAACGTGGAGTGGTTTTCAACAGATCAGTGTTTAAATCGCCCATGATAATATGATGTGAGTAATCCGAAGAAAGGGATTCCAGGATAGGTTCAAGTGAAGAGAAATAGTCGACAGTAGGAGGACAATAGATAACTCCAAGAACAGCTTTTACACCCCTGAGACGGATTTCAAGGAAAATATATTCAGCAGAAAATGAGAAAGAAGAAGGAGAAGTAAAAAGAACAGTATAAGCAATGTTCGAACGAAGGTAGATAGCAACACCTCCTCCCCCCTTGCCTATGCGATCGTTCCGAATGAGCACAAAACCGGGAAGACTATATAAGGTGGAATTAAGTGAGGGTTTCAACCAACTTTCGGAGATCAATACTGCGACTACAGGGGCGTATGAAAAGGTTTCAAGAAAATCAGAGAAATGAGAAGGTAAACTTTGAGTGTTAATATGACAGACATTAAAAGAGTTAGGAGGGTTAAGAAAAGAACTACATAGCAAAGTCCCAAGCGTCTCAGGAACATGGAAAGAATATATATATAGCTGTGTACGAGGAATCACTACTACTGCATGCTGATAAAAATACATCATCATCTGCATCAAACATAATACTACAATTATATTATATATAAATGTAAAAATTAAAAATACGTAAATGATAAATTAATTATTAAGTAAATGGATTAAAATATATATAAAAATAAGAAGAAGAAGAAGAATAACAATTATTTCTGCTTGTCCCGCCAGCTGACGGTTACATTAAAACTGTACTAATCATTAAACACTAATGATAACAAAAAAAAAATGTAAAAAAGTAAAAGAAATAAATAAATTACACACTAAAATTTAAAGGACCAGAGCAGGAGACAGTAACAATGACAGATAACCTTAATTACTGATCACAAGGGTATTCTTAATTATTATTTGTACCAACAACACAGAATAAATTTAATTAAAATAAATTGTCATAAGCATCTAAGGTATATAAAAATTAACTGGGGGAGGCCTGATGATCTATAATAGAGTTATTACTTAGTTTAGGCCTCCACAAAAAAGACCCTACTATGTAAAACCTGTATGTCTGTACCTGTGGTGTGAAAATAAAACTTTATTATATGTTCGTTTTTGGTACCATATTATATATAAAAATAAAAAAATAGATATAAAATAAGAGCAGAATCGTCCTCATAATATAAGAGTTGCAGCAGTGGTCAAGTGAAGTCATTATTATAAATTAAAAACAGTGTCGGATCAAGCAAACTCCCTTGAGGAACACCACGCGTAATGTTTTAATTTGTTACTTGTGGCACTCAGTTTGAATGTAATGACGAGGTAGCTGGTTCAATTCTGAAAAAAAGTTAACTCTTTCTAATATTACTATTAATAAAAAAATAAACAATTTTTTTTAGGTGGTAATACTTTAATAGAGTGCAAGTTTTCAAACATAATAAAATTATAATAATGATTTGGTAAAATCAAAGTTAGTGGCAGTTCCGTTCCTGGTTGGTGCTTTAGTACTCATCGTGGAAAGGAAAGTCGGGGTGATGTACGCTGCAAAGAAAGGAGAATTACAGAAATAATAGTGCACAGTATCTGTATGAAAACGCGATGGTTCTTGGTTCAATTCCCATAAAGGGGAGATATATACAATTGTCTCTATAGTAACTTTCTCCCCGTCTGTTACTTGTTTTATCGGTTGCAAGTTCGATTCCCAACAGGGGAGACTAAAATCTCATCTAGAAAAATATAGTAAGGAATTTTGTAGCTTCACGCTGTGGATTGAGGGAACCTAGTGTTATGACACTCCGTTCTCCGCTTTCGAGACATTGCGTGATTAGTAGCGGAACTCAATGCCGCGCTCGATCTTGTTACTAGAGTGAACCGAACCTGCTACCGTACATATTTATATATATACTTATATGTATACTTACTCTCCCATAGAGCACACTCTCCCGTTGACCTCGAAGGTGGCGATCAGCTCGATGTCCTCCGGAGACAGCTGGAAGTCGAAGACTTGGAAGTTCTGCTGGATGCGTGACTTGGTCACCGACTTAGGTGTCACGATGAGTCCACGGTCTATGGCATATCTGTCATAATATTTTTTATTACAGCTTCACGCTTTATCCCGCACATGCCAGAGTAAGCAGAGAGAGTGAGTGAGAGTTAAGACACTCTTCGCTTTCAACCTTTTTCGAAGCATTGCGTGTTGAGTGGCGGAACTCAACGCTGCGCTTTGCCTAGTTGCCAGAGTGAAGAAAATGTAAATGGAAAAATCCATCCTACCCTCATGGGAATCGAACCCACAAACCGTCGCGTTTACAGGCAGACGCTGCGCCTCTTTCAATAAATATCATTTCTTATGCATAATTTAAGCATATATTGACATTCTGAACTTATTTACCATATAAAGTGTATGTATGTATGTATGTATGTATGTATGTGTGACACATTAAACATAGTCCATTGGTCTATTATTTTCATATTTAGGTCCATTGATTTCTTTATACGTTAATATATAGATAAGAAACAAAGTAGAGGACCGTCGTGGCGCAGAGGCGTAGTATCTGCCTGTGAACGCGGTTTTTAGCTCTGGCAAGTAGTCGAAACGCGGCGTTGACTAGTGCAATGCCTCGAATGGCGGAATATATTTCTTTTGACGTGACAACGTCTTAAATTAGGTTGCGGCTCGGAGTCACATATGAAAAAGGTAACGTAACGATGTGTCAACTGTCACCGAACTATGATCGGTCCGCCGCGCGTATCACTTGACACATGTACAATGTTTTAGTAAACAACATATATTTTCTATAGTTAAAATTTGTGCAATTTATATTATAATTATTATTCATATCAATAAATATTCTACCGAGAAAAAGACGTTGTCACGTAAAATTTTCGCCCGTAAAACCCACTTTGCAGGCAACCATTTTTAAACTAACACTACTGAAGCCGTTACCATGGTAACGTATCGTTGCTATGGAGACGGCTTCCCAAACAGTTGTAAAAGCGAATAAACTATTAGCCTTAATTCTTATAATAAATGATTTTCTCTATTTTCTCTGCTTTAATATACAATACGATGTAACATAGTCTATAGGCTATAGGCTATAGACTATAGCCTCCCATTCTTCTATAAATAGACTATAATAAAAAAAATCAAGCCAATAAGCACTTCAGTTATAATATCAATATAGATATATATAGTATCTAAAGCAGTTTATAATACTTTAGAATATTAATAAAGGTTTTTAATAAAACAAGTCAGCTGTGTATTCCCATGGTGCTTATGAGCCACGTGATTTGTGACGTCATTTTTAGGGTTCTGTCCTTTAAAAGGGAAAAAACACCCTCACCGGTTCATTTTTTCCTATTAGCTTCACGTTTTATTCCGCACAAGGCAGGGTAGGCAGAGGGAACTGCAGGAACCATATGAACCTAGTGTTAAGACACTCCGTTGCTTAGTCCCTGCTTTCTCCGTCCCCGCTTTCATTATAGTGTTTATTTTTTAATTGAAATGCCTATAGACATTTGGTCTGTACCCCTTTTTATTATGGTGTTGTCTGTACGTCTGTCAAGAAAATTTTTCTCGAAAACCAGTAATGTTTCAAAACGACAAAAACAATACTAAATGTGTCAATTTTTATAACTAGTAACTCCTATTTATGTACTTTTATGAAATTCGTACGGAACCCTTCGCGAGGGGACGCCGACTCGCCCTTGACATATTATTTTTCTATACACATTTGTATGGAATTTTGCAACAAAAATGCCTTATATTGCATTTTTTTTATTTAGGGCAATTACTCTTAAGGAAAGAGAAAATAAAGACAAGTTACTCTCTCTCTTATTTCCCTACTTACCTTATCAACACTTGAGCTGTTGACTTGTTATATCTCTCCGCTATGGACTTCAATCTTGGGTCTTCCAAGAGCTGGGGCTCGCCAGGCTTTGCCCAGGGTCTGTCAGGGGAACCAAGAGGAGAGTACGCGGAGACTGTGATCCCCAAAGATCGGCAATGCTCGATTAACTTCTCTTGGTTTAAGTATGGGTGGACTTCGATCTGTTGGAGAAATGTATACTAATGTAATTTTGCAAGGTTCTCAAGAGGGCGCGGGTTCGAGTCCCGCTGCGTTCAAAATTTTTCTATCTTCAGTATGGATTAACACTTTAAAAATCAAAAAAAAAAAAATATTTTATGTAATTTTGTTTAGGATAGAGCAGAGATAAAAAGCAGAGAACGGAGTGTCTTGACACTGGGTTCCTTCTGCCTACCCTGCTATATTTTTATTTTCTAATGGGTTAGTATTTTTATTTTCTAAATATATATGTTTAGAATAAAACAATTTTTTTTTAGATTTACGCTTTATCCTGCAGCAAAGAAGGCAGAGGCAATGTAGTGTCAAGACACTCCGTCCCCTGTTTTCCACCTTCTATTGAGGCATTGCTATAGCAAAGGATATGGGAATAAAAAAAATCCAATCTCACTAATTGGGAATCGAACCCACAAATCATCGCTTTTATAAGAAATCAATTCAAATATAGCAGTCATTAGAAAAAGAAAACAAAAGAAGAAGAAGGCATTGAACACGAGCTTCTTAGTTTAAGGTCGGCTTGTTTGGATTTTTTTAAATTACAATAATTATATTTCTATATTAGAACCATAAAATATTAAATATTTTAGTAGATTTATAAAAATTTAAACGCAGTGGGATTCGAACCCGCGCCCTCTTGCAAGCCGTCCAAGCGCACTGACCACTAAGACATACGTTCTTTATCCGGTCATATCGAAACTCTTATATGCTTTATACAACTTATTGCGTAGCATCTCTGTAGGGAGATTGTTATAAATTTAAATGTAGTGGAAACTTGATTCGCGTGAATTTTCTTTAAGTATTTTTTTATAAATATTAATCTAATCCTATATATGAAAAGTGTTTTCCCGCAAAGCAGATCAAGCGGGAAGAGTTTAGTGTCAAATCACTCCGTCTCCCACTTTCCAAGACTGGGATCGAACCCACAACCTTCGCAGTCACACCCGGGTGCTCTTATACTGTAATAATTAGTTTCATTTTCTTCGCTCTGGAAACTAGGCAAAGCGCGGCATTGACTTCTGCCACTCAACACGCAATGCCTCGAAAAAGGCGGAAAGCGGAAAGCGGGCGGAAGACGGAAAAAGCAGGGACAGCAACGGAGTGTCTTAACACTAGGTTCCAATAGTTTCGTGCAGTTCCCTCTGCTTACCTCGCCGTGTGCGGGATAAAGCGCGAAGCTAAAAAAATAGTTCAATTTTTCCAAAAATACCTGTATAACAGCTGGCTTTATCCTCGATGCCTCCATGACTCTGTCAATTTGACGCTTGTTAAAGTTGGAGATGCCGATGCTTTTCACCAGGCCTTTGTCAACCAGACCTTCCATGGCCTTCCAGGTGTCCACATAGTCCACTGGTGATGGAACTGCCTTACCCTGGTCGTCCACTGGGAAGAGGCTCTCTCCTTCCTATGTTTAAATTAGGTCAATTTCAGAATTTATTTAATGTTTTTAAGTATTGAGTTTTAGAGCTTCAATCCTTAAAATGAATGATATGAAGAAAATAAGCGCTTTATCATTTTGTCTGTCAAGATCATTTTCTCCAAATCACGAGGAAAAATTGACATTAGTATATAAAAAAGTAGTTAAGAATTATCAATAGTTTAGGTACAGACATGTATGAAGGTTAAGGGGAGACCTCGGTTGACTTTCAAAAACACAAATACTGGAGGAAGGTCACGTAAAAAGTATGAGGACTCCCCGGAGAGCATGCATGAAGAGGTTAATGACAGTGGACGAGGCGGGAGAGGTATGCAGGGACCGCTTCTCTCTGACTACCTCGCTAGAGATGAAGCGTGACTGAATCTTTTAATGCCTTTATACTAGAAAATTCTTTTATTTTGGTAAATACCCTCCCTAACTGGCAACTAGGCAAAGTGCGGCGTTGAGTTCCGCCACTCAACACGCAATGCCTCGAAAAAAATACGGAAAGCGGGGACGGAAAAAAGCAGAGACTAAGCAACGGAGTGCCTCAACACTAGGTACCCACGGTGCCTGCAGTTCCCTCTGCCTACCCTACCATGTGCGGGATAAAGCGTGAAGCCTAAAAAATCCCTCCCTAAACGCTCTATGAGGTTATTGATCCCACCATCAGTTAAAAAGTCCCCACACAAACCCCATATCGATCGTTATTATTTATTCACTTAACCTCCAAAGCAATAACACACCAACGCCACCAGTACCATTATGCCCGGTCAATCTTCATGCATTTTACAATAAGTACACTACTTATGACGTCATTGGCTTGTAGTTCTGTTTTTAACGTTTCTTTGTTTTTTTTTTTAAATTTACTAAATAATGTCAAGGATTCTAATAGTTCATTTTATTTTCTACCTTCACGCAACACCCTGTATATAGAAATATAGACCATATATATAGAAAGAGGTGTGCAGGGATCGCAGCGTTTAGCGCTCCGTTCTGTCTGATTACCCCGCTAGGGGGATAGAGCGTGAAGTAATGTATGTTTCGAATGGCGTAACTCAACGCTGCGCTTTGTCTTGTTACCAGAACGCAGTCACATGATTAAAATAAGAAACCAAACGATTATATCATAGCCAATTATAAAATTTTATCGCAGATATTAAATTTTTATTAAGTAATAATTTCAGTTTCTTTTAACATAGCGTGGCGTTTAACTCCGTCACCTAGGAACAAAAATCTTAAAAATTAATTGACAATTTTAGTGAGTTTTAGCACTAGGTTTAGAGCTATGAGAAAATATATTACCTTATAAGCTTGTGGCCAGTGAATGAGGTACAGGTCCAGGTACTCTAGGCCAAGGTCCTCAAGGGACTTCTTCAAGGAGGCTTCCACCAGGTCTGGGCGGTGGAAGGTGCACCACAACTTGGAAGTGATGAAGATATCCTCACTGTGTCAATAAAAAGGCATTCAAAATTGTGTTTTTTTTTAATTTTGATAAAAGACCTCACAATCTTTACGTTAAAAGTTATTCTGGAGGCGTATTTTGTTGCGAAACTTAACGCCGTATATAAGTTTTACGGAGAAAATAGAAGATAACAAGAGAATTGAGAAGAAGTTTCTACTGGAGAAAGAAAAGAAAGAGAAAGTCGTCTGACAGAACTCATATTACGGTGGAGCTTATGGTATCATAGCTTTTGTTCCCCCTCTTTTCTCTGTGGGAATTGAACCCATAAAGATCGTTACTCCAATTTAAACAACTCAATGGACTCAAAATGAGAATTAAAAATGAAAATAAGCGTTAATTAACAACCGTTATGTTAAGTAATGGTTAGCTAATAAGACCGTCGTGGCGCAGAGGCGTAGCGCCTCCCTGTAAACACGACGGTTTCTGGGTTCGATTCCCAGTCGGGGAAGATGGATTTTTTTATTTCCATTGTCTTCGCTCTGGCACCTAGGCAAAAGCGCGGCGTTGAGTTCCGCCAATCAATACGTAATGCTTCGAAACGGCGGGAAGCAGGGAACGGAGTGTCTTAACACTAGGTTCCTTCGATTCCTGCGGTTAGTGCCTATCTTGCTATGAGCGGGATAAAGCGTGAAGCGTGTGTGTATGTGTATATATAGAAGGTCATCATATATAAGCTTCAAGGCTATATATTGTACACTGTACATATGCAAAGTAGTTATCGTGTTATCAATCACTGATAAGGAGTAAAGGTTGTTAAAATCTTATTAGAATTCATCTGGCGTTATCTCAGAGATTAAGAGATTATCGTCAACTTGTTAGTGTGAGGGTTTAAGTTGATATTTTTGTTTTTTTTTTTTTGGGAAAAACGAATTATAAGAAGCTGTATGAATCTAGTGTTGAGACACTCCGTTCTCCACTTTTTGTAATTCGAGGCGTTGTTTGTTGAGGCGGAACTCAACGCCGCGATTGCCTAGTTACCAGAGCGATAAAATGGAAACGAAAAATCCAACTTTATGGGAATCGAACCCACAAACTAATTATATAAAAAAAAATACATAAAATAAAAGCTAAAAATAAAAAAAAAACCTTATGAAACACAAACTGTTACCTGTTATTTATTTAACTTTGAAACAAAAACGTTTCACAATAGGTTTCCCATTTATTCATTCCCAAACTTCAAGAACTTGTGAAATTTATGAGGAAATCTTACTTGCTTACTTATTTACTTACTAACTTAGTTACTTATTTACTTACTAACTTACCGTTTCACAACTCCTTCTTCGAACTTAGCTTTCAGAGCTTCTCCGACCTCTTTCTCGTTTCCATATATGAGAGCGCAGTCGATGTGTCTGTAGCCGACGTCTATGGCGTCTTTTACAGCTTGTTGCACTTCGCCTGGCTTGGACTGGAAGAAAACGGTCAAGCGTGAGCTGTTATTGTGTAGCGAGGGTTTCGTAGGAATTTTATTGTTGAGTTCCGCCACTCAACACGCAATGCCTCGAAAAGGCGGAAAGCGGGGATGGAGAAAGCAGGAACTAAAGTAACGGAGTGTCTTAACACTAAGCTCCCACGGTTCCTTCAGTGCCCTCTGCCAACCCTGCCATGTGCGTCAGCCTTGATATCTTTATGTATGAAACAGGGGTCCTGACACACAGACAGACAAAAACAGAGCTACAAAAACCTAAATAAATAAAAATATATATTTTTCGCTACTTAGTATGAGACATATCGTAATTAGTTGCGGAACTTAACTCCGCGTTTCATTATACTAGAAAAAAGGAATGGTTTTTTTTCTGGCTTCACGCTCTATCCCGCACGGTAGGCAGAGGGAACTGCAGGAACCATAGGAACCTAGTGTTGAGACACTCCGTTGCTTAGTCCCGTGTTGAGTGGGGTAACTCAACGCAGCGCTTTGCCTAGTTTACAGGCAGACGCTACGCCTCTGCGCCACGACGGTCATCCTCAATCTAAATTTTCATTCTCTAAATTAGCATATTTGAAACAATAACATTGGTTTTATTTAACACATATCGACTAATTGTGTAATATCGATTTTTGAAGGTTCTCTCCATAGAATACACTTCCTTATAAAGGAGTTAAAAAAACAAATGAATATTAAAAAATAAATACAAATAATGAGAACCGAACTCTGACGTGACAAGTTCGCGCGTTTTTCATTTGTCTTTTTCTTTTATCTAACCTGCCAGTAATATTATTCTCGCTTTTGAAACTTAATTAATTATTTAAAATAATTAAATAAATTAAATATTAATATTAAAAAAATTAAAGAAATTATAATAAAAAATCGTTTTTCTTTTTTTTTAATTTACAAATGGTTTTTAAAATTGATTGTCTATAGTTTTTTTATAAACGTCGTCTTATAACTGTAGTATGAAGACAATTTGTTTATAATTACAAAATTTTATTCTTTAAAGAAAAAAAGCGTATTCTCTATATAATAACTATCCCCATTGGGAATCAAACCTAGTTCTACCGTACTATAAGGAATTTCATAACTATTTTTTTTACCTAAAATGTTACATATTGATATGGTTATCAGAAAAGCTAGTGAAATGACATGCCATTTTCATTTATTTTTTAAAAAAAGTATATTTTTTTTATATAAATAATAGTGATACATCACTAAATCTCTCTAAAAGTTTATATTTAATTTGTTTTTTTTAGCCCCACTTTTTGTAACACCCACAGTAAGAACTCTCCCTACACATCATTTTCGCCTCGTCCACTGTCATCAACCTCTTCATACCTGTCCTCTAAGAGGTTTTCATGCTTTACGTGACCTTCCTCCAGTTTTTTTAATACTTTTACTCAAATTAACCGAATTTATTAAAAAAATATAAAAAAATATAAATAAAAGAAATACCTTCCAAGTACCCAATCCAATAACGGGGCAAGTTCTTCCATTGTTGAACACCAAAAGGGGTACGTGCGCCATTTTCTAATAAATTCTATGGTTTTTTATATATATTTATATAGATTTACAGTGTTTTATAATAATTTATATCACAGGATGTGTCTTTATTGGAGATTGCAAACGAACTGACGCTAAACTTGCGGTCTGATACAGTTTTATTACAAATAATACAACTTAAGCTACGGTTTCGCTAATGCGTCGTGTCTTACGACGTTTTTGTCGCAGATATTTTTTTGTGTTTTACAATTATTTTAAAAGAACTAATAATAAATTAATATTATAGATATTTTAGCCTACCTTTAAATAAAAATCCAAGCTAATTATATATCCAGAAGTTTTAAAAAAAAGAAATAATAATTTTCCTCCGCGAGACTATTGAAATATAATAAAATCCTAATTTCAGAAGACGATTGGCTTTCTACCAAGTGGGATCCATTTATAAAATCTTTAAAATCCCATACACACCACACCAGAGGTCAGCACACTTTGCAGCTCGAAACGTCGGGTTTCCAAAATATGTCAATATATGCGAATAATTCGGTTAAATTGTTTAATTTATAACGTATCTATGTATAAAGGAAGAATCAAAAACCTTATTAACCTTATCCAATTAATCCATATTGTTCCTATTTCACATCACTAAATGGCTGACATTGAATTATTGACTAATTCATAGGTGTAACTACACCGTTTCGTCTTTTTTATTACAAATTAATATACTGTAATAAGTTAAAAATGAAAAAAAAACTAACAAAAAGAACCAAAAATAAAAAAAATACAGTAAATTATCACCTTAAAAAGAACTGAAAAAGGAATTGTTTCAAAAAAAAAAAACGTATATATCGTTCGCATTAGACAAAACACACATTAAACATTACACATAGACCTCACGGTGGGGTGGAAAATTATTGAGACCTTGAGATTACATCACCATTACCAAGACCTTATCACAAATATTCCTATGTCTTCCTTAAAAAATGATTTGATTTTGATTTTTAACTCACCTTATTGTATCTAAACTTATTGTATTAATGGTACCTTGTAGATATTCAAAAGATAGAAACCTGTAAACCACTTTACAAATCCTACAACCAGAGGATAGAACAAGTTTCAGTTAACATCTGTAGGCTATCACTATTTCAGCCTCATGACATGGACCTCCTAAGGATCTTGGATGTTCACGACCATCATGGCTACATGATACAAGAATTGTATGGGCCCCACATGGGTGTATTTAGTGATATTAGAAAGAGAGCGAGTGAATGGAATATTGTTCCAGCTGGAGCCAATTCCAGTCATGAAGAAGTTACCATAAATTTGGAGTTTGGTTAACGTTTAATATATTAAATAATAATCTTATGAATATACACATTATTTATATAACTTCATGCTCTATCCCTAGCGGGGTAGTCAGAGAGAACGGAGAGCCAAACGCTGCGGTCCCTGCATACCTCTCCCGCCTCGTCCACTGTCACTAGCACCTTCAAACATGCTCTCCGGGGACTCCTCATGCTTTACGTGATCTTCCTCCAGAGTATTCGCTACTGTGTTTTTGAAATTCAACCGAGGTCTCTCCTTACGTCTCTTACATTTTACTTTTGCTATATTTTTTGCCATACTTTTATCATTCATTATTTCGACGTGCCCTTAATCTTAAAAAATGTTAATATATTACAATTTTAAAAAAGCAAACTTAATGTCATAGTCTCTACGGTTCCAACTCTCCGCCTACCCTAATAATTAATAATTGTTGGACCCAGCGTAGACCCGACCAACTAAATAATTATGTTGTTAAACAAGAAACGAACTATAAATCTTTGTCCGAAAAATCTATTTTTAAATTTCCAGCCCAAATTTCGTGCCTAAAAATTTTGGGCTAAGTGCCAGACTAATCCGGATGGACATAGCCCATTCTCACCTCTTCTTCACATCCAAGACCATCAGATTTAATATTTCACGTCTTCTGTGTCTGCCTTTTTTCATTTTCTGTGTTTAAGTCAATTTTTGATAGATCAAACGTCAGCTTACATTCAACATCAGAATTATATATACATACATATATATAAACCTACATATATTTTTTATATATTATTAGTGGTATAGAAAGTATGCGTTTATGGGAAATATGAATCCGGTAAGTTTATCTTTAAAGTTTTTTTGGTTCAATCTCAGGAATTACTTTCTTGGCTTGATAAATTGTTTTTGTGTTTTATAGTCCAATTGTCGAGGGAAGCTGTAGGCTATATATTAAAATGAAGTAGGCTATATCAAAGTATTTATTAGCATATTCACTTTTAATACAGCTTACTTAGCCTGCAGTTAGATCACCTCGAAAAACTTGACTTGTGTCGTAAATAAAAAATATTTTCGTTTGAAACGCCGACTAAAAACTAGTCTAGCATAAAATTGGTAAAAATGCATAAGGTAATGGGTCTAAAACCTGCGTTTCTTGCTTGGACTAGGACCATAGTGTCTAGACACTAGGTTTCCATGGCTCCCGCAGTTTCCTCTGCCTACCCTGCTATGAACGGGATAAAGCGTGAAAACATAAAAAAACATTTAACAGTCATCGTGACATTTACAATTTATCTATTTACATTATCTAACCAAATACATTTCTATTTCCATAGCAGAATCCTTATGGCCAGAATCCATTTAATCCCAACCCTGGGTGGAACCAAGGACAACCAGGTCTAGGTCCTGGTCAAGGATATCCTGCAAATCCATATCCTGAAGCTGGTGTTCCATCCGCTAATGTGTCACCACCACCTTACGGCCAAGGTCAAATGGTTCCTGTGAGTTAATACTAATTTTAAATTCTGTCTTGATTATAAAATATTTTAATATTTAATTTTTTTTATATCCTTTTTAGCTCTCCTGTATTCCGTGAACATTATAAAGGGCAGAGAGAGCCTATGCTCTCCGGCTTCTACTTAACTTACTTAATTTAGGGAAAGTAACGTGAGACTACATTTTTCTGGTAACAAGAGCGGAGAAATACCAATTATTTCATCCCCCACGTGGACATTAAACCTACAACCGTTCAGACGATATGTCTCCGCTTAATGAAAAGCAGGGACTAAGCAACGGAGTGTCTTAACACTAAGTTCCTAGTGCTGCAGTTTCCTCTGTCTACCCTGCCGTGTGCGGGATAAAGCGTAAAACTAAAAAAAATATATGTTTTCAGGGCAATTACCAACAGGGTTACAACCAAGGCTATCCAGGTCAAGGTTATCCTGGACAAGGTTATCCTGGACAATATCCGCCAGGTCAGGGGTACCCGCCAGGCCAAGGCTACCCTGGTCAATACCCACAAGGCCAGGGTTATGCCCCGGGGCAAGGCTATCCGCCGGATCAAGGATATCCGCCAGGACAGGGGTATCCTCCCCAAGGCTATCCTCCACCAGGTTATCCAGGCAGGAGTCCTCCGTGTAATTTATATTTATATTTATTATTTACTCCTAATAAATTTAGAAACCTTTAATTTATCAAAGATAATGATGAGGACCGTCTGAGTGCGAGCTACGACGGTTTGTGGGTCGGTACCGATATAACAGGGGAGAATGGATTTTTCATTATTATTTTCTTCGCTCTGGCAATTAGACAAAGTGCGGCGTTGAGTTCCGCCACTCAACATGCAATGTCTCGAAATATGGTAGAAAGCGGAGTGTCTTAACACTATGTTGCCACGATTCCTACAGTTCCCTGCCATACGCGGGATAAAGCGTGAAGCCAAAAAAAAATCATTCAGTTGAACAATTCACACAATAACAAAATTGAGACAAATATTTTTTTGTAACATCCGTAAATAATTGGAGCCATTTTTTAAAAAAAAAGAAAAGAAAATTGACTACAATTTTAATTTTAATTTTACAAATGGCGGTTTCCATGGTCATCTCACTATTTTAAAACAATGCCATATGTGATGGGATATTTATCTATGTTAACATTCTTTGTTCAGAATTTATATTACGATAATTAATGTTTTTTGGACACATTAGGGTTACAGTGTTATTCTTAGGGTTTCGTACCCAAAGGGTAAAGTGGGCACAGGTTTACTAAGCCTCCGCTCGTTCTCTCCGTCCACGCTTTCATTGCATTATTATTTATCTCCATTAATTCCAGTGCCATCGCCGGCGGCGGCTGCTGGCAACTTGGCCTGCTGTGCGGCGTGTATGGCGTGCATTACTTGCCTCTTGTGCTCGTGCTGTCAGGTGTGTCGGCCATTTTGTTTACTTTTTTTCTATTTTTTTTTTTGTTTAATTACTTTTTTGTATATATGTGTGTATTTATACATGTGTATAATATACATATATTTTTCACTTTTTTAAAAAAAAATCATTATATAAAGATATGCTCTTTATACAAGGTTTTTTTTGTACACCTTCACATATATTTCCTATATATTTATATATATTTTTTTTTATCTTCACGCTTTATCCCGCACACGGCAGGGTAGGCAGAGGGAACAGCAGGAACTGTATGAACCTAGTGTTAAGACACTCCGTTGCTTAGTGCCTGCTTTCTCCGTCCAAACACACACAATTTATATATTTATAAAATCCTGATTGGCTGATAATATCCCGCCTGTTGTGCACATTTTTTTATGCATGCTTTATTTTGTACAATAATGCATAAATAAATAAATCAATATTTTTATATTTAACAATTTACATATTTAGAGTATCTAAAGGATTTTTAAAATACTTAAAGAGAACATATAAAAATTTGAACGCAGCGAGACTCGAACCCGCACCCTCAAGCGCTCTCACCACTAAGCCATGCGCTGTTCATCACGCTGCGTCGAAATTCTTAGATGCTTAAAAGGAATTAAATTATATAAAGTTTTCTTTAAGTATTCTTTATATCTATAACACTTTAAAAATCATAAAAATATTAGATATTGTGTTCTTTATATATTAATATATGCATATTGTCTCTACATCCAGGGTCTGGCAGGATCAGCTATAGGCGACGAGGGTGAAGGCATAGGCATCGATGGTGGGGAAACACCCGGCGTATCCAACGTCACTTCTCCAATACCAACGGAACCTAGAGAGAACCTAGGATAGAATATAATTATAGAATATAGTACTTTCACGCTCTATCCCGCATATAGCGGGATAGGTGTAGAGAAATCAGTGTTAACACTCGGTTTCACGTTTTCTATTAAGTTTTAGTTATACAGCGTGTTCTATGCGGGAACCGCGATCATGTTTTTTAGTAGTGTATGTGTATTTTAAGTCTTTCCCCTCAACTGGGAATTGAACTGGAATCTATTGCGCGTACAGCCCCTGTACTAATGTAGGAAGACGGCTTTTTATTATAAATTAAAATTATAAAGGATTCTATATGAATATTATAAAAATTCAATTTATCAAACTTCAAAATGTTGGATATTCTTCAACTTCAACATGGGCCAGAGTTTCTCAATCTGTGTGTCACGATATCCTGAGGGTATGCTGTTCCAAGGGTTTTGCTTCATAGAAGATTAATGACTGGATGTCTTTTGTTGAGGAGGCTATAGGCCAGAGCTTCTCAATCTGTGCGTCCTGGAACCCTGAGTAAAGACGACACTGATCCAAGGATGTCGCTAAAGAGAAGACTGATGATTACGTGCCTGGTGGGTAGTTCATTAGAGTTCTCTTCCAACGTCCCCAAAATTGATAGGGCAAGGATATCGCGATGCTAACAGTTTGAGTAACTTTGTCATAAGATATAGGCTTTAGTCTATAGGCTATACTATATGTAGTCATTCTCGATATAGCCCACTGTACCAGCTGTCAGACTAAACTCTTGGGACTCGCGTATCTCAGAAGGATCTAAGGGATTTTAGTCAATTTATTGAACTTATTATAATTTGATTATGGAGTTATATTAATATTTACTTGTAAGAGTGTTTAGATGTATTGTTTTTAAAATATATTTATATGGAGAATTGTTTTTTATTTTTACGTACGTACATACATATATACGCTCTATCCCTAGCGGGGTGGTCAGAGAGAACGGAGAGTCAAACGCTGCGGTCCCTGCATACCTCTCCCGCCTCGTCCACTGTCATTAACCTCTTCATACATGCTCTCCGGGGAGTCCTCATGCTTTAGGTTACCTTTTTCCAGTATCTTCTTCAGTCTCCCACTACTTACCTCATATACTGTACTGTTTGAGGACCGTCGTGATCCAAAGCTGCAGTATCTGCCTATAAATGTGTCGGTTTGTGGATTCGATTCCCACTTGAGGAAGTTGGATTTTTTCATTTCCTTTTTCTTGTTGTGGCAACTAGACAATGTGTGGCGGCAAGGTTCTCATGGTTGCTTTCCTATGCCTACACTGTTGTCTCTTCTCTCTGTGGGATAAAGCATGAAGCTAAAAAAAACCATATCGTTTCATAGCAATGTATAGAACATAGTGTTAAGACTCTCTGTTCCTCGGTAACCTTTGTGAGTTCGAATTTCCTAGTTGCCAGATGGAAAAAGTGAAAAAGAAAATATCTATCTTTGCTGTGGGAATTGAACACACAAACCGTCGCGTTTACAGGCAAGAAGGCTGTGAAATATTTAAAAATTATATTAACGTCCTATACGCTTTTATTTTCTGAAATCCCCTAGGAATCGAACTCCTCTACAGTCGTCTTGTCAATAATGGCATTAAAAAATCAAAGAAATAAAATTTAATTTATTTTTGGTTAATCTTAAACATTAAAGCTTACCACCAAGATAAATAAATAAAATTATTAATAAATATTTTTATTAATCATTTTAAATTTTAGTACTAAAGTGTAGAGCCAACTTTACAAAAAGGTTTTAATCAAAAACAGTTTCTGAGAAAAAGAAGAAATCAAAGAAGAAAACAAAAAATTCAAAATACGACCGGATCACATATCACAATAGCTTTTGTTCATACAAGACCCTCTGCCATGGCCAAAATTTTCAAGTAAAACAGCAAAAACAATAGAAATCAATTTAACAATATATAAATAAAATAATAAAATAGAAAAATGGCACTAGTACTAAGAAAAACGATCACATCGAAGAACGTATTTTTACTAAAATGTATGAAGGGAAGAAAATTATCGACGGCCGTTTACAAAAAAAATACTGCACCTTTCTGTAAGTTGGTTTTTATAGTTAATTATTTAGTTTTAATATTATTGTAAGTTGTTTAAATAGCCACCATTTTATAATTTTATCATTTTAATTTTTATAACGTTAACAATCTTATTGCATACAGCCTAAATTCGGTTACTAGTACAAATCGTAAACAATAGAAAAAATCGGTACAAAAATCGATATTTATCGATTTATCATAAAATTGTATCAATTAGTATTGTCACAGATGGCATTTGAAAATGAAAATAATTACGAGCATACCATTTTATTATGTACTGTATATAAAATATACGCCCGATTTGCCGCTGGTATAATTGTTATTTCGGAGAACGGGATCGGTGTCTGACTGTGAAGAACTTCCATCTATAATACTCGGCGCGACTCTCGTTCTTCGAATAACACTCACCAGCTCGTCCACACCGAGTATTATATATGGATGTTCTTTGCAGCTTGCGCGGCGTTCGCTAAGCACGAAGCCAAAATTACCCTCTGCGGTGGTGATTTCAAACAATTCCGAAACTACGCTGAAAAGAAAGGTGACTCAAAAAATGAACCATGCTGCGGATGCCCGTGTGGACCATGTGGACCGTGTGGACCGTGTCGCTGCCCTTGCCCTTGCCCGTGCCCGTGCGGGCCTTGCGGCCCTTGTGGACCTTGTGGGCCTTGCGGTCCGTGTGGCCCTTGTGGTCCTTGTGGACCATGTGGCCCGTGCGGTCCATGTGGACCGTGTGGTCCTTGCCGATGTCCAGGCCCCTGTGGCCCCTGCGGTCCGTGTGGACCCTGTGGACCCTGTGGCCCTTGTGGACCTTGCGGCCCTTGTGGCCCATGCTGCCCATGTCCGTGTCCATGTCCTGGTAAATGCCCACCACCAAAGAAATGTGAATATACTGCATGCCCATTATGTGGAGCCAAACCAATGGTTGCCGCCGCGAGCGCCGCTACAGCTATGCCTCCAGATAGCCTCCCCCAAGGAGGGATGAAAATGAATACAAAAGAATCTAAAACCTCACGTCTTTCTAATTCTATAAAAATGACACCATAATTTTGTGTTCAATTTACAATTTTTTGATATTAAACGAATCAATGTAATTTTAACCTTTTATTTAAACCTTTTTTTTATATACTTTATACTTGTATATATATTAAGCAATTATAGAAATCGTGAATGTCTTGTTGGATTTCTGAAGGCACACGTACTCGTTCTCTAATATTATTTAACGAGCCCTATAAGATGATCCATACAGCGTATCTTTGCAGCCTCTGCAGCAGAACGGCATGGACATAGAAGACAAAGGCTTACGTCAAATACATTCAAAGTGAGAAAAATAAAGTGCCCACCTATCAACTCACGATATATCACCAGAGCTTTATTTTCTAGAAGATCGTGTCCTAATATAGATGTAAAAGATGCGGCTGCACAAAAAAGAACCTTTAGCACGATAAGGCGAACATATCCAGCGCCTACTCGTCTTTTATCCCAACGAGAATATTCAAAGCCTGCTTGCTGTCCATGCAAGCCCTGCTGTCCTCCGTGTAAGGGTTGCGAGTGCTTGCCTCCTCCCTGTAACACTCAGCCTCGTTGCCTCCAATATATGACTGGGTACTATTACTACCCATATGGCACCTGGTTCTGTGGACCTTACCACGCTTCTGTATCATGTGCATGTGCCAATGGAAAATGTCCATGCCCGTGTCCCTGTCCCAAATGTTGTGCTGCATGCGTCTGTACTATAGGAAATTCGGCAAATGAAGAAGATAAAAGAAAATTGAAAGAAAATAAAGTAGCTGCAGAATCTCCTTGCCAAACTTTAATTGATATGAAATTTTGCGATGTGAAGAAGACTGATAGTAAGAAAGAAACTGTCACTAAGAAACCTTTGCCGTCAATATTTACATCGTTAATACCCCCAAATCCATGCTTGTCCCCACAAAACACTGTGGAGAGAAAATCACAGAGGAAGTATCCAGTTTTGTATACTAAATTTAAACGGAGTTTTCATACGCAGGGGAAAACTTTCGATAAAGGCCTCTTAAGTATGAACGCTGAGCCACACGAAATGGACAGTTTGTTTTATAAAAGTGCAGGTCAACCTCTGCAAGATGTGGAACTTCGTTCAGGGAAATACAAGCGTCACTTTTCGAAACCCAACTTTAGATATTCCAGCCATGAAAAAAAGGAGAGGGTTAACCATCGTTTACTTTTTGATGATGACTTTAAGCCATATGAACATTTATTTTCATAGAATTAGGAACATGATTAAACAAAAAGCAAACAAAAACTTACTTTTACCACGATTAAACAGTACTATTCAAAATCTTAACTCTAGTTTCATTTCATCCTATATATAGTATTTCCAATATTAATTTAAGGCTATCGGCCGTCAATGTCTGGATTTGATTCTGGTTCGATCCCAGTTCTTGAAGAAAAGAGGCTCTTTCTTTAAGACAAGGCACAATTTAATTATAATAACCTTTACTGGACAGAGACTAGTAGACTAGTCTAGACGTAAGTGGCTTTTAATAAAGAGAAAGTAACTATTTAGTCATTAAAAAAACCAATACAAAAGCTATTAATTTTACATTCTTTTTTAAATAAAATTCTATATTAAAAAAGGTTTCTACATAAGCTCTCATTGAGGCTCCTATTCTTTCATAATAAGGCTTAAAAAAATTAATAAAGTTCATTCATATTTCAGTTCGCAACGTAATGAAGAGAAATAACTGTAAAAAAACGCAGAGGATGAAATCACTATTTTGGTCTAAACGTAAAAACATGCAAAGTCAACGGATAATAAAATATGACAACAAATTTCATAGGAATTTATCGTGTCCCAATTTCACTAAGCGTTTAACTTGTTTGAAGGAAGCTCTGCCATCGAAAATAAAGAAAACCTCCTCGTTATGTTATCAAATGAAAGACCAAAATTTCCTTAATGGCAAATTGTTCAATAATTTAATATTGCCAAATTCTTTAAAAAGATCCTTGTCTACATCTGTGGTTGGGCTAAATAAGTGTGCATGTCCTTGCAGTTGTCTCCCACCACCCTGCAATACTCCTGCTAAATGTATTCAATATATGACAGGATACTACTACTATCCGTATGGTACATGGTTTTGTGGCCCATATCATGTGTCAACTGGAGCATGTGGACCTTGTAAGGGACCAATTAAGCCATGTGGTCCGTGTGGTCCACCCTGTGGACCTTGTGGGCCACTTTGTTGTTGTGGAGTCACGTTAGGTGACAAAAATCTACAATCAAATCAAAGTAGTAGTAATAATAATAATAATAATAATAATCAAAATAACCAATGGCCAATGTTTTACACGTATAATCCGTACATGCAGCATTATTACGATCCCAACAATTATCCCCAGCAAGCTCAATACGGTCAGTATAATCCAGAAAATGCTAACTTTGTTCCATACAATGTTCCAAATCCACAAACCAACCAAATGGACCAAGCGAAGAAGCAATTTTCCCAAACACAAACGCAAATTCAGGATTCAAGCCCGAAGAGTTCTATAAGCTGGCCTCCACCGGATGAACCAAAAATATCTGCATTAAACCAAGCAACTCCAATAATACCAGGGACAGGTGCATACCAACATACTAAATTAACTCAATTGCACAAAACACCATACACTCCACCACCTTTACCGTTTGATGCAAAACCAATTTTGTCTAAAACTAACCCGTTTACGAAACCAAAAACAAATGCTCGTACAATGCTACCACCAGAGTTGAGTGGAATTTGTTATTATACAACGAAGTATAATTCCAAAAATAAAAATAACAATATAAAAATGAAGACTAGAAATAATACAAATGCATGGATAAAAGGATTTTCGGCTGAGAAACTCAAATCAAAGAAAAGAATTAAAAATGATTGGAATATTTTTGAGGGCAAATAGGATAACTCTGGAACATAATTTCTTTTTAACAAATAGCTTTAAATGTTTAAAAATATTTATTTACAGGTATTAACATTAGTCGTTACAATAAAAATATATGGAAGTTGTCGATTTATTATTTTTTATTATTGTATTTATTAAAATTTGGTACAATGTCTTTCATCTTAAAGTTCAAAGCTTTAATATGTGGTAAGCAGTTAAACAAATAATTGCCAACGTTTAGTAGCTCAGCTAATATGTAAATGAGACGATTGGGGGTTCGACTCCTACTCTGGGACATTGGAATAAATTCATTTTACCCTTTCAATAAGACAAATTGACCAACATTTTGTCCCATTACAAACGGAAAGCGGAGGCGAGTCATCATTAGGTTGTTTTTGCCTATCCCTCTGTATGTAGGATACAGAGGAGTAGTAGTTTTAACGTTTCTTTTTACATAGAAAGATAAGTGACGGCCGATGAACTTTGACAAAACCTAACAAGACGATATTTTCAAGGTTTTAATTTATTATTTGGATATAAAAATTAATAAAATCGAATCTGCCTTACACAAAAATCGATACTTTTTAATCTGTTGTCAAATGTGCAATCCCTATAGAAGCCACCGGCGGCCATTTTGTGTATAATGTTGTTTCCGCCATTGTAAAATGTGGTCATAGTGCTCGCAAAAACACAGTATAGTAATGCGGACATAAGTGTTTTGTGGTAAATTAATAATAAATATAGTGTTAAAAATGGAAGAGGAATATATGGATACCCAAGACTCTGGTATGAACGATGTTATAAACCGCGCGAGTGATGGTAACGACAGTGCTGGTGATCCTTCTAAAGATTTTGGTGATGCCTCAAGTTATGATGATGCTTTCGATGATGAAGAGGGTGGGAACAGCTTTCGAGGAGGTCGTGGTGGACGTGGAAACTTTAGGTATATCTGCCTTTATTTATTTCTTAAAAAAACTTGTTTATCTTGATTCTGTTTTTACAGTTATATTTTTCTTTGAAGCGCTATTTTCATATACATATTATTAGATACGCTTATGTTTTTTTTAGTGTAATTACGTTTATAATAAATGAATGTGTATTCTTTATGAATAAAAACTGAAAAAAGATATATCTTTTATGGCCGTTTATTCTAAAGAACTGTGTTATGCAATTCATGTTTAATCAAATAATTTATTAAAGTACTAAATCCGATCACATGTTATAAATTATTAGTTACACAAGGCCTGTGTAATAATTTAATGAAAAACATTATTGATCACTTAAATCGATATTTTGTTAATAAACATTTCTATATAGTACATATATTTAAATAAAAATATATAAATATGCTTCTATATACTTAGTAATTCAAATTATAGATGCTAGTGTAAGTAACAATTTATTAAAGTGACTATATCTATTAAACAAATTATGAATCTATTTTTATGATCTGGTTTTGTTCTATATATATTTTGTATGTATCAATATACATACAAAATATGCATCCTTCATCAATAAATCTATATAGATTTATTGATGAAGGATGCATTATTATTTAATGATATATAATTCATTTCCGTACTCTGGTAACAAAATTGAGGGCAACATTTCATTCTCACACTCCATATGCAATAACTAAACATCTGCGGAAAGCGGGGAGTGTCATAACTCGGGTTGCTTTGTCAATTCTTCTATATGTATACCATGTGCTTGTTAAATTGTTGAAATTAAGCAAATTGTACTATTTTCAACATTGGCATTTCTTAACATTGTTTTTGCTGTGCGACATAATAAAATATTGCAAATTTCATACTGTGAGCTTAAACCCAACTAGGAGGATTTATTTTAATATTCTACACTGGTACATAAGAAGGAATTGAGATATACTACTAATTAATGTCCAGAATTTAGTTGGCAAGTAAGGAAGGTTTAAAGGTTTAATCAGCTATAATCTGATTAAAGTGGAGTTAAGACAATTAAAGCGAAACAAGTAAAATGATGCTAAGATAATAAGATATTTTTTATATATGTATTATGTGCAATATTTGCCTTTTTTCAAACACTGTGTTAGTGTCACTTTGTACTGGGAGCTAGAATACTATTTTTGGTGCTTAAAATGTAACAATTTTCTTACATTTATTAATTGTGTTTACTTAATTATAAAATCCATATTACAATCACTTTGCATTACTCCAAGTTCATGGTCGGAATGTGTTAAAATGTGGAAAATAAGATATTTTATGAGACCATGACCATGTGGTGAACATGTGCAGTGTCTGCCTGTTAGCACAACTGTTTGTGGGTTCGATTCCCACTTGCTGAGAATGGATGTTTTTATTTTCATTTTCTTCGCTCTGGCATCAAGGCAAGCACAGTGTTGAGTTCTGCCACTCTAAAGTGCTCTGCAACGCTTCAATAAAGAAGGTGGAAATCAGGAAATGGAGTGTCTTGACACAAAAAAGATCAATTTTTTAAAATTTTGGCTATATTTACCAGCATTTTGTATGTATTGCAAAAAGGAAATAAATATTAAATTTCTAAGTTAACTACAAGCACTCTTACAATTTTTATGTGATCAACTATATATCCATATAGTGGAGTACACTGAAAGACATTATCTTAAGGCACATGCCTACCTTACCCTATTATTAGAACAAGTACTTTGAAGTACCCATTTAGTACTGTCGAGTATATCCACTTCTCCACTTCCCGGTTTTACTCAATTTTTATTAAATGTCACTTAAAGCATTGTTTTGTTTTTTAGCTACAGTGAAAAAAATAAAAAATATTCGTCTTTGCTCATTGGAATTAAATCCACAACTGTCTGGCTTACAGTCAGATATTATTGCTGTGCCTTAACTGGCTTTTTTATGTATATTTTTTATACCTGAAATTAATAAAGAATATTCTAGATATTGTTTAATTATAGCTTCACGCTTTATCCCGCACATGGCAGAGTAGGCAGAGGGAACTACAGGGACCGTGGGAACCTAGTGTTAAGACACTCCGTTGTTCAGTCCCTGCTTTCTCCGTCCCCGCTTTCCGCCGTTTTCGAGGCATTGCGTGTTGAGTGGCGGAACTCAACGTTAAGTAATGTGCATAGTTTTGTTGGTAATATTTGTAATATTTGTTTTGTTTATTTTGTATGGAAGTAAATGTATATATTTTTGCCGTCTAATATCACCATAATAAAATTTGCTTTGGCAATTTTTTTTATATCAATTTATATTATTTACACAATTATATTGAAGATTGTCGTGGCGCAGAGGCGTAGCGTCTGCAAGTAACGCGACGGTTTCTGAGTTCGATCCCCAGTCGGAGAAGATGGATTTTTCTATTTCCATTTTCTTCGCTCTGGAAACTAGGCAAAGCGCGGCGTTGAGTTCCGCCATCTCAACACGCAATGCCTCGAAAACGGCGGAAAGCGGGGACGGAGAAAGCAGGGACTAAGCAACGGAGTGTCTTAACACTAGGTTCCCACGGTCCCTGCAGTTTCCTCTACCTGCTCTGCAATATACGGGATAAAGCGTGAAGACATAAAAAAGAAATTTGTAGTTAAATGTTTATATTTATTTGTATTCGATTTCTTTCTAAAGTGTGATAACTGGATAATAACACATTATATGTACAGGGGCAGAGGGCGGGGCCCACCACCCGGTTGGATGAATGGACCCCCACCCCCAATGAGGTTCCGCGGCAGAGGCTATGGACCCGGAGGTCCACCAATGAGAGGCAGGGGTTTCTTCAGAGGCAGAGGAGGTCCACGGTTTGGACCCAACAATGGACCAAACTTTGACAATAATTGGGGACCAATGGGCCCACCGCCACCTGGCATGATGGGTGGACCTCCACCTTTTGGACCTCCTCCAGGCATGATGCCTCCAGGGGGTCCGATGGGTCCACCTCCAAATATGATGGGTCAGCCGCCTCCGTTTGGTCCACCAGGCATGCCCCCACCTAATATGGTAAGATTATACTTAAAGATAACATATAAACATTTGAACACAGCGGGATGTGAACCCGCGCACTCTTGCACTTTGAACTGTGCAATCGCTCTCACCACTGAGTTATGCGTTATTAGCAATAGTAAGTTTGTATTGATTTTTTTTGTATGTATGTGTTAAGAGAAGAAATATGAACCTACACTTCTTTGAAACCTGTTAAAGTTGCACTCACTGAGCTATATGTGTATTATTTATTTGCTAATATAAATATTCTGAGGCTGTTGAACCACAGAAGCACAGTGTATGAATGTAATCACGACAGGTTTATAGGTTCGATTCCCTTGAGAAGATAAATTAGGTTTTTGAGACAATTTGCAGAGTTTAGTCGCTTATTAGGTTATCTCTCTAAGCGGAAAACGGAGAATGGAGTGTCTTAACACTACATTTCCTTTGCCTACTTGGATTTTTCCAGAATTATTTTTACTATGTTTTCTATATGTTTTGTTTCTTTTTTTTTTAACAACAGCCAGCCCCAGAACTGTGGGTGGAGACGAAATCTGATGAGGGCAAGTCATATTATTACCACGCCAGGACCAGGGAGACCACCTGGACGAGGCCCCAGGAGTCGCCCACTTGTAAGGTCATCACGCAGGCCGAGATTGAGGCGATGGCCAATAATGGTGAGGAAATAGTTATGAATATGTCATTATTATTCATTCAATCAAAATAAAGCATATTGTAAGCTTCGTTTTTGGTTAGGTTTGGTTTGTCTGTTCAAGATGATAACAAATTGTAATTAAATAATAATTCTTAAAGAAAACATATAAAAGTTTGAACGAGGCAGGGTGTGAACCCGCGCCCTCTTGCGAACCGTGCAAGCGCACTCACCACTGAGCCATGCGTTCTTTACCACGCCGCGTCGAAATTCTTATATGCTTTATACAAGTTATTTGGTTGTTTTTATAAAATCTCAGTTTTTATATTATTATTATGTTTTTATTTTCAGTGTAGATTAATTACACTTTAAAATTAAAAAAAATATATTTAAATTAATGTCAAATGAAGTCCAGTGGTCCTTTAAAACACATGCCTTACTTCGTTTTAAAAAATCTAATTATTTTAAACTTTCTAAATTATATAGCTTATTTACATTATTTTAATTAAATAAAAATAATTGTTATAATAATTGTATCTACAAATTTTTGATCAGCGGCTTTGCCTTATATATGTATATATATGTGTGTGTGTGTGTGTGTCTGAGTGTGTGAGTATGTATGTATGTATGTATGTATGTGTCACACATTTCATACTACTCGCTCAACAATGGGTCCTATACATATAATAATATATAAATATATCAACAATATATTCCAATAATTTATATAATTTTTCCTTTAACAGCAACAAATGGTCAACCGATGCCGATGAACGGTCCAATGGGTGGTCCCCCCATGGGCGGGCCCCCCATGGGCATGATGCCCAACGGCATGATGGGCATGATGCCCCCCGGCGTGGGCCCGCAGGGACCCCCTCCGGGGGGCATGCCCCCCTTCATGACGCAGCCACCGCCGTGGGTTAAGGATAGTGAGTGTTTGGTTTATTTTTTGTATATATATATTTTTTTACTTTCACGCTTTATCCCGCATATTGCAGGGTAGGCAGAGGGAACTGCAGGAAATATAGGAATAAAAATTAATAGTGTTAAGACACTCTGCTTTCTCCGTCCCCGCTTTCCGCTTTTTCGAGGTATTGCGTGTTTTATGACGGAACTCAACGCCGCGCTTTGCCAAGTTGCCAGAGCGAAGAAAAGGGAAATAGAAATATCCATCTTCCCCTCATGGGAATCGAACCCTCAAACCGTCGCGTTTACAGGCAGACGCTACGCCTCTGTGACACGACGGTCCTCATTTTTGTTAATATGCTAATTTATAATATATTAAAATTATTGGATAATGGGATTTATCCACAAAAAAAACGTTACTTTTACCAATGAAATTGTATTTTGAATTGAATTGAATTTGAATTGAATTGAATTAAGAAAACGTGTCGACAATAATACAGAGTTACTAGAAAAAAAATGTGTGACGTCACACAACTAGTGGTGTGAATATAAATACTAGTGACAGTGCCATTAAATTTAAATTTTCTAGTTTCTTTTATAGTCTGTTAAAAATGTTAACAATATATGGAATAATTCCCACAGATAATGCACAAATGCAGCAGAAGCCGGACGGTATGCAGGAGGGGCAGGAGATGGACGACGCCCCGCCGGGGGACTTCCGCCCCCCAGATGGAGGCCCAGCAGGGGAATAAATGTGAGGAGATGGGTTGTTTTTTTTTATTATTTTTTTTCTTATTTCACGGTATTTACACGTGCTGTGTAACGCGTGAGGTAGTCGACATTAAATACAAATGACGTAAACATCTCGTACTACAACAATACTATTGAACGTTGTCAATCTGTCGCCTTTCATTCAAGAAATAACCAAATGAGAAAGAGCTATATCTCCGTCCCGCTCTGACAGTCCAGTGTACGCTCGCGTCATACTTCACTTGACTAATGGCGTTTTATTTTGGAACAATAACTTAATTATTTATTTTGTGTGAAAAAACATTTTTTTTTATTTTTGGAAATATTACTAATTTTATTAAATTTAGAAGATCTCAATAATTTCCAGCCCTTTTTCTAGGCTTTTAATTGTTTTTTTCTATGTCATCACGGTTTATCCCGCACATGGCAGGGTAGGCAGAGTGAACCACAGGAATCAGAAACCTAATGTAATTATTTACTTTTTGTTTCGTTCCAGCCAACATGGGCAATATGGGCAATATGCCCAACATGGGCGGCATGGGCAACATGGGTGTGCCCAACGGGGCGGGCGGCGCGTGGGGCGGCTGGTGGGCGCCGCCCATGGTGGCGCAGCCGCCCGGCATAGCGGCGGCCACTGCAGCGGTCCCGGATGCTGGTAAGTCCACCTGCTGATAGAAGAAATGCTTTATAATATATTAATATTTGAACGCAACGGGACTCGAACCCGCGCCCTCCTGCGAACCGTGCTAGCGCTCTCACCACTGAGCCATGCGTTCTTCATCACGCCGCGTCGAAATTCTTATATGGTTTATTATTATTTCGTTCCTTTTTTTAATTTTTATACCTTTCATACTTTTAACACTTTAAAAAAAATCATAAAAATAAGTTCACCTGCTTTTAATAAATATAGATGTTTTATTTTTGTTTTTTTAATGGAGGATTCTTAAATGGTGAATGGAAAATGATTAGAACAAGTGAATGTAATATATTCGGGAAGTATGCTAAGTAGAGATGGTAGACACGAAATGGATGTGGAAAGACGTGTCGCTGCCGGGAACAGAATGAAGACGGCAGGACGTCAGTGGACACAATGCAGTTGTTGTTCCGACGCTGTTGTATGGCGGTGAGACGTGGGTATTGCAGATGAAGAATGAAAGGAAGATGAATGCTGTGGAGATGAGATGTCTTCCAAGGATATGCGGAGTCAGCTTAGTTTCTTCCGCTGGGGATAGAGCGTGGAGACGTGTGTGTGTGTGTGAGGGTGTGTGTGTGTGTGTGAGGGTGTGTGTGTGTGTGTGAGGGTGTGTGTGTGTGTGTGTGAGGGTATTTTTAATTTTATTTTTTTATTGTCGTTTAATGTGAGGTGGATATAATGTGTGGGCTGTATATGTAAATGGAGGCTATAGCTTTCTTGGACAGTAAATGGACGGTATAGTAAAAATAGTTTTCAATTTAACAATATTCTTTGTTTTATAATATTAATATTGTAATTTATTATGTTATGCAGTAGGTGCAGCAACGCAAATGCCACAAATGGGTGCTCCGATGGCCGCCAGCGAAGCCCCCGCTGAGCAGTCCGCAGCTCATCCCAAGAAGGAGGAGACGGTAAAAATTTTTTTATATATTTTTTTTTATTAAATTACTTATGCGTAGGTTTGGGTCCCTTTTTTATTTGTCTTCTACAAGTCTATATATGTGTTGTAGCAGGGTAGGCAGAGGAAATCACGGGAACCTAGTGTTAAGACATTCTATTTCCATGCACTATTTTGAACAAGGTATTGCATGTTGAGTGGCGGAACTCAACGCCTGACCCCAAATGAGAATTGAACCCACAACCCCTCGCGTTTACTGCACCACAACGGTCTTCTCTATGTTGGCAGGTGATCCCGCCGGAGCTGGTGTCGCGCGCCGCCGAGTGGACGTCGCACCGCGCGCCCGACGGCCGCCCCTACTACTACCACGCCGCCTCCAACCAGAGCGTGTGGGAGAAGCCGGCGCCCATGAAGGAGCTGGAGAGTGAGTGCCCAACTCCCGTTAGTGCTACGTGGGTCACGCCTGCCTCCGTTAGTGCTAGAGTGAACAATGTCCCTGTTGGTGCTAGAGAGTGACCCACCTCCATTGGTATTAGATTGTTACCTACCTCCTTTGGTACTAGGGAGTGACCTACCTCCTTTGGTACTAGAATGTTACCTACCTCCTTTGGTACTAGAGTGTTACCTACCTCCTTTGGTACTAGGGAGTGACCTATCTCCTTTGGTACTAGGGAGTGACCTACCTCCTTTGGTACTAGGGAGTGTACCTACCTCCTTTGGTACTAGAGTGTTACCTACCTCTTTTGGTACTAGGGAGTGACCTACCTCCTTTGGTACTAAAGAGTGACTTTCCCCCGTTGGCACTAGAGAGACCAACATCCTACGGTACTAGAGAGAACAACTGAGGTAGATCTCGCTCTACAGAATTTATTTGAGTGTGATGAGCCCCTCTGGAGTTACTTGAGTGTGATGTACCCTTGCCAATATTTGTGTGTGATGTAACACTGTCAGTCTTTGAGCTAAATGTACCCCTGTCAATATTTGAGTGAGGTTTGGGTGACCATTGATACGAGGGTGATGTTGTACCCTTGCCAATACTTGAGTTTGATATAATACTGTCAATAGTTGAGTGTGGTGTGGTGTACCTCTGTCAGTCTTTTGAGTTAAAAGTACCCCTGTGAATATTTGAGTGAGGTGTACCCCCATTCATACCTGAGTGTGATTGATGCGTCTATAGTGAGGTTTGTGCTTTTGGTCCTTTTTTTCTATTTTAAATAAGATGTCAGTGTAAAAATTTATATTCGTTATGTAATTAATTATTTTTTTGTTTCTATTACCAGAATTACGAGCGAAAATAGCTGTGGAGAAGAATGACAAGTCTGAGAAGAAGGACGGCCTGGAGATTATTGATAGTAAGATTGAAGGTTTGCTTTTGTAGTTGTTTTTTTTTATTTATTTATTATTTTATGCACTGTGATACATTCAGCTGGTATAATGGGCTATATGGACGATGTTAATGTATGTGATATAGTCTATAGGCTATTGGCTATGCTTATACAAGTGGAGTATACAGTACAAAAAGAAAATTATAATTTGAACAAATTAGATGATTAATTAGTTACTTGTATGTATATATGAATGTAGATAAAACAAGATTTGAACCTGTGACCATTTATATATATACTGTCTACATTAATGACATTTAAATTGTTATTTCAAATTAGATATTTGTGTTTCCAATTGGTTTTTGGTTTATAATTTATATATATATATATATATATATATATATATATATATATATATATATATATATATATATATATATATATATATATATATATATATGTATATGTATATGTATATGTATATGTATATGTATATGTATATGTATATGTATATGTATATGTATATGTATATGTATATGTATATGTATATGTATATGTATATGTATATGTATATGTATATGTATATAGTAGTTATTGCAAATTCACACTTTTTGTTTGGACTATGAAATTATTATTATTTTTTACCACTCAGTGCCTGGAAAGACGGAAACGGAGTGTCTTAACACTACGTCTTAGTTTATCCTGCTAATGCGTGAAGATGTTTGTTTTTTTTTTTAATTTAATTTAATTTTTTAAAATTTTAACAATATAATATATTACAGTCATCGATGTGGACGCTCACGCGGAAGCGGTAGCGGCGGCGGAAGCGGCAGCGGAGAGAGAGCGGCAGGAGAGGGAGCGAGCGGAGAAGGAGAGACTGGAGAAGGAGAAGGCGGAGAAGGAGAAGGCGGAGCGGGAGAAGGCGGAGAAGGAGAAGGCGAAGACGGATAAGAGTAGGCCGGTGTCGAGTACACCCATATCCGGGACGCCGTGGTTAGTTATTATTTTTTTTAGTTTATTTTTATTTTAATTAGAACTGTTTCTAGATAATAGATAAATATTTTTATCATTTTAATTTACTTAATTTATTTCCATTTTGTTATAAATTTGTTTATATATACACATATATCTAGATAGCGGGAACGGAGAAAGCAGGGACTAAACGACGGAGTGTCTTAACACTTGGTTCATATGGTTCCTGCAGTTCCCTCTGCCAACCCTGCCATGTGCGGGATAAAGCGTGAAGCTAAAAAAAAATCACACTCTTGCTTGTTGCTTAGCCCTTGCTTTCTTCGTCCCCACTTTCCGCCTCTTTCGAGGCATTGCGTGTTGAGTGGCGGAACTCAACGCCGCGCTGTCGCTCTAACAACTAGGCAAACCTAGTTGTTAGAGCGAAGAAAATGGAAATAGAAAAATCCATCTTCCCCGAGTGGGAATCGAACTTACGCCACGAAGGTCCTCACTATTTATTACATATTTCCAATACTAATATTATATGTGTATTTTTATGATTTTCAAAGTGTTAATCCCCACTGAGGATAGAAAAAACACTTAAAGAAAACTTGAACGCAGCGGTACTCGAACCTTCACCCTCTTGCACGGAACGAGGCGGCGGGTTCAAGTCCCGCTGCGTTCAAATTGTTATATTTTCTTTAAGTGTTTTAATATATATGTTTAATAATAATATATGTGTTTATTTTAATAATAATATATGTGTTTATTTTAATAATAATATATGTGTTTATTTTAATAATAATATATGTGTTTCTTTTAATAATAATATATGTGTTTATTTTTTTATAAAGGTGCGTAGTGTGGACGGGCGACGGGCGCGTGTTCTTCTACAACCCGACGGCGCGGCTGTCGGTGTGGGAGCGGCCCGCGCAGCTGGCGGGGCGCGCCGACGTGGACCAGGCCGTGGCGCACCCGCCCAGCGCCGCCGCCCCCCCCGCCAAGGACGCCACGGTCGGTGGGGCGCGGGTTCGAAGCCCGGTCGCATGCGTTATTTTAAAATATTACTATATATTTAGTGCTTAAGCGTGGACTTATGTTTGTTTATAAGAGATCTCTACAAGCCAAACGGTAGCGGTAAAGCAAATGCAATTTTTAGTAATACAAATAAGTATAGTTATGTATATACATATATATATATACATATATAGATATATAAATACATTTACATATATATATATATATATATATATATATATATATATATATATATATATATATATATATATATATATATATATATATATATATATATATATATATATATATATATATATATATATATATATATATATATATATATATATATATATATATATATATATATATATATATATATATATATATATATATATATATATATATATATATATACATATATAGATATATATAAATACATTTACATGCGAACATGATTTTTTTTGTGTGGAAATATATAATTTTTTTTAAACGTTGCGCTATTTGAACCTCTTTTGTATATTTTCCAGAGTAAGGATAAACCAGCCGCGAGTCAACAAGCGAAAAGTGCTAATGGCGATCTGAAACGCAACGCTGAATCGGAGTCGTCCGACTCGGAAATCGAACCCGCGAAAAAGTCTAAGCCGGAAGAGAGTAAGTATATTTGTATGTATATATATATATACATATGTATATCGAAATTAAATATTTTTATTCAAAATTACAAGACACAAGCTTTGTTTTTTTGAACGTCAAATATTTATTTAATTTGTCACCAGTTCTCTAAAATTAATGAATGCCTCAAAATCAGCTGACTTTTCCCCAAAAATTTATAATTTAACAATTCTTATAAATATATGTATATATCAGTTAAATAATTGTATTTGAAATTAGAAGATTTACAACCAGTATGCATACATTCCATCCCTCAAATCTAAAAAGAATCAGCATAACAAATTCGGTGGAACTTTCTCTATTTATTTATTAATTTGCCAAAAATTACACTTTAACAATCGTTAATATATAATATGTATATATAATAATAATAATAAATAATAATAATAGCCTTTATTCAGATGAGATTAAAATTAGGTATACATTAACAGGTTTATATATACTACTTAAAACGAATCATTTAATTTTGTCTATAATTATGGGGTTAGATTATTTGTTCACTATTGATACTCTCATCTGTTTGCCTTTCATGGGCAAAGGCCTCCCCCAACTCTTTCCATTTATTTCTATCTATAGCTGTTGTTGTCCAGGCTCTACCAGCAATGACCTTTATTTCATCTGCCCATCTTCTGAATGGCCTGCCTCTTTTCCTTTTTCTGTTGCCAGTAAACCAGAAAATTATTGTCTTTGACCATTTTTGTTTTCCTCTGATAGTGTGGCCAGCCCATTTCCACTTCAATTTCTTAATTGTTACCTTGATATCCTTTGTTCGCTTTGTTTTGTGTTTAATGGCTGCGTTAGTGATTCGGTCTGATAGCTTCTTTCCTAACATACTTCTCTCCATAGCATTCTGGCAAGTTTGTAGTTTATTGTTGTGTATTTTATTAGTTGCCCAAGTTTGACAGCCATATGTAAGTATGGGTAGAATGCACGTATCAAACAATTTGCGCTTGATGGCCATGCTGATTTCTTTATTTTTCATAATCTCCTTTAAACTCCAGTACCGCTTCCATGCATTTGCGATGCGTCTATCAATTTCTTTTGATGTCAAGTCCAGTGGTGATATTGTTTGGCCTACATATTCATTAACATATTCAATCATGATATTGTTGATATATATTGGTGTTTGTTCTCCATTCGTCATGGCTTTTGTCTTCTGCATGTTCATGTTGAGGCCCACTTTATTGCTTTCTCTGTCTAGGTCTGACAACATTGTTTGTAGGTCTTCTTTGCATGGGGAGATAATTATGAGGTCATCCGCGAAACGTAAGTGTGACAAGTATTCGCCGTTAATTGGCAGTCCATAGCTATCCCAGTCCAATTGGCGAAATACTTATATGTATATATAATCTACAATAAAAACATTTCCACAGCAACCGCAGCCGTCACAGGAGGCCCAGCGACAGCGGGGGCTCCCCTCCGAGGCGGCAAGCGCGGAGCCCTGCAGGAGTCCGCGAAGGAGGCGGAGTCCCGGGCGGCGGTGGCGCGCGCCACGGTGCCCTTCGAGCAGAGGGTGCGCGCCTTCCTGCAGATGCTGCACGAGAGCGACGTGTCCGCCTTCTCACCCTGGGAGAAGGAGCTCCACAAGATTGTCTTCGATAGTAGATATCTGCTGCTGGACTCCAAGGAGAGGAAGCAGGTGGGTGCTTGTGTTGAGGGTCTGATTGTGGAAGGTCAGGTCACATCCTTGACAGGGTAGCTTGACGAGATGGTACCAAGTTGTTGGATCATTGTGATCGTTGAACCGATTAGTTAAAGATGTTGGGTTGTTTTTGTATGATTATTATTAAAATATTAAATTCTTTTATTATTAAAAGTATGCTTTATACAAGAAATAAGTTTATTATATATATAGTTTTTTTTTTTAAATATATATGAACTTAAATGTAGTGGGGCTTGTATTGGTAACCATCTGAATGTTTTGACCGCTGTGTCATATGTACACATCTCGTATTGTCGTTATTATTTGAAGCTTGTTACTTAACTTGTTAATGTTGTTATCATATCTGTAGTAAAGATTATATATAAAAGTTGTGTGTGGGTTCTATTCCCAGTTCAAGTAATTTATGAAATAATGCTTTAAGTTAGTTAAAATTAATTGATTATTTTTATAACAGGTGTTCGACAAGTACGTGCGAGAGAGAGCGGAAGAGGAGAGGAAAGAGAAGAAGAATCGGCTGCAGCAGAAGAAGTTGGCGTTCAGGGCGCTCATGGAGGAGGCCAAACTGCATTCCAAGTGAGATATATTGATAATTGATTTTACTTTGTGTTTATTTAATTAAGTAGGTATAATAATTTGAAGGCAGCGAGATTTGAACCAGCGTCCTCTGGAAATCGTCCAAGCGCTCTGACCACTAAACCATTAACCAATAGCTATACCAATAAGCCATAAGACCAAAGCAGGGAACGGAGTGTCTTAACACTTGATTTTCTCCGCCCACCTTGCTATATTTCTCTCAGTGAATGAATGAATGCTTATTGCCATAATTACGTTCAACAGGTCATCGTTCACGGACTTCTCGGGTAAATTCAGTCGGGACGAGCGTTTCAAGAATATAGAGAAGATGCGCGACAGAGAGACGTACTTCAACGAGTACATTGTGGAGGTGCGCAAGAAGGAGAAGGAGGAGAAGGACAGGAAACGGGAACAGGTAAGAGATGGAGAGGGAGCTGGTGTTGGTTGTGGATGTTGATGTGGATGTATGTGGTACAGCCTTAGCCTGTTCGTGGAATCGATTTTATTAGCCAATCGATATCAATTAATCGACTTTCGTCTTTTATTTTTTGTTTTGGAGCTTTAAATTTTAAATTTGGAAGGATGTTGGAATTTTTTGAATATGGAATATTTAAACTTTAATGTCAAAATTTTGAATTTTATTTTTTATTTAATGGCAATGATAAGTGAATTTTGAATTGTCTCAATTTGATGTTTTTTTTTTTATATAACTATTATTACAGATAAATAATTATAAATTAATTGTGTGTGTCTTATTATTTTCTTTTCAGGTTTTTTTATTTAGTCTGGTTCGAATCCTGACAGTGTTGTATTGTCATTTGTATATATTGGATGTATTACGGGTTCGAATCCCGTTACGTCGCAGCGAAGCATTATATTGTATTTATTTCCGCCAAGCGAAATATTTCTATTATTATTGTAACATAATTTTGATAATATTAATGTTATATGAAATTTCTGAATTTGACATAATATTTTTATACTAATTTCGATATGATCTTATATGCAGCGTGGATATTTTATATCTTTTTAGATATTTATGTTATTAAAAAAGTGATTGTTAAATGTAAACCAGAACATATCGAAAATAGAAACAAAAATCAAACATTTTTTGTATTTCACTTCTTATGCTTTTGTATTTTGACTGTTCAGTAAAATTTAAAAACAATTAAGTCGACTTTAAAAAGAAACATGTCATATAAAAATGTTTGATTTCCATTGACTTGTTGATCTATTTTCCCTTTTTTTTTATCAAGCAACTGTGTTTCATGATTTAGCCGTTACACGAATAAACACAATGCTATACCATATGTTATTATATATAATATATATATAGGTTTTAAAATGAAAATGAAAATGGAAATCTGTCACCCACAAAACTATTTTGAGTATATGCCAGAAACTCAAAATGTGTTTTTTTAATCGATTTTTAGCTATATATGAATAATAATAATGATTTATAACGGCAAAGTCACGCAACACACAGCTCGGGGCGAGCGGCGCCGGCGGCAGGGGCTTGTAGTAGGCGGCGTTGGACACTGATCGGGAGCCCACTTGGCGGACGCGGTTAAAATAATTAATTTAAAACGATTAAAAAAAAATCGATTTTCCAGCTGTCATTGTGACAGCTAGTTCGACTCGCGCTTGACGGTTTTTTGGAATTTGAATTTGGAATGTGCAATGGAGTTTGAGTGAGTTGGTTGTTTTCTTTTTTTCTTTTCTTTTTGGTTATTGGTTAGTATCGATTATTTTTGTTTTTTTTTAAATAATTTATTTGATAAAAAAAATTTTGGTATATAAAAATTTTGGTATGTAAAAGTTTTGGTATATTGATAGTTCAGTTTTTTAATAGTTAAGTCAAATTATATATTTACTTAGTCCAAAAATAAAATAATTAGAGTCATGTAAAGTTGTTTCAAACTTTTGTAATACTAATAATATCAATTTAATTGAACTCCATTGTTGATTATATTTATTTGTCATAATAATTAAGTATCGAATGATTATAATCGATTTTTAATTTAAACATAAATCGTCAAGTGGGCGCTCCGATGCACGAGATGAAATATAAGGTTAGATATAATTTTAAGCACACATAATTTAGTCTAAAAATTTAAAAAAAATTAAATTCGCTAGAAATCACCTTCGGTGAGTAAAATATATTATATATATATATTAAATGCAATTAAAAAAAAGTAAAAAGCTTTCAAAATTATTGCATGCATATAAATTTTGAGTGGTCTCAGTCCACTTGAAGGAAGGTGATGGGTTCAGATCATATTTTTTTTTTTTCAAATACATAATGTAAAATCTTGGAATGTAAAGTTCAGGTCAAAGACTTTGAATATTAAAAAAAAAACCAGAAGCTGTCAAATAAATAAGTACCTCACTAATGATTTCTTTTTCAGGTTTCTTTATTGTTATGTTCAGTTTTTTTTTTCTTTACTAAGAATTGATAGAGAAGTTTTATTTTTTTTTTTGGTTAATTTTCTCAAAAACTACTGAACGATATAAAGATTGTGTTTTTTATAATAATTATTAATATATTTTGAAGAGATTTAAATATGATGTATAAACTTCTTTGTCATTTCCTTAAGAAAGAGCACATTTAAATTGAAACAAGTAACAAAAGCGAAAAATAAAAATAATAATTACTTTTTCTATATGATTATTAGAAAGCAAAGTTCAAGTAAAGTTGTATTGAAAGAATTTTTGTAATACATTTTATGAGAAATCGATTTTGGAAACTAAAAGTTTAGTCATTTATGAAATAATGTATGAAAATAGTGAAGAGATTTAAATAGACTAGCGTAATCAGTTTTATGGGTCGATTAAATAATCGATATTTTTAGATATCGATTTTAAATATTAATTTAAGTTTTTTTTAAATTATAACTCTTAAAGCTTTGTGTATTATAAGTGTTATAGCGTAACGTGTGTTAACGCAACAGTTATGGGTTCGATTCCCATGAAGGGGAAGGGGAGGTAAATTTTTTTATTTACCAGCTCTGGTAGTACAAAGTGCGGCGTTGAGTTACGTCACTCATGGCTTATGACGTCACGTATGGACTCTAGTAGGAAAATGGAATCTCATTTCTCTTTAACAGAAGAAATAATAATAATAATCTTGTAACGTTTTAAAAATTATTTTTATATAAAAAAATAATTTATATTTAAATAAATTAATAATTTTATTGCTATATATAAATGGTGATTTAAAAAAATAAATTAAATTTAAATTATTAATTTGATAAAAACATCTCAGACTTAACGCTAACTTAAGTGTTTAAGGTTTAGAATCAAACATTGGTCGCAGGTTCGAATCCTGCTTCACAAAAAAATACATATATATATATATATATATATATACACAACTAGTTGTGCACGTTGTGTGTTTGTATGTTTTTTTGTTTTTTTTTTCTTATTACTTGCCATATTGTGTTTTTATTTTGGGCACTATATAAATTTTTAATTATAATATGCATTTTTTTATACAATTACCCGTAAAGCTGGTTTTTGCTTGCACCGTAAAGTTAAATAGATTATAAGGTTTTGAACAATTGTGGAGGTCGTTTGTTATTTCAGAATATTTAATTAGTTATTTTATATTACTTTGAAACATTATATCTCTCCACATTCAGCGTTAAACGCAGCGTGTATATTGTACGGAGATTAACGCCGCGCTCTGTATGTATGTCTAAAGCGGGAGTCGAACCCGTGGTCTAGTCATCTACAGTTAGATGATATGAAATGTGTTTAGTTTTTTAGGGTTTAGTACTACAAAATGGAATTTATATTATCTTTTTGTTGTATATATGTTTGTATGTCAGACATTTTCTCTAAACTGTAGAGCTGGAACTATATAGTGCTCTATCACTTATATATAGTAAAACCATTGTGGACTTATCGTTAGACTTATAAAATTGTCGTGAATTGATAACTTATATGATAAGATTTAAAAAAAATTAAAAAAATGGTTTTTTTTACACTTCACTTTCATTTCGAGAAAAATGAGGGTATTCCACTGCAACATTTTTTGTCAGTGGTTAATTACTTTGTACTTGTATTTACTGTTGAATTAAATTTTTTTAATTGATACGGAACCCTTTATGTGAGAGTGCTACTCGCGCTTGACTGATATTTTTGTATTGAAATATAATAAATATGTTAGATCAAAATAATTTAATCTCAAATAGTTTAGTTAGTGGTTGTTTAGTTTTGTAATTGGCATAAAAAATAAAAAAGGTAATAAATTGATACGGAATGCTTGAGAATTAAATAAATTATATTTGAGAACATCAAAATAAAAAAAAAATAAAAAAAACATAAAATATTTATGAACTAACTTTTTTTATTAATATTTTTGAATTATTTAATAATAAATATATTTACTAGTTCCACTTTCTTTGAAACTTTAAAGAAATATCCATCTATGAGTATTTTTAGTGCTAAGGTGAAGCGTTTGATTGGTTAAGTTCACTAATCTCATGAGCTGGTGATTCAAATTAAAAATAAAAAAATGGTTGCCTGTAAAGTGGGTTTTACGGGCGAAAATTTTACGTGACAACGTCTTTTTCTCGGTAGAATATTTATTGATATGATTAATAATTATAATATAAATTGCACAAATTTTAAGTATAGAAAATATATTTTGTTTACTAAAACATTGTACATGTGTCAAGTGATACGCGCGGCGGACCGATCATAGTTCGGTGACAGTTGACACATCGTTACGTTACCATTTTCATATTTGACTCCGAGCCGCACAACCTAATTTAAGACGTTGTCACGTCAAAAATGATGTAGGCAAAGGGAACCGTTGGTAGAAGGAAGTGTTAAGACACTCCGCTTCTCACTTTCCGCATCTCGATTCATTTCACGTTGAGTGGGGGAACTCAACGCCGCGCTTAAGTTAATTAGTATTTGAACTCGCTATTTAAGCTGGTCGAATCATTTAATTGTACTGAACCTTTAGTGATTATAATGATAAATAATTATTCGTCGTAATGAAACACTCTGTATACTGTAAAAAATTACAGATTAAAATCTTACAACACCTCCACATTTGTTCTGTACTAATTAATTATATTTATTTCAGGAACTAATATATTTTCCATTTACAGTTAATTTAATTTTAAAAAAATCTTCTTTTCAGCTATTAATGTATTTTTTTTTCAGCTCGTTGGAGTTTTTTTGTACGCGATATTTGAGGATCTGTGACTTGGGCGGTTATGAGGGAGAGTTTGCTATGCGTTTCTATTTATTATTTATATGTGTAGGAGAGTGACGTCATAATGTTGTGTTAAATTTTTTTTGGCAGACTTTTTTTCGTTTATATATTTATATATAGAGGGTGGTTTAATCTTTTCTTTTTATCTTCATTTGGTTAGAATTCAGTAAGTAATCCATGTTTGTTTCCAAAGCATCTTAAAGATGATCCATTTTTAGAATATCAATTTGTAAAAAAAATATTTAAGTCTTTTCGGTTAATTAGATACTAGAAATTATTTTTTTTATTTTTTAATACCATGATTAGTTTTTTAATAGATTATCCATTATTGACAGACGGAAAAACCTCCTACACACATTAGCTTATATATATATATATATATAATAATATCACATAACTCTGTACACCACCGCTCAAGTCACAGGCTCTCAACCTGCCGCACTGAATGTGAATCAATATTAAAAAAAATAATGATTTCCTCTCCTTTTAGGCCAAGGTGGACTTCATAGCGCTTCTCAAAGAGAAAAGTGTCGATAGGAGAGCAAGATGGGTCGATGTTAAGAAGAAAATAGACTCTGACGCTCGCTACAAGGCGGTGGAGAGTAGCACGATGAGGGAAGACTATTTTAGGGAGTACTGCAAGATTATGAAGGAGGAGAGGAAGAAGGAGAAGGACGGCAAGGAGAAGGAGAAGGGTGAGTTCGAGTAGTGTGGCATTTTTTTTTTATTTAAAATAGTTTTTTCTCTTGTGGTTAATTAGTATGCTACCGGTTCAGAAAGTTTGGGGGCTGTTTCTTATTTTTATTTTATTTGGTAATTTATATACATACATAAGATTAATGCCTCGTCCACTCTCATTATATACTCTCCGGGGAGTTCTCATAATATTTACGTGACCTTCCTCCAGTATCTTCAATATTGTATTTTCGAAAGTCAACCGAGTTCTCTCTATACCTTTCTTACCACTCACTTTTGCTTCATATACATATTGTATATACTTCATATAAAAATGGAGTAACGGTGACATACATACATACATACATAAATACCAGTGATGTAACAAATATTCGCATTCGCAAAAAGTTCTGCGAACGTTTTGCGAATAATTAATGTCAGGAAAAAAAATTGACGACGATAATACGTTATGAAAATCTAAACCAGATTACTTTTTGTGTTTAAAAAACAAAAAAAAGAGCAGTAACTTAACCTCGTAAACAAAGCAAATACTCGCATTCGTGATTGTTCAAAAAATGATGTTCGTTACATCACTAGTGTTAAGACACTCCGTTGCTTAGCCCCTGCTTTTTCCGTCCCCGCTTCACATCACTAATAAATATATCTCTCCATATTTATATACATACCAAGGAGAGCTAAACTCCTGCAGGGACCCTTCTTCGAGAGGTCCTCGTGCTTTACGTTACCTTTCCAGTCCTTGAAGGTCAAACGATCAATCCCCCAATCACACTGTATATAAAAGTATTTATATTATTTCATAGAGCGAGATAGAACCAGCAAAAAGGAGAAGAAGGATAAAGAAAGAGAAAAGGACAAGGAGCGGGAGAAGGACGGCAAGAAGGAGAAGAAGAAGGAGAAGGCCAGTGACGTGAGTTGACTGGATTTATGAAAGAAAAATTGCTTTTGCTTTTTTTTTGGAATCCATGGAGAATATTAATCTGTTAAATTTTCCATCTTTTTTGTGTGGTTTATTTTTTTTAATAAAAAGCTGATCTGCCACGGACACACTATATACTTTTTGTGATAGTGTCTTATTTCTCTAGATGGTTTTTTTTTTCGCTGCGTGGATCTGGTCGGTCGATCTTGGTCCTGGCCTATTTTGTTATTTACAAACGCGTTAACGACGTCGCCATTTTTAATTTCATTTTATTTTAAAGGTTATACCGCGTTTTTTTAAAAAATATATACATTTCTATTAAAATACGGCGTATACAGCGTGTTCTATATCGCGTTAGTGTCACAGGCGACTGTCATAATCTGCGGGGGTCGTTGCCCCGCACTTTAGTTTAAAAAAATAATAAAAAAAAAAAAAAAAAAACAAAGCGTTGTGAATTTGCAGTGATTCCTTTCTAAGTTTACGTGAAGAGACAAACGGAGAGTGACGGTGAGCCCTTTTGTTATAGAACCTACATCGGACAACCCGCAGATTTATGACAGGCGTAGGGCGCGATCACTACTTTTATTTTTCTATTCTCTATTTTGATATTTTAAAAAAAAAAATTTTTTTCCAATTTCAAACACCCTGTATAAAGGTTTTTTTTTGGGCAATGCGAAAGTGATGAGCGAATCTCTTCCATATGTCTTATCTGTTAGGGTTCAGTGTTTATAAATATAATAATTAATACTTTTTTTTTTTTAATTTTAATTAACTAATATATTGTTATGGTGATTTCTAACAAAACACGTGTCCGATGCAGGTTCGCTTTTATTAATAGATTTTAAATTAAAATATATATATATATATATATATATATATATATATATATATATATATATATATATATATATATATATATATATATATATATATATATATATATATATATATATATATATATATATATATATATATGTATATGTATATGTATATGTATATGTATATGTATATGTATATGTATATGTATATGTATATGTATATGTATATGTATATGTATATGTATATGTATATGTATATGTATATGTATATGTATATGTATATGTATATGTATATGTATATGTATATGTATATGTATATGTATATGTATATGTATATGTATATGTATATGTATATGTATATGTATATGTATATGTATATGTATATGTATATGTATATGTATATGTATATGTATATATATATATATATATATATATATATATATATATATATATATATATAGCTTAAGCTCTCACGCTCCCTCTGTCTCTCGCAGAAACAACCGGAGCCTGAAGATGACAAGAAACAGCCAACACCTCCACGAGACCAGTGGGCGGATATCCTGGGGATTCCCGGGGAAGAGGACTCGAAGGAGTCCAAGAGTACAACGAAGCCCGAGGAGTCGGAGACCAGCGAGAAGTCTCCGTCACCAGAAAAAGAGTTGAGATCTCCGAAGCAATTGAGATCCTACAAGAAAGACGTGGTCCAGATTGAAACCAAGTCCCCGATGAAGTCTCCGCCCAAGAAACGCAAGGACACGGTCAGCCAGGAGCAGGAGGAGAAGAAGGGTAAAAAGAAGACGGAGAAAACGGAGAAACGGAAACGGAAGTCCGAGAAGGAATAGTGTTTGCTATACGTGTTTCATAAACGCTGATTTTTACAGCAGCGCAGTTTGCGGCGCCGTCAGGACAATTAGTTTGGGTTTTTGGGTTTTTTGGGTTTCTTTTGTTTTCCAATTTGTGGGTAGTTTGGGATTTTTGGGTTCATGCCTTCTTTTTTTTTAATTTTTTTTTTTGGTAACGTGATTATTATATATCTGTAATTGAATGTTTATTAGTGGACGTATTTTTGATATTTGTTTATTTTTACTTTTTTTTTTTAATTTGTATCCATTTTTTTTTTAAATAATTGTTTTTTTTTTTTTTATTTTTGTGCGAGTTGGAGAACTCAAGTCCAATGCTACCCACAATGTTTTGGATTTTGACACTTGAAATTAAAATTGTTTTCTTTTTGCCATATTTAATATTTGGCTTTAAGTAAGCCGTTGAATGAATGGTGTGTTTTCTGTAAATAATATTTAATAAAAATGTTTGGTGTGTCCGACCTCTCTTTCACTCGTACTGTGCTAGAGTGAGATAGATATATGATATTTTCAAATCGAATTTGACGTATAAGCAATTGGATGGTTCTTTTTTTTTTTAATTTCAAGTGTCAAAATTGTGATTTTTTAAATAATTAAGCGAATAACTATATCCATAGCATATGCATACATACATACAGCCAACGTTCTATATATTTTATTATGGCAATGTAGAATTTAAAAAAAATTAATAAATATCGATCTGACATGATCGATTTTTTTCTGTATATACTATTTAAGGTATCATAGATTAAAAATAACATAGATTATAAATTAAATTTTTAAATTAGTCCTTGATTTATTGGGAATAATTATTTTTTTTAAATATTCTCTCTTGGTAATGATAATGTGTATATATATATAATAATATTTTTCCACACTAATTGTTAATTGTAGGTTAAGATTAATTAGTTGATAAGAAGCGTTTATTTTTTTTTTTTGTACTTTGAGACCGTGCACAAGGGTATAGAGGTTTCGTCCTAATATTGCCAGATTAAAAAAAATAATTAAATAATGTAATATTATATATATTATCTGTACAAGTGAAGGTTTTTTGATAATGTAAATATTGATAAAAGAAAATTGTAAATTTTTTTAAAAGTTAAGTATACATTAGTCGTTTGGGATTTGTGTTGTGCTTTTTTTTTTTAAATATACTTTTAATTTTTAATCTGTATTAAAATTAGGACTTATTATTATTTTTTTAATTTACTTAATGTATTTTTTTTATAAATATACGATATCTCATATGTATTTTTTTAGAATATAGATTATATAGTACAGATTATAAATGGTTTTTTTTGGCTGTCTGGATTTTTTTTATTGATGCTTAAATAAAATATAATATTAACGATTTCAATATAAGAAATTGGACCACTGTCTCTTAAAATGCTTTATATATTTGGCTTTAATATGATTTTATATATATATATATATATATATATATATATATATATATATATATATATATATATATATATATATATATATATATATATATATATATATATATACATATACATATACATATATATATATATATATATATATATATATATATATATATATATATATATATATATATATATATATATATATATATATATATATATATATATAATTTTTTCTTTTGATTTAAAGCTATTTTACATTTTGAAACAATATGTTATGAAGGAAATAGAAATGGCGCATTATTTTCTCTGCATGGAGAATAATTGATTTATTTAATTGATATAGAAAAAATAGTGTTAGAACACTGTTCTGTTCTCAATTTGTTGTATTTTTTATTCCACTGATATTATTTTAAAATAAATATGTATTAATTATTTATTTCTTCATATTATAGTTGTATGAATTTGATTTTTATATATATATATATATATATATATATATATATATATATATATATATATATATATATATATATATATATATATATATATATATATATATATATATATATATATATATATATATATATATATATATATATATATATATATATATATATATATATATATATATATATATATATATATATATATATATATATATATATATATATATATATATATATATATATATATATATATATATATATATATATATATATATATATATATATATATATATATATATATATATATATTTATATGTATTGTAAATATTTTGACTGTGTATTATACGTGTTGTATTGAAATGCAGTTTTATTTTTATTTTTTTGCCCTGTTTGGTTTTTTTTATTTATTTCTTTAGCTTGGGTCTTTGGTTAAGAAATTAGTTAATACGTTACATTAAGACGCACTAAGTTAAGAATAGCTTTACTTTTTCTAAAAAAAAACTCTGTACAGTGCGCAGTATAGGAATCGGTATTTGACATTTTGAGTCCTTTAGTGGGAGGATATTGTACTGAGAGAAAGGATAGGATAAGGGAAGAAACGGGATAGACGGGTTTTGACGTGTTAATATAAAACGCGGGTTAAATTGCCGGATAAGGTTATAACATAGTATTAACTAGCCTTTGTAAACTTGGTAAAATTATAAAACTAGTAATATTTAAAAATAAATAATTAAATTATTGTTCCAAAATAAAACGCCATTAGTCAAGTGAAGTATGACGCGAGCGTACACTGTACTGTCAGAGCGGGACGGAGATATAACTCTTTCTCTTTCGGTTATTTTATTGAATGAAAGGTGACAGATTGACGACGTTCAATAGTATTGTTGTAGTTCGAGATGTTTACGTCATTTGTATTTAATGTCGACTTCCTCACGCGTTACACAGCGCGTGTAAATATAGGGAAATGGGAAAAGCGATCCTGTGATTAAACTATTAATAATTATTAAATAGTTTTTTGTATATGGCCTCGAAATATTTTCCTCTATAAGTAGTTTTGATAATGGCCGCCGTGTCAGATATATGTTTTTGTATATATTTTTTTTTACTTGAATTGAGATGAAATTAATTAAATAGTACAATATGTATTGCAATTCTAATAAATAATAAAAGAGGGTAGGTTCACTACCACGGGGAGAGAATGAAGCTGTTTTTTTTTCTCTCTCGAGAAAAACGCGGTAGTTGTGGTCAGTGCGGGATATTACGTGAAAATAACAAAATATGTATAAATTTTTACATATTAGTTAACTGTCGTGTATTTAAATGTTTCACGGTGTTAAGTTACGCCATTATTGTGAGTGACACTATCTGTGTTTTTATAGCTACACGCTTTATCCCGCACGTGGCAGGGTAGGCAGAGGGAACTGCAGGAACCAGAGGAACCTAGTGTTAAGACACTCCGTTGCTTAGTCCCTGCTCTTCCGCCTTTTTCGAGGCATTGTGTATTGAGTGGCGGTCACGCTTTACCTAATTGCCAGAGCGAATAAAATCCATCTTCCCCACACGGGAATCGAATTCACATACCGTCGCGTATACAGGCAGACCCTATGCTTCTGCACAACGGCGGTCCTCGGTTTTTTTAATAAAAAAATATTATACGTTTCCGGATCTGTGGCATACTTGCCAGTCAACGTAATTTTACATTATTTAAAAAAAATACAAAAAAAACTAAAACGGTTCGCAAGAGGACGCGGGTTCGAGTCCGGCTGCGTTCAAATTTTTTATAATTTTCTTTAAATATTGTTTTCTATCTTCATTAAAAACTTTAAAAAGCATTTACAACCTCCAAAAGCAGGAACCAGACCCGGAACCCTCGGAAACGGAGGATCAGGAGACTGAGAAGGAGGATACGGAGAGTGAGGCGGCGAAGGAGAAGGAGGCGCGTGCGCAGGCCTCGATAAAGGAGAGAGAGAGACAGGTGCAGAGAGCACTGGCCACCAGCCTTCGAGATAGAGACAAGGAGAGGGAGTACCACAAACGGGATGAGGCTGTACAGGTGAGGTGGTTTTTTTTAATTTTTTTTAGGGTTCTGTACAAAAATAAAAAAAACGGAAACTTTACACGAGTGATTCTATCACTCGTGTTCCTGTCCGTCCGTCTGTCACAGCCAATTTTCTCTGAGTCTACTAGACCGATTCAGGTGAAATTTGGCAGGATGGTGTAATGCCCTGACCCGAACACAGATGTGTAACGTAAAACATATTTTTTTGAAATGAGGGTAATTTTCGGGGGATAAATTAGGTAATTAAAAAAAAATTTTCGCGAACTTTACTCAGTCATATATCAAATGAAAGGGCTACCATACACCCCCCCCCTCCCCTAATCTCCGAAACTACTGGGCCGAAAAAATTGAAAAAAATACTGAATATAGTTGATGGCTATTACAGGAAAACCTATAAGGATTTCATAAATTGAAAATAAAATGGTAAATTCGATAGAAAATGTTTTTAGGGAAAAAACGTTTTCAGGGGAAATATTTCACTGTATTGTGTACGGAACCCTTTCCACGCGAGCTCAACTCGCACTTGACCGGTTTTTAAATAATTGTATACGCTCGTCTGTAAGAAACCTGTTCACTTTTATTTTTAAAGGGTCTAGGGATTTTTTTTTACCTAATTTTCATATTAAATTACATTGTTATTGCGACATTAATGCGACACTAAAAAAGAATAGACCGAGAGTTTTGAATGAACTAATATTATGATTTTTTATAGCTTCACGCTTTATCCCGCACATGGCAGGGTAGGCAGAGGGAACTGCAGGAACCATAGGAACCTAGTGTTAAGACACTCCGTTGCTTAGTCCCGTGTTGAGCGTCGAAACTTTGCCTAGTTTCCAATACGAAAAATTATGGAAATAGAAAAATCAATCTTTCTCCACGCGGGAATCGAACCGACATACCGTTTCGTTTACAAGCAATCTAACCTTAATTACGTGTTTTCGCCATTTATTTAGCATTTCAACGCTTTACTGGCGGACTTGGTGAGGAATCCCGACCTGGTCTGGAGGGAGGCGAAGAAACAACTGAAGAAGGACCATCGATACAGTCTAGCCGACGAACTGACCAAAGACGATAAGGTTAGTGTTTCAACTCTCTTTATTTAACTCTAATTTACTTTGTATTTAATTTGAGAGAGAATTTTGAGTCACTATTTATATGTGTTGTGTAATATTTTTGCTAAAGTTAGCGATAGAGTGTGTATATGTGTGTGTGTGAAGATTATGTGTGTGTGTGTTGAAGTATGGCTCGATAAATGTTTTAGTATTTTTCAATACTTAGCGTAGACTATATTTAGGATATTTTTTTTGGGCTAATTAAGAACAAAAAGGGGAAAGTCCCGCTGAGTTTCTTACGCCGGTTCTTCTCAGGTCTGAGGCATTAACTTTAGCGAACCGGTGGTGAATTAAATTAATTATATGACGCTCAAAAAATCACCTGTAACTTGTTGTTTTGAATTTTTTTTTTTTATTTTTGACTGCAATAGAAAAATACTAAAGCCACCTTGTGGTAATAGTTCAAGGTTAAGGCTTAAACGGTTTCATCATTGTTGTTTTCTATATTAACTTATTGTTTATTTAGAAATTTGGTTGAAAATGGCGACAACACACAAGTTCCGACACGACTTGTAGGTACATTTAATTCAATCGGCCTGTAGTCCGGATAATCGCGAACCCGTATAACTGAGGGCCGGATAATCGAGTTTCCACTGTATTAACATTATTTTGGATCAAACTTCGAACCCTTGCGATTAATTTTCATACATTTTTTTTCAAATGTTGACTTTGGAAAATAATATAATATATTATTATGTTGTTTTTTTTAATAATTTCCAAAGGAACGTCTCTTCGGTCAGCACATTAGTGTTTTGTCCAATAAAAGGAGGGACAAGCTTCGTGCCCTTTTGACGGAACTAGGCGTAAGTTGTACCGCCCATTGGAGAGATGTGAAAAAAAAAATAACCGATGTGGCGACCGCGCCGGTGTACAGATCTGCTCAACAGGTAGGGTGTGAAAGACGGAGAGTTGGGACGGAGGATGTAGGCACTAAGCAACGGAGTGTCTTAACATTGGGTTATATGGTTCTTGCAGTTCTTTCTGCCTTATATTATTGTCGTGTGCGGGATAATGCGTGAAGACATAAAAAAAAAAAAAAAAAAGCTTCATGCTTTATCCTGCATCCGTCAGGGTAAGCAGAGGGAACTGCAGGAACTATAGGAACTTAGTGTTAAGACACTCCGTTTCTTAGTCGTAGGGAGTGTCTTAGCATTAGGTTTATATGGTTATGATTCCTGCAGTTATTTTAAAATTGTCTAATATTGTCGTGTGTGGGATGAAGCGTGAAGACATAAAAAAAAAAAACAAAAAAGATAAGAAATATTGATGAGAAGGTTTATATTCAGGAACCATAGGAGCCTAGTGTTAAGACACTCCGTTGCTTAGTGCCTGCTTACTCAGTCTCTGTTTCTTTATTTATTTATATATGAAATTATACAAATGAGAAAAAAAACACAAGGTGATCTTACGGCTTAGTTAACCATCTCTTCCAGATAATCTTTAGAGTAAAAAGAAACGCTTTATTTAAAAAGAAGTAGGTGAGAAGGAATCGTTAATTGTTATAAGTAAAAGAAAATGGAAATAGAAAATTCCATCTTCCCCGAGTGGGAATCGAACCCACATACCGTTGTATTTACAGGTAGACAGTCCTCTAAAGAAATATATGACAATAAGTTTATATGTTTGAAGGTTTTTGGGTTGAGAATTCAAGCTTTTTTGTAGGTTAGAGCTTTCTTTGGCACATGGCAGTGTAGAACCTAGTGTTAAGACACTCCGTTTTGTGGTATTGCGTGTTGAGTGGCGGAACTCAACGCCGCGGTTTTGCCTAGTTGTCAAAGTGAAGATAATGGAGGTGGAAAATTTGTCTTTCGAGTGGGAATCAACCCACTAACTCAACGGTTCTTTTAGATTTTGATTTGAGTTTTTTATCGTAGGAATATATTTAGGTTGTTGTAGCTCTTTATTAATTTATAAATAGATGGAAAGTGTTTTGAAATTGGTAATACGTGAATTTGGTTATTGCGCTGCCTTTGCTCGAAATCTAGATATAGAAAGATCTGGAAAGATCTAGAAGGATCTGGAAATATCTAGAAAGATTTAAGAGTTATTTGCGTTGATTGTTTAAAGTTACATATAGATAAATTTGAGCGTTGAGCTGCCTTTTTTCAATTTCTAGATCTAGAAAGATCTGGAAAGATCTAGAAAGATTTGGAAATATCGAGAAAATTCTTTAAAAATTCAGAGTTGTTTGCGTTGACTGTATAAAGTTACATGTCGATAAATTTGGACGTTGCTCTGATTTTACTTAATTTCTAGATCTTTCTACATCTAGAGAGATCAATGGTTATATTTGCGTGGAGTAAATTAAATTACTTATAAATAAATTTGGGCAATGTCTTTGCATACATTAAAGCAATAAAGAAAACGAACATAGATTTTAAAAACACATACAATAAATTTGGGTATTCTATTGCTTTTACTTAATTTGTAGATCTAGAGAGAAAGAAATTTGGAATATAGATAAATAGACCTTTCTAGATGTTTCTAGAACCAGAAACATCTAAAGGTAACGTTTGTGTGGGATATATATAGATAATTTTAGATCTGGAAACATCTAGACCTATGTTTGGGTGAAGTGTGTAAAGTGACACACATATAGATTTCTAAATCTAGACAGAAACGGTTAGAGTTACGCTTGCTTGGAATATTTAAAGTTACGCAGAAGGATTCGGACACTGCCTTCGCTCAATCTCTAGATGTTTCTAGACCTGTCTAGATCTAGAAACATCTGGAAGTACACAAGTTGACGGCGCGCACAGATGGAGCGCGAGTTCCGCGACTACCAGCGCGACAAGCAGAGCGCCGCCAAGACGGCCTTCCGCCAGCTGCTGCTGGAGACGCGCGCGCTGTCGCACCGCACGCGCGCCGCCCTGCGCGCCGACCCCGCCGCCGCCGCCGCGCTGCACGCCGACCTGCAGGGGGACGCCAGGTGGGCGGGGGAGGGGGGGGGGAGCTAGTGTTGAGAGGAGTATAGGTTGAGGTGGATGGGGGAAGGAGAGTTGAGACGTGAACGTGGTGGGTATGCTGGGGAGGTAGTGTTGAGATAAGATCGTGGTGGGGTAGGTTGGGGGGGGGGGGGAGGAGGTAGTGTTGAGAGGAGTACGTGGTGGGATAGGCTCAGTACTGAGAGTCGTGTATATGGCGGGGGAAACTAATGTTGAGACGAGCACAAGGTGGGAAGGTGGGGGAGCTAGTGTTGAGAGGAGTGCGTGGTGAATAGGGGGGAGGTAGTGTTGAGACGTATTTATGTTTATTTTTTGAGGCACGCCTTGCTCCACTTTTCGTTTTTTCGAAACATTACGTGTTTTGTGTAGATGCCAGAGCGGAAATGAAAATGATAAAGTCGATATTCTACAAATGGGAATCGAACCCACAGACCGTCGCGTTTACAGGCAGACGCTACGCTACTACGGGATTATTTTATTATATATTGAAATCGTGGTGTCTAAGGTTAGGTATAGAGCACAGTGACATGAGAAACCGACTGGTTATTGGAACAAAGCGTGAAATTAAAAAATAAAGCGAAAATTGAAACGCTTTGTTCGAACTCGCGCCTCTTATATATAAAGAGGTCACTTCGCTCTGAACATTCGCCTCTTGCTTGTTCAAGAGGTGACTTCGCTTTACTTTCGCCTGGGGTGTTATAATTGTATTGTTTTTTTTTTTTTTAAATTAGATACACAGCGTTGGACCACATCCCTGAAGAACGACAACAGATAATAACCAGCTACCTTGAGGAGTTGGAGAAGAAGGGTCCCCCGCCTCCCCCCACCGCAACGGAACCTTCGAGGCGGCCGAAGCAGTGACAAGTGAGTATATATGTATATATATATATATATATGTATATATATATATATATATATATATATATATATATATATATATATATATATATATATATATATATATATATATATATATATATATATATATATATATATATATATATATATATATAATGTTCGTGTATCTCACAGCGCGTCCTTTATCAAAACTACCTATAGGGTAAAATATTTCAAGGCTATATACAAAAAACTAGTTGAGAATTATCAATAGTTTAGTCACAGGATCGTTTTTCCCATTTCCCTATATTTACACGTGCTGTGTAACGCGTGAGGAAGTCGTCATTAAATACAAATGACGTAAACATCTCGTACTACAACAATACTATTGAACGTTGTCAATCTGTCACCTTTCCTTAAAATAACCGAATGAGAAAGAGCTATATCTCCGTCCCGCTCTGACAGTCCAGTGTACGCTCGCGTCATACTTGACTTGACTGATGGTGTTTTATTTTGGAACAATAATTTAATTATTTACTTTGTTTGAACATCCTGTATATATAAATATTAACTAATTCTCTAATGTTTTTCCTCTTAAATCAGTTACTGAAAAAGAATGTCGCCGAGCCAAGTGCGGGTTCAGTTCCCGTCGCAGACAACGCGAGGTGACGAGGCCACTGTGAATACTGTCTAGATGTAATTTTAACTAATAAAAACGTATTTTACAAATATTGTTTTTTTATAGATACAAATAATATGCCATTGAGTTGGTCTGATCATGGACACGGAAGGGACCTTTCGATACTATTTTATTTTTAACTGCAGGAACTATAGGAACCTAGTGTTAAGACACTCCGTTGCTTAGTCCCTGCTTTCTCCGTCCCCGCTTTCCGCCTACTACTATCTTGTTATAATGTTTAAATATTTCAATTAAATACATGTGGCCTGGTGTGGCGTAGAGGTTTGTGAGTTCAATTCCCATGAAGGTAAGAAGAATTTTAATATTTTCATTTTCTTCGCTCTGGAAACTAGGCAAAGCGCAGCGTTGAGTTCCGCCACTCAACACGTGATGCCTCGAAAAAAAGGCGAAATGCAGGAAGCAGAGCCTTTTATTTCCCGATTATAACACGCCGATAGTAAAAAAAACAGGTTTTATATGTTTTTCGATCGCTTTTGACATAGTCAGATATGTTATTTTGACATTAAAACTATGTGAAAATGGAATTATTTACTCATTATTGCCTTAGTTCTTATATATCTTAAAAAATGAAGTTTAACGGGTAGTAGAAAAAAATTATAACCTCAGACTTACAGATATACATATAACGTCAGGTGTACTTCAAGGGTGTCACCTAGGACCTATACTATTTTCTGTCTTCATTAACGACGTTATCATAATATATATTTGAAGGTTGCTGATTGACCTTAGGCTCTTACAGTACAGAATATACAATAGAATTAGCTTAAATAATATCTGTAATTTATACAGGAGGTGGTGTACCATCAATAAATTGGATCTAAATGATCTGAAACTGCTTCCACACAAAGTTATGCGGCATAATTTTTGTAACTTCACTATTTTATCCGCTCGTAGCAGGGTAGGCAGAGGAAACCACATCGTGAGAACTTAGTGTTAAGTCACTCCTTTTTCCGCTTTTCACCTTTCGAGGCATAGCGTGTTGAGTGGTGGAACTCAACGCCGCGTTTTGCCTAGCTGTCAAAGAATAGCAAATGGAAATAAAATAATCCATCCTTCCCTTATGGGAATTGAACCTACAAACCGTCGCGTTATCGAACGATGATGACGAAATTGCGCCACGACGGTTCTTTAATACTTAATAATAATAGTTCTTTCTCTTTCAAGTACCAGAGAAGGGTTGGACCAATATTTTCATACCAGTTTTGGTTATTATTTTTAAAAAGTTTAGACCACATTTTTTATAGTTTCACGCTTTATCCCGCATATAGCAGGGTAGGTAGAGGGAACCTTGGGAACCTTATGTTAAGACACTCTGGAAACTCCATTTGAAAGGAAATTAATAACGCCTTCACTGTTTACGACTCTTGGAAACCATCTTGGATGTCTCTATGTATATTACTTACTTAACTTACAGCGCCTATAACTAGATTGCAACGAGTCCCCAATTATTTCTTGGGGCAGTGTGTATTCTTTTACAATAGGATCCCGGAAAACGTCCAACAATGCTCTATATCACAATTTAAAAGAATTGTGAAAAGACGTTTGTGTGTTAAAGGTTATTACCTGATTAATGATTTTTTAAATGACAACACACCTTGGGAATGAGATGCTCGCTCCAGTCTGTTTCAAATGTGTCATTATCAAAATGAATTAATGTAAAAATATTGACCACTTAAAAAAAAAAGTTTCTTGCGCCGGTTCTTCTCAGGTCTGAGGCATAACTTCAGTGAACCTGTGGTAGTGTTTGTGACGTTCAAAAAATGAATCATGTATTCTCATTTTAAATAAAATTATTTGAGTTTCAACTGAATTTGAATTTACTTTATGCTTTCAGTTTAGTTAGTAGTACTAGGATAGGAAGGTAGGATAGCATCCAAGGATATGTTAGATCTATCATTACATGCCATCCCCATCATAAATCTCTATTGTTTTCTCTTTTCTTCTCTAATTGTAATCTCTTTTTTCTATGCTTTTTTTCTTACTTACAAAGACCTTTATATTACTCTACTCACTCTTACTGGATCCATTCCCATCAGATTTAAAAAAAATACATTATTACTTAAAAAACTTTATTTAAAATAAACATTTTTACCAGAACTGTTCAATATACAGAGCACTCAGTCTTTATTTTTATATATTAAAAGTCTAAATCTTCGTCCGTGGCGTAGAGACGTCTCGCGGGGAATTCCCAGATCCGGACTTTCCCGGATTCAGTTCCAGCGGCGATACGACAAGACCTGGGAAGAAGAAGAATAAGTATGAAGAAGAGAAACGTCGAGGCGCAGCGTACCTGTTAAGGCAATTGTTTGTGGGTTCGATTCCCATGAGGGAAAGATTTTTATATTCATTTCCTTTGCTCTAGAAACTAGGCAAAATTCAAAATTTCGCCACTCAACACGCAATATCTCGAAAAACGCGGAAAGCCGGGACTAAGCAACAGAGTGTCTTAACACTAGGTTCCCACAGTTCCTGCCTACGCTGCCATGTGCGGGATAAAGCGTGAAGACAGAACAAAATAAAAACAAGAATAAGTTATAAGAAGAAGTATAAGACCTTGAAGAAGTACCCAACAATTTATCTTTTTTGGGCTACCTGGTCGTGTCTGAGAGTAAGCGCGACGGCTGTGAGTTCAATTCCCATGTGGAAAGAATTATTTCTATTTTCCTCGCTCTATTAACAAGATAAAGTGCGGTGTTGAGTTCCGCAACTCAATGTACATTGTCTCGAAAGAGAAAACAAGTGATGTAATGTGAAAACGGTAGGGTTCTACTTTAAACGGCACGGTGTGTAGCTGAAAAAAATTGGTACCTCTGGTAGGTACCAATTTTTTTCAGCTAATTGGTAAACAAAACGTTTAACCAAATATTTATTTTTAGCTTAAATCCTACAAATAGGTACAATAGGTAATGTAAGCAAAGAGAATTCAAGTGTATGAATAATACATCGTTGGCAATTTTGGATTCAATTTTAAGATAAGAAAGAAAAAACTCGAACTGCCTAATATTCCTATAGTTTTACCCAAACATATTGACAGCCAAGCACGTGACGTCTCCAGCACCAGTACCAGTAGGTTCAGACCCACTGATGCCAGCAACTGGCACCATCTTTCCACTGTTTACGTTGTACACGCGGAGTGACTCTTGACCATCACAGAGCCCCACCACCACGTTGGGTGGTGATAACCAGCTCATGGTAGATATGGAACAGTCCAGGCACAGGATCTGATGGAGAATTTTTAGGAGTTTCTAGCATAAATTATGTTCTTAAAAAAGCCTACGGTTCTTAGCTATTGAAAATTACCTAAATTAGATTACAAGTTGCAAAGGGCCATCGTGGCGCAGAGGCGTAACATCTGCCTGTCTCGTAGGTTTGTAGGTTTGATTCTCATGAGGGGAAGATGGATTTTCCTATTTCCGTTTCCTTCGCTCTGTTATGTAGGCAAAGCGCGGCGTTGAGCTCCGCCACTCAACACGCAATGCCTTTAACAAGGCAGAAAGCAGGAACTAAGCATCTGAGTGTCTTAAAACTAGTTTCCTATGATGATATATGACGCAGTTCCCCCTGCCTACCCTGCGGGATGAAGCGTGAAATTCAAAATAAAAAGCTACAATAACCACAAGAAACAAACCTTTAAGGGGCTTAGCTGGTTCACGTCATAGACTCTCAGCTCCGAGTCCATGGAAATGGAAACAAAGATCCCAGGTCTTTGCTCACTAAAAGCTACATCTAGGACACACGTGGGGTGACCTTCCAGAGCTTCAAACACTGGATCCACACCCTGACATTTTATGTTACACAGAAACAACGTCCCAGTCTTCGTTCCCACCACAAATACCTCAGGAATCTTTTCATCAGTAGGACGTAATGGATAGTTCTTTATGAAATCAAAGCAGGAGATATCTGGCGCTAGATTTCGGGAACTGTTGATGCTGTAGCATACAATGTTTTCGAAGACTTGCGAGTTGGCGTTCACTTGCCACGCGTTGAGCGTCCCGTCTGCACCAGCCGAGAATAGAACCTGTACATATAATAATGCAAATAAAGAAAATATTTTTACTAAAAATAACAAAGCTGTAAAATAAATTGAAGAAAATACCTGATCAGAAGCACCGCGACGTTTTCCTTTATTAGTTATTTGCATTATCAAAAAGGTGTTCACTAAGGAAGCGTCTGCCCATTTTAAAGCTGACACCCGCCTGGATCCATGGCAACCTGATGGAGAAGTCAGTTGGACCCCTTCATCCATGTTGCCTCCAGCCAAGTTACAAAGAACTACCTCACCAGACGCAGTTCCATACGCCAATAAAGCAGCTACAGTCGGATGATACTTCAACACTGACACACAGTTCTTCTCCGTCACATCAAAAGAATGGAGAAACTTTTCTTCACTCCTCTTTAACGTGAACACTTTAATCAAACCAGAATTCTGGCACCACGTCTCATGCTGCAGAGCTCCAATGGAAATAGCTATGGAGTTACCAGCACTACTCCATGACACTCCCAAAACAGCAGTTCCATGGTCTCCAGAACCGCTGGCATCCTTGATATGAATCTCCTGCAACAGCTTTGCTGTGATCTGATCTTCTTCATCAGAATCTGAAGAATATGTGGCAAATTCCCGATCGGTTTGATCGAGCTGTACCATCATCTCTGGTACTACTCTCTTGAGGAATGCATTCAGATCAGTCATCTGATCTCTTGGTCCAGGGTTCAGATCCTCGGGGTATGCCATGCAGCCAACTTCTTTGGATGTATAAGTTTGAGTGCCACTGCCGTGTTCGCTGAATTCCGTAGTTTGAGCAGATGTGGCTGTCGAGGGTTTCTTCTGTTCGGAGACATTATCGAACCCAACTACTTCGCTATCGAAACCGCTTAAACCAGACATTATGGTTTTGCTTAAAACATTACAACTAATGCGATATTCTTTTGTTTTATTTGTTTGTTAAATTGTTTCCATGGTAACATTGGGGTTGCCAGTGAAAAGAAAAAAAAATCCAAAAAAAAATAATAGTAATAAATGTTTTTATTATTTATTTCGTTTTTTTTTTAGTTTTTTTATGTATTCACTAATTTCAGCCTATTCGATATTTTTAGTTTTAACGGCTGCTTTATGGCTTTATTTCTAAAAAATTTTTCGTTTATCAAAATGAATGCTAACAATTAATGTAAAAGAAAATTAACCGACGACGCGGGTTTAAATCCCTCTGTAATCAAGTGTTTATATATAAAAAAAGCATATATTTGTAGTATATTTCATACAAAATATGTGCAAAGAATGTCAATAATTATAATTTTTATCGACTACCGTTTGACAGTTTCAACTTGGTTTTAAACAAATTATTGTTTATTTTTAACAACACATGTATGCCGCTTATAGAAAGATAGACCTAGTGACCTAGTGTTAAGACACTCCGTTCTCCGCTTTCCAGTTGAAAGTGGCGGAACTCCACGCCGAGCTTTGTCTTGTTATCAGAGAAAAGAAAATTAACTAATTCAATCTCTCCTTTTTGGAATCGAATGTTAAATAATACTATTTATATATAAGAATGTACTTACCTCATTTTTCCCTTGTAGCTTCACGTTTTATCCCGCACATGGCAGGGTAGGCAGAGGGAACTGCAGGAGCCATATGAACCTAGTGTTAAGACACTCCGTTACTTAGTCCCAGCTTACTCCGTCCCCGCTTCTTCATTTTTCCTTTTTTTATATAATTTTCTTTGCCTCCGTAAATATCATATTGAGGTAAGTGATATGTCACTATGTGTTAAATACATTACATTTATATTAAGTGTTAAAGAGTCATTTTCTAAAGGCATTGTGATTAGCATTACTTTATTTTTTTTTCAGCATGGCATAGTTTTGACCATTTTCCATAGAATTTCAGACATTGGATGTTGAACAGTGGAGCTTAAAGCTGGACTTTATTACTAGAATAAGAAAAAGAAAATATTTGCTATATTTTCTTTTTCTTATTATTTCTATTTAAATGTCAATCGATATAACTTTAATTTTTTTTAAGCTTCACGCTTTATCCCACACATGGCAGGATAGGCAGAGGGAACCGCAGGAACCGTGGGAACCTAGTGTTAAGACACTCCGTTGCATAATCCCTGCTTTCTCCGTCCCCGCCATCGATATTTTAAAGGCCGTTAATTCATAAATATATCTTTTTTGTGAAAGTAAGAATAACTAACAAGTTGTTTTCTCTACAAAATTACCTTTTCACCAGACTCTTTAAAGAATCTTTGACAAATTTTAGGAAAATGGAAGATCTATAAAAATTAAACATTTTTTCAAAATGTGCAGAACTCAACGCCGCGCCATTCTTTGCCATAGCAGGGAGATCATTTGTTTTCTCAGAGTCAGTATCCCAAAAGAGGAGTCCTTTAAAACCTAGTACCAAATGGTCTTTGACACCTGCCAGACTTAAACACATACATTCTTGGCAAAAGAGGTAAAGACCTTAGAACCTTACGATCTTTTGAAATTATCGCATTTTAATTAAGACTAATTTCATAATTATAGGTCATTCACAAGTTATTTGCAATGCCCCCCCTTAGCTACGGCCCTGGGTTCGGATCGGTTTCCTCTGCCTACCCTGTTATGAGCGAGATAAAGCGTAAAGCTGTATTGTCTTTTTATTAAAAGAGAAATTTTGAATTTTTTGGGTGGTAAACCCAAAAACTTGTATCTTTAGGGTCAGAGTAAATTAACCTTTAAAAATAAACAAAACTCAACTTACATAATCATTTATTATCTCATAGAGTCGTAAATATTTAAATTATACATAAAAAAAAATATTGGTTTCATAAAAAAACTATTTTTATAATACTTTTAATGGCCTCAAAAGAAACTTAGTTACTAACGTAATTACTTGTGCATATATATATATATATATATATATATATATATATATATATATATATATATATATATATATATATATATATATATATATATATATATATATATATATATATATATATATATATATATATATATATATATATATATATATATATATATATATATATATATATATATATATATATATATATATATATATATATATATATATATATATATATATATATATATATATATATATATATATATATATATATATATATATATATATATATATATATATATATATATTACATAATTAAAAAAGCTGCCATTTTTATTTTATAATTCATAGAGAATGTCTTTAAAAATATATTTATTAATATTAATTTTTTAATTTTTAATTTCCAAAAGGCATTTTTAGGCATTAGATAATTTGCATTCGTTTTAACGTTCCATTTTTTAAAAAAAAATAAACAATCAAAACAGCTATTAATCTATAGAACAAGAATTATTATACTTAAAATAAAATAATAATTGAAAATTAATAAAAAATATTACTTATTTATAAAAAAAATCATTGTAAATAAATTCATTTGTTAAAAAAAACACTGGCTATAAAATCGATTCTTCGAGCACGATAAAAAATTAAAAAAAAATTACTTAATTCTTTTTAATTTGTCCCAAAACCTTAATAATTTATTATTTACCATAGACTATATAACGACTAAATACTTCTCAAAAATCAACATATATATAGACATATACATATATATGTATATATTTAATTCCGACAACAGATTATAAAATTTTAGCTAGATATAGAATATAAAAATTTAAATAGACTTTAATATAACTTTTTAAACACACTTAAAAATAAATATATATATATATTACACAGACGTTATATTATATGAAAAAGATTAAAAAATAAATACCTTTTTTTTGTAAAGATCCAAAACTGTACAGCCTAATTATTATTACTAAAAAATCGATTTAAAATCGATTTTAACAATTTTCGTTCACAAATGAAAAAGGCATATTTAGAAATTACGCAAATTATTAAGGAAAGTCTTTTATTTCACTCTCCAAAGCATAGAATTTGATAAAAATCAAATTAAAAAAAAGAAGTAAACGGCTTCTTTTTTTAAAATTTAATAAGAAATATTCCGATTCCATATAATATATAATCTGTGTATTTATTTAGTCTAATTAAGGCATACGAGCTTATTCCATCCAATCGTCGACGAAATCCACCTGTAAAAAACACAAATTTTAACTATAGAAAATATATGTTGTTTACTAAAACATTGTACATGTGTCAAGTGATACGCGCGGCGGACCGATCATAGTTCGGTGACAGTTGACACATCGTTACGTTACTTTTTCATAAGTGACTCCGAGCCGCAACCTAATTTAAGACGTTGTCACGTCAATAAAAGGTATATTTGTTTATACACTTTAATCTCAAAAATTATTAGTTTAAATTTAAAAAAAAACGATATTTCCACTAAAATAAACAAAACTTCACGAAATGTTCTAATATTAGCTCAAAATATAGATTTTATTTTTTTAGTTTCACGCTTTATCCCGCATATAGCAGAGTAGGTAGCGGGAACCGCAGGAACCTTAGGAATCTAGTGTTAAGACAATCCGTTGTTAAGTCCCTGCTTTCTCCGTCCCTGCTTTCCACCTTTTTCGAGGCATTGCATGTTGAGTGACGGAACTCAATATCGCAGTTTGCCTAGATAGCTATCCAGACCGAAGAAAATGAAAATAGAAAAACCCATCTTCCCCTCATGGGAATCGAACCCACAAACCGTCATATTTACAAGCCTCTACACCACGACTGTTTAAACACTTTAATCTCAAAAACCCAAGACCCAAAATTTCAACCAAAATAACAAAAACTTCATAAAAAGTTCAAGTTCCAGTCCAAAATATGGAATTAACGTTAAATTATGCAACAGCGGTCCATCTATCACCATTTCTAGGTCCAATAGGACCATATCCTCTCTCAAATCCTATCCTAAATCTTTGAGTCCCTTACCGGAGATGGCTCTGGACTGTCGCTTCTGAAGCCCCCGGCTATAGCGTACCCCGCTAGGCCACCAGCAGCGAGGGCCCCAACGCCCAGCCCAACCGCCGCAGCCCGTGCCCAGTCCACTACGCCCAGTCTGGGCAGTTTGGGCATACTGTGCGCTATAATCTTGCTATAAGGGAAAAAAAACCTCAATCCCTTACTTTTTATTTTTTTCGGTAATTTCTAAATTCAAAACATCATAAGCTTGAATTAAAAAATTATACATAATCTGTATATTTTATATTATCTGTGCTTTAACTTTATTAACGCTTCACGCTCTATCCCGCATATAGCTGGTGAGGGAACGTAGTGTTAAGACACTCCGTTCTCAGTTCTCTTCGAGACATTACACGTCACTCAACATGCGGAGTTTAACCACACTTGTGTTGCCAATTTTTTTTAAAGTGTTAATGCACACTGATGACAGAAAAAGTACTTAAAGAAAACATATGAAAATTTGAACGCAGCGGGATTTGTACCCGCGCCCTCTTGGTAACCGTGCAATCGCTCTCACCACTGAGCCATGCGTTCTTCATCACACTGTGTCGAAATTCTTATATGCTTTATACAACTTAAAACAAAAAATATATATGTTTTCTTTAAGTACATTTGGATTTTGAATCTATTATATATATGAATGTAGCTGAAATATTTTTTTTTCTTAAATTAAACCATTAATAAAAAAAAAATTAAAAAAAAAACGTTATCTTTCTCTATGTTAAGTCTTTTCTCAAATAAAAAAAAGATAACAAAAATATTTCCAAAATTATTGATTAATATATAACCCTTCATAATTGACCTTGAGGTAAACAGTTTCTATAGAAACTGTTTACTAAACAAAACTAGTCTGAATCGATAAGTGATAACAGAGGAGACGACCTTGAGATATATATATATATATATATATATATATATATATATATATATATATATATATATATATATATATATATATATATATATATATATATATATATATATATATATATATATATATATATATATATATATATATATATATACAACCCTCCTCTCATGAGAATCGAACCCACAAACCTTCGCGTTAACAGACAGACGCTATGCTACTGCGCTACGACTGTCCTTATTTATTTACTCATATAAAATAATTTCCACTTACCGCACTTCCTGCGAAACCTGTAAACAAAATTAAATTATTATAAAAAATTAAAGACATATGAACTTTAATAATAATTTAAATCTTTTTTTTTATATTTTAAAAGACTTTGCTTTTTTTATTTTAAACATATAATATCAAAGGCTTTAAAAATAAGGATCATAGGCTCAAAAAGGATTAAAGTAAAAAATTAAAAAGAAAAACACAACTTTGACAGTTGACAGTTATATAAGTCAAAACGAAACGTCTAAATAAAGACGTTATATGTCACAGATTAAAAATTAAAAACAAAATAAAGAAAAATAGATAAAAAATAAAACAAACACATGCAATCAATATTTTTATTAACCACCACAAAAGTTTACATAAACATTTGCATTAAAACATTATCTTAAAAAATGCAACAAGAATTAGTAAATTCTTAATATAAATGACTACAAAATAAAAATATAGAAAAAAAAGAAAGAAAAATAGCCGCCATTTTGTAATGCGATCAAGTTGGAAATTTAAAATTAATTATTTTTCATGATTTTTTTATTTATCATAAGCCTTTTTGGTTTAATATCAAAAAATGATATTCCGACATTTTGTTACGGCGGCCATTTTGGATTTACGAAACGCACAAATCTTTTTCTGATATTAAATTGAATCAAATTAAAGAAAGACAGATTTATATCGAATTAATAATTAATTAATTTTAAAGAGATAAAAAATTGGACAATATTTTTTTCTTTTTTTTTAAGATATCGATATTCGATAAAATTTAAATTTGGAAGCATTTTCAAAGGACAGATAATATCAAAAGGCATTGCAAGCAATAATCGTTAATTTTTTTTTATATATATATATATTTAAAAAATATTATTTCAATATACAATATAAGCACTATATGGTATTTTTTATTAATAGCTCTTATTTTTTATTAAACATATTAAAAAAATACAAATAAAAATAAAAATAAAGAATAATCTAAAAAAAATATTTTTTTTTTGGTATATTTTTTAGATTTTATTACTCTTAAGGTTTTAAAATCAAAATAAAACTAATTACACTATACTTTTAACTTTCACAGTATAAATATAGACCAAAAATAAACACAGATACAAAATTATATGTAAATACAGATTATACCTACACTATATAATGTAAATAAATTGTAAAGAGAAAAAAAAGAATAAATTTAGGCTTCAAATATTAATATTTTCATCGTCGATTCACAATGCATCTGTAAAGAAAATTTGCCTTAAAAAGTATTTTTTTAATCGATTATTAATCGATTTAAGCAATAAATCGATTTGAAGATTAAATTGATTTTAAACTTAAGTCTTTTTGAATATTTAATCGATGAAGTCTTATTCGATTTAAATATGTGAGAAAATTTGCCTTAAAACGTAATTTTTAAATCGGATATTAATCGATTTAAACATTAAAAATTTAAGCAATAAATCGATTTGAAAATTAAATCGATTTTAATTTAAAGTCGATTTGATTATTAAATCGATTTAAATCCTATCCGATTCAATCGATTACAACAGTCGCCAAGTATAGACTTGGCGACTGTTGTAATCGATTGACATACATAAATTAAAAAAAAAATAAACATTTAAATATTTTTTATCTGCACTACCAAAATTACTTAAAAGAAGTTCTGTTTATCAAAGATTAAGAAGACTAATGGAGTAAGCGATTTCTTAAATAGATTTTTTTGATAAAATAGTTTTTTATTTTAATTTATTAATGTTTATTATCAGAAATTAAAATAAAATAAAAAAAATACATACGTATAAACCTGTATGTAATACCGCTAACGCCTAAGCACTTAATAGAAGCCTGTGAAAAAAAAAACATTGCTAAAAAAACAAAATTCTATAGAAATTAAAAAAGCAAATTATAACATCTAGTTACAAAAGCTTGTTAGTTGTATTATATAAGAGGGAAAAAAGAAGAAATTAAAAAAAAGTATCTTTTTATACATATATGTATATAATGTGTATATGTATATGTATAGGGTTTTCCAATAGGGACGCTTGAACTTTGACAGCCGATTGTGGCCATGTTGTTTGAGTGACAGCTGTCAAATGCAGTGTGTTATATTCATTCCGTCCTCCCAAACCACCATGGCAGGTTACAGTGTAGAGCAGCACGTGCAAATCATAAAATTGTTTTATGAAAATTGGTCTTCAGTTCGAGCAACGTTCAGCGCACTTCACCCGTTTTACGGTCGCGATGATCGTCCTGCCGAGTCGACTATCCGTCGATTGGTGGACAAAGTCGAGTCAACCGGGTCAGTTAACAATCAGCCGGTTCCCGTGCGTCAACGTAACGCGAGACCTGCCCAGAATGTCGCCGCTGTGCGCGACAGTGTCCTCGAAAACCCGCAGCAGTCAATTCCTCGTCGCGCACAGGGACTCGGCCTTTCGCAGACGACAACTTGGCGAATTGCACCCGTACAAGGTCCAGCTGACCCAAGAGCTCAAGGTTAATGACCATAGGCAGCGCCATGTGTTCGCTGACTGGGCATTAGAGCAGTTGGAAGTTGACGCCGATTTTGGCAAAAAAATCATCTTCAGCGACGAGGCGCATTTTTGGATGAATGGCTATATCAACAAGCAAAATTGCCGTATTTGGGACGAGACCAATCCACACGAGGTTCATCAAGTGGCAATGCACCCGCAGAAAGTGACTGTTTGGTGCGGATTTTGAGCCGGAGGCGTGATTGGTCCGTATTTTTTTGAAAACGATAATGGTGTGGCCGTCACCGTCAATGGTGAGCGATACCGGTCGATGATAACCAACTTCTGTTGGCCTGAAATCGAGAATATGGATCTGGACAACATGTAGTTTCAACAGGACGGCGCTACGTGCCACACAGCACACGCTACGATGGAAGTTCTGCACGAGCAATTTCTGGGCCAATGGCAATGGTCATCTCGCGCGGACTGGACTGGACTTTTTCTTGTGGGGTTTTCTTAAGTCGCAGGTCTATGCCAACAAGCCGCAAACCACCGATGCCCTCAAAGTCATCATACGCCACGTCATCGATCAAATACAGCCCTATTTGTGCGCCAGAGTCATCGAAAATTGGACCTTTCGTGTGCGCGCCACCAACCGAAGCCGTGGCGGTCATTTGAATAATGTCATATTCCATACATAATGGGGTCGAGAGACCTTCCAAATAAAAAAAAAATCGCAAATATCTCTCCTACATGTATTTTTTTTTTGCATTTCAAAGATCAAGCGCCCTAAATGGAAAACCCCTTATATGTATATGTATATCTCACAAAAATTTATTTATAATACCAACACCTCCCACCCTCCACCACTACCAGTAAAAAAACTATTTCAAAACACCACAGATTACCAAATATCCAACTAAGTTATATGATAATATATAAATATGATAAAACTCACCCATTCACTAAATATTTTCACTCATTTTAACACAATTTTAAAAGAAAAAAAAAGTATTTGAAAGTTATTAATAATTTTAGTAATAACATTTAGAAACGTATAAAATTATATAAATATAGATAAAAAATATATACATATATGACGTCATAAGGTACCCTTGGCTTGTTCACATGACCAAATGACGTCACACAAAACCGAAGATGGCGGAAACGTCAAAATCGAATGACATTTGAAATTAAAATGCAGTTTTGTGACATTTGTCGTTTAAATATACGTTTCTAACGTTTTTTCCTAAATTTTTGTGTTAATAAATTAATTAATGTAAAGATTTTATTAGTATTGTTAGTAATTCTCGATTATTAACGTTTTATAATTCAAAATATTATATAAAGAGCATCCAACAATATAGAAAATAAATTTGAAAAGTCATGCAATTATTTATATTTCCCGCCAATTTACTTCAATCCATAGACAACGTATAAATATATATTATTAAAGAAAAACATTGCCATATATAAATTTAAATAACATCAATTCCTTTTATTCATACAAATTAAGTTAAAATTTTGGATTTTTTTTAAATGCCAATTTATTTTTTAATATTATTTATTAATTAATTTGTTATCTGTCTGTTATTTCTTTTATAATTTTAATATTTATATACTTTTTCTTCATCAAATTAAAAAAAAAACCCTACACAAAACGAAAAAATAATAATTTAACTATAGGCTTAATAATTTAAGTATAGGTTTAACTTTAAACTATTAAAGAATTAAAAAAAAGAAAAAGCAAAGCCTTTTATATCATCTACATTAGTTAGGCCTACATACTAAGCTACTTAAACCTCTTAAAGCATGGCACAGAATTACTTAAACATTAAACATGTCTAAAATAAAACCAAAATATATACAAGCATACAAATGTCTAAATCTACAAAAAAAAAATGGTTGCCTGTAAAGTGGGTTTTACGGGCGAAAATTTTACGTGACAACGTCTTTTATCGGTAGAATATTTATTGCTATGATTAATAATTATAATATAAATTGCACAAATTTTAACTATAGAAAATATATGTTGTTTACTAAAACATTGTACATGTGTCAAGTGATACGCGCGGCGGACCGATCATAGTTCGGTGACAGTTGACACATCGTTACGTTACTTTTTCATATGTGACTCCGAGCCGCAACCTAATTTAAGACGTTGTCACGTCGACGTGTAAAACTAAATATTCATTTTGATCCATTTTTTATATTGAAAAATATGAACCAGTTACTCTAAAAGTGGTATAAGCCCATTTTCTCAAACATCAAGAAAATTTAACATGAACACACATAATTAAAAAAAATGACAAGTTTTAGATTAAAAAGTATTAACTATTTAAGATGCCCAAAAATATATTTTAAAAAATTTGCATAAATTAAAAAAAAATGACATTCGATTTAATTTGTGAAATGGACAAATATCACAATCAATATATATATATATATATATATATATATATATATATATATATATATATATATATATATATATATATATATATATATATATATATATATATATATATATATATATATATATATATATATATATATATATATATATATATATATATATATATATATATATATATATATATATATATATATATATATATATATATATATATATATATATATATATATATATATATATATATATATATATATATATACATATATATATATATATATATACATATATATATATATATATATATATATATATATATATATATATATATATATATATATATATATATATATATATATATATATATATATATATACATATATACATATATACATATTTAAATCAACTTACCCTGAGGTGCTCCATAGCCCGGGGCTCCGTAGGACGGAGGTGCCCCATAAGCTCCATAATTGGGAGGCTCAGACTAAAAAGAAGGGGGAAAAATATATAAATCCATCAAGAACACTATCTATAAACGAATTAACCCCCCAAAATATACCAAAAGATATGAATTTTCATAGACATGTATTTCAAACTATCCTCAAAAAGACCTAAATCCAGAAATATTGGTACAGCCAAGCAACACCAACACCAATAGCTCTAAAGGGCCAGATTCGAACCCAGTAATTACCACACTCTCACAGAACACCGTCGTGACACAGCAGCATATTAATCCTGCTGTGTTCCGTCAGGTGAGTGGGAGTTCCGGAAGCCCATAAAGGGGGGTTGGTCTGGGTATTTGGTTGACAACGCATCTATATCCTCTCTGGTTGTGGATGTCTATGGGCGAGGGTGTCCAGTTAACATCAGGTTTTTTTAGCTTCACGCTTTATCCCGCACATTGCAGGGTAGCCAGAGGAAACTTAGTCACTGCATTCTCCATCCGCGCTTTCCAGCCTTTTTCGAGACATCGCGTGTTTAGTGGCGGAACTCAACGCCGCGCTTTGCCTAGTTAGCTAGCCAGGGCGAAGAGAAATAGGAAATAGAAAAATCTATCGTCCTCATGGGGAATCGAACCCTAAAACCTCGGTTTACCATTTCATAATATAAATATATATAATGCCATATACTGGTCTAGGTATTTCTTAGGCAACATAACATCCTCTCAGGTTGTGGATATCTAAGGAGATGGCCCAATTATCATCAGGTGGGTGCTCTTCTTCAACTCACCATGTACATCTGACTAGGTGGTGGTTGGGCACCTTCGAAGCCAACAAACTGTACCATCACGTCACCATCAATGGTGAAGTGGGATATGCGCTGGAATGGCACGCGGTGGGGGAACTCGCAGAAGTGCACGCCATTGAGTGCCACCTTTTATTCAAAAAAAAGTTACAAAAAAAAACCTAATAAACTATTAAATTTTATATTTCTAAATACATAATTGAAATCATACATAAAGAAAACACCCCCCCCCCCCCCCCCCGCCCTCTCTTGAGGTCTTTGAGCACATCGGAATTTGAAGTCGCACCCTCATGCAAGCTTTTATGTCATATAAACAAACTGTCCAATAAAAGACGCAATTTTATAACAATTTGTAATTTTCATCGTCGTATATCGTAATAAAGATAAATGCTTTACTCTGTCGACATTAACAGTTGGGGGTTCGATTTCCATTAGAAAGAGAATTTATTATATTATTTTTTTAAATTAAATATAAACCAATCGTAAAACACAAAACTAGATGAAATATTAAATATCCAATCGATAAATAAACTTAGAAAGGATACTCCCTAAACATGTAATATTTGTATATTATCGAATCGAATTGAAAAATCGATTCCAAACCAAAAATCGATACCTTCCCAACAAAGAAATTGAATCGTCGACAAACCTACCTTAATAGCCTGGTGCTCACAGAGGACCAGAGCTTCAAACGACTCCCCTCGAGTCAGTGGCATACCACCGCTGGTCTCCTCCACCCCCCAATTCATAGTAGTTAGGTGGTTCCGTACCACGCACATCTCTATAAACCGGAAGTTCAAGTGGAGGGCGATATCGTCCCGAGGGTCCGTGTTGGGTCCACATTGTAGATTGATTGCGAATCTGGTATATAAATAAATATATTGAGTATTTTCGACCTTTGCTCTGCGCCAAAGTAAAGGACCGAGGATCATAGTAAGCGCGACGGTTAGCGGTTCAATTCCTAGTCAGGAAAGATGGATGAGGGCCTGGAAACTAGGCAGGCGCGGCGTTGAATTCCGCCACTCAGCGAATCGGGCGGGAACGGCGTATTTTAACATTGGGTTCTTACAGTTCCTGCGATTCCCTTGGCCTTACCCTGCTATGTGCGGGATAAAGCGTGAAGCTAAAAAAATTCGAGAATAGACGGAATCACCTAAGACATTTTTTTTACTTCAAAAGGCTGCGATTTATTTACCAGAGCAAAGAAAATGGAAACAAAAAAGTCCATCCTCGCCAAGTGGAAATCGAACCCACAAGCCGTCTCGTTTACAGACGCTACAGCTCTATTAAACCACACTGAGGATAGAAAAAATACTTTAAAAAAATCCGTAAAAATTTGAACACGCGTCCTCTTGCTTATCCGAACTGTGCAAGCGCTTTAACCACTGAGCCATGCGTTCTTCATCACGTTGCGCCCAAATCCTTATATGCTTTATACTTTCCCAACTGGGAATCGAACTTACAAACGTCGAGCTTACATAAGACGCCCTATATAGTACTCACCTCTGAGCACCAGGTGGAACGCTGCCTTGAAACCTAATCATACGTCCCGGGAACATACCCCCGGGTATGGGGTGGACACATGGTATTACCTGGAAAGAAAATTTCCATAAAAAAATCGAGAAAATAAATGAAAAAAAAACACGTTTATAGTATGGGGTTTTGTTAACCTAATTTTCTAGTCACACTTTGTGGCGGAACTCAACGCCGCGCTTGTATCCATTAAAAACTCTCTCTCTCTCAAAGGATATAACAATAATATCTGTAGATATAATTGTATGGATCTAAGATATTTTTTTTATAGCTTCACGCTTAATCCCGCATATTGCAGGGTAGGCAGAGGGAACTGCAGGAACTATTGGAACCTAGTGTTAAGACACTCCGTTGCTTAGTTCCTTCTTTCTCTGTCCCTACTTTCCGCCTTTTTTGAGGCATTGCGTGTTGAGTGGCGGAACTCAACGTCGCGCTGGCAACTACCAGAGCGCAGAAAATGGAAATAGAAAAATCCATCTTCCCCTCATGGGAATCGAACCCTCAAACCGTCGCGTTTACAGGCAGACGCTTACGCCTCTGCGCCACGACGGCCCTCATCTAAGATTATCTTTTTATTGAACCATCCTCCATACTTAGTTATCTGTTTAAAATCATATATTCTAATTAGTTCACAATGACTTTAAAAATGTAAACCAAATAATGATTCATTTAATGTTAATGTTAAAAGCTGATTTGTTGAGTAACATCTTTAAAAAGTGTGGACGGAGTTAGTAAGCAGGGACTAAGTAACGGAGTGTCTTAACACTAGGTTCCTATAGTTCCTGCAGTTCCCTCTGCCTACCCTGCCATGTGCGGGATAAAGCGTGAAGCTAAAAAAAAAATCTTTAAAAAGTTGCTGAGCTATTTTTATACAGATAGCTTAGTAATCTACTGCAAATATTAATCCTTAAATGACTAAATGTATCAAATAATAAGTATCCTTGAACGTCTTTAAGGCAAAAGTAACCCAAAATTACAATTATAAAAATACCTAATTATATAAAAAAAATAGAGGACCGTCGTGGCGCAGAGGCGTAAGCGTCTGCCTGTAAACGCGACGGATTGAGGGTTCGATTCCCATGAGGGGAAGATGGATTTTTCTATTTCCATTTTCTTCGCTCTGGTAAACTAGGCAAAGCGCGGCGTTGAGTTCCGCCACTCAACACGCAATGCCTCGAAAAAGGCGGAAAGCGGGGACGGAGAAAGCAGGGGCTAAGCAAACGGAGTATCTTAACACTAGGTTCATATGGTTCCTGCAGTTCCCTCTGCCTACCATGCCATGTGCGGGATAAAGCGTAAAGCTATAAAAGAAAAAAAAACAATATACAAAAACGGTATTATTTCATAATAACTTCGGCAATAAGATAAGTTTTAATTGCTTTACTTTTAGTAGATTAACTCATAAAAATAGCTTCATAAAGCTAATTCTAGTTCATTGTTATGATAAATATATATACATACATATAAACCTTTTTAACTAAAAATAATAATTTTATATACACACACAAATATGAAAACAAATATTAAGGCAATTGCAACTAAACGGGACCGCATTGTACTGCATGAACGGCCCTAGATTCAATCCCTATGAAGAGAAATGCATTTTTTTTATTTTTTAGTGAAAACCATCATTTAAGAAATGTGAGTATTCATTAAGTTTTTATTATTTTTTTCTTTTTTTTTAGCTTCACGCTTTATCCTACACATGGCAGGGAACGCAGAGGGTACTGCAGGGGCCTTGGGAACCTAGTGTTAAGACACTCTATTGCTTAGTTCCTGCTTTCTCCGTCCCTGCTTTCCACCGTTTTCGAGCCATTGCATATAGAGTGGCGGAACTCAACGCCGTTATTCATTAAGTTAGTATTACATATGTAGTTATTAAACTACATTTCACTAAAAATAAACAAATAAAACATTTATAAGCACTTTCTGGTCTACTTATTTATTAAAGTATAGAAAATCTCTTACTTTTTGTATATAATAGCAATCATTTCACAATTGGAAATAAAAAAGGGAAAATAATCCATCTTCCCGAGTGAGAATCAAACCTACATAACAACAGAACACATGCTAAGTCTCTGCACAACAACAGTCCCCAATATTATTATAAAGTTATATAGAATAAAATTTGTACAATAACATATCCTACCAAAGATCATTTATCCATAAATATAAATAGTTTGGTCAATAAAAACCTGTGTAACTTTATCTCTATACACAACAGGCATAACAAAACCATATATAAATAAATAGAACTGTTTGTGTCGTATTGCACAATAGTATTTATGAAAATATACTAAAAGTTATAAGTGTAAATATTAAAATCTTTTTGTTAAAAAAACATATAGTCATTTTAATGTTGTCATATTTAAGTATTTTTTCTAACCTTAGAGTGGATTAACACTTCAGAAAGAGAAAATAATCTAAAATATTTCTTTTTTAATGGCACACTGTATTCCATGTATAGACTAAAATTCTATTCTTTCTATTTTGTGGCTGAATCCAACACTTTGTCTTATTAGAATAATAAATTGACTATAAAATTTACTGACAAATGAAAATGAATTTAAAATATTTAATAATCTATTTAAAAATTGATTAATTATCAATTTTATCTATAGCATTGGTAACTAAACCTTTGAAGCCAAACATAAAATTATTGATATCTCTATTTACTTAACACTAATGACTTTTAAATGGGCATATTAAGTTATCTAATAAAATTTTAGAGCAGACGACATTGTTTAAAGAAATACATGATATTGTCATATAAAAAAACCTTGAATACGTTAGTAACAGTGTTCTAAAAAGTTATTAGCACTAACCCTAATATAGCATATCTATGCACAAGTCAATAATTCGTACATCATGTTTGAATACGACATGGGGCAAACCGTTGTTATCAACGTAACGCCCTTCACCTTTTAAAAGACGTAATAAAAACTAATTCACCTATAGCAAATTCGTTTCAATACAACATTTTGATTTTGATTTTACTCACCGGGTTGTAAATTGGCGGTGTCGCCATTTCTTCTTTGAATATTTATTTTCTGGATTAACACGACAACTGTACTTAAAAGTTATGTAAGAATAATACTAATATATCGCTTAGATTCAGAGGTAACGCCTAAACCACTACTAATATACAATTTACAATTGATTCATGTAAAAGAATGCGTCATACGTCATATGACGGCCGCTGAAAAAACATTACGTCGGACATAATGTTGCTAATAAGGAAAAATGGAATCGATTTTCAATAAAATCGATAAAATATATTAAATAAAATTTAAAAATTTGCAAATACAGGTGTGAGCTCTCAACTCTACTATCTGAAGTTTTCTTTTTACTGACACTAGATTGATTCTATCAATAATAGCTTCGAAATATACTCTTTAAATCAATTGATCATGAATCTTGTTAAGCCAATCTTTTAGTAAATCGCCACTCGCTCCTATTTCTGCCACGAATAAGTTATGGCTCAAATAATTAAAATCCAAGATACAATAAAATTACGACTTTTTATAATTAATGAAAGTAACTTCTATTAATAATACCTCTTTCACACTGCTAAATGGAATGACTTCTGTCACAAATACTGTTGGGCGTGCGTTTTTACTATATAGGTAGCTAAATGAATGATTATATTGTATATTAACTTAGTGAATCTTCTTTTTCTACCTAGCATAATTCTGGCGTAGTTGCCAGTGTCCGCATACCGATTACCTATCTACGTGGTTTTGTACAATCTTAAACATTCTTAGGTGGTCTTCTATATATCATGTTATTCTTGGATGTTTGAAGAGTTTAATAGTTGGAAAATATTCTTCATCCTCTTCAGCATACGTGGTTTATTATAGATCATGCCCTTCATCACAAAATACAGGCAATGTTTTCTTAGGTGTCTAGGGAGTTTAATGGTTGGAACGTATTCTTCAGCTTGGTTGGTATTTTGCCGTCGCAGACATCATCAGTAATACCTTAATATTTGGGCCAAGAAGCGCTAATTCGAGCTTGGCTATAGTGCTCGGTGCTTCCAGATTCATGCGTAAAAGATCCAAGGTACCTGAACTTTTCTGGGAGTGTTTCATGACTGATACATCATCAGCCACGGAGGCTGGATTAGAGCCATAACAATATCAAGCAATATAATTAACTAAACCAATACAAAATGAAAAAAATCGGGCCTCCCCCAATAGTGAACATGAGTATAGAACCAAAGTCGTACATATATTGATAAACCCAATAAAATATCTCTCTGTGTCGCAGTGACATGGCATTGTTAATATTGAACACTATTCAATTCTACAACTAGTAAGTTACAAATTTTTGATGGCTTTACTTTTTGTAATAAATAACTTTGATGACTCTATCATTTGAAATGCACTTAGATAAAATTTTTAAGAACCATTCGTGATTTCAATGTATGCCGTTGTAAAATTTAAGGGATACTGAATTCTCTTATAGTTAGACACTCGTTTTGTATTTCTAGGTCACTCTCGTCTTGCTGAATAAAAGATTTTGATATACGTATACCTTGACTATCTATTGGGCCAAAACTTTTTTATTGTACTACTATCATAATCACATCTATCTTTTAGAAGTGATGTAACGATACCACCGTGTGACTATAGAGTTTTTATAAAATCCCTAAATATGCCAGTGTCTCGAGGTCGTTTGCTAATGCTATGATAAGTTCTGGATATTTATTGTTTAAATTCAAGCAAGATGAATTGGATGACTGCTAAATAATTGAGTTAATTTAATTCACCACCAGTTCGGTAAAGTTAATGTCTCAGACCTGAAAAGAACTGTCGCATGAAACTCAGCAGGATTTTTTTGTTTTTAATTTGGTCATTAGAACATTACAATTATTCACTTTTGACTATGATACGTTTAAAGTAGATAATTACAATTAAGTAATAACTTTAATAACGACTTTTGAAAAAAATTTAACACATAATGCTATATAAAAGAATTATAGTTTAGGGTTTTATAAGAAGCGTTAAATATTTTTAAGACACTCAGTCAAAGTTTGGTTTTACCAGTATTTTTCAAAAAAAAGACGATTTTATTCATCACGATATGAGATGAATATATACTCAACTGTACTCTAAAAAGAAAAATAAACTATACCAAAAAAAATTATTACAAAATACGCGAAAACCCTATGCTACAAGCCTGCAAGCATAGACATGATTAAAAAAGTAAAATTAAAAAAAAGTGATTTAAATGGCAACACAGTTATTTTTCTTTATTGACGCATTACATTAGAAATAATTATTGATGAAATGTAAAATTAATTTACGCTAATCTAATTAATTTGTTGCACCAGACGGCTGCCGAATTAACCGTCTGGATCGTGTGTAAATATAAAATATCGAGGGTACAAATAACTTCGTGAAAATGACCATTGAAGGCAACAAGGACGACGCTGAGAGGTGTATAGAAATTGCGCAAAATGCCTTCTCAGCGGGTAATAACGAGAAAGCAGAGAGATTTCTGCTAAAAGCTGAACGTTTGTATCCAACTGCACGCGCTAAAGAGCTTCTAACTCGAGTTAGAGCTGCTGGAGTGTCTAGTGGTACTCCAAAACGTACACCACCTAGCAGTCCCAGCGCAGAAGATGTACGTAGAAGGAAGACCCCAACCCATACTACTCCTCAGAGGGAGTATACAACTGAACAGCTGGAAGCTGTACGCAGGGTCAACACCAAGTGCAAGGATTACTACGAGATATTAGGTCAGTCCTAAAATAATTTGAAGGCCAATTTCTTTTGAAGTCATTGTATTATTACACAATAGAACATCATTACTATTTGTAATTACTGCGTTTATTAGAATTAATGGATTGTATTTTTAGTTTAGTTAATAAAAATACTTTTTATTGCTTTATTATCAATTTTTAAATTGTTATTTTTAAAAAATACGATTTCACAGTTCATTTATAAGAACAATATAAATAAATTAGATTTAATGTGGTGAAAGTTTGTTTTGGACAGAGAATAATTGTAATATTTATAATTAATAATAACTTTTCTTCTTTGGTTAAATATGATTTATATTTGACTGGTTGCAAATTGAATTAATTATATCAAACGAAAAAAGTTCATGGATCTTATTAAGCACTTGCGATGGGCCTGGCACCCGCACGGTGAATCCATGGAATGCTAAGCAGTTTCTTCTCTTCTTGGCTAAACAATTGAGAGCTCTTGGATAGTTTAAAAAAATTAAATGTTTTCTTTTTCAAATGTGTTAAAATCGAATTGAGAACCAGATCCTTGTCATCTATTTTTAATTTTTAAGCAATTTTTTGAACTCTTATACATGTAACTTTCCAATTGTAGACTTTGAAAGGCCACAAATATCCCTCAAGGCACAGTAGTGTAGCCTGTGCTTGTAAACATTATGCTTTGCGGTTCAATTCCCACTCAGAAAGGAAAGATCATTTCATTTCTATTTTCTTTGCTCTGGCAACAAACATTGACCGGTGTTGAGCTCTGCCACTCACTAAGCTATAGCCTCAAAAGTTGGAAAGTGGGGAATGGAGTGTGTTAACATAAGAATACCATGGTTCTTGCAGTTCCCTCTGCCTATGCTGTTATAAGTGAAATAAGGTGTGAAGCAAAAAAAATAGAATTTCCTCTACACTGTTATTAACTTGAGTTTCAGGAACTGTGTCTTACAGTTTCTGGTACTGGGTTCTCTAACTATCCTTCTATTTACGAGAGGTCTAGTATTTTATACTATTTTACAAAATATTTTTAAAGGAGTGACCAAAGAGGCTACGGACTCGGATATCAAGAAATCCTACAAGAAACTTGCACTACAACTGCATCCTGATAAAAATCATGCTCCGGGAGCTGCTGAAGCCTTCAAAGGTATGATCATTCATGTTTCTTCTTCATCACTTATTATTAAATATGTATTTTACATGCATTTTATATGAAACTAAATATTTCAAGTTTTATTTTAAACTGTTATAACATTTCTTTCATGGCACGGTGTCTGCCTGTAAACGCGATGATTGTGGGTTTGATTCCATTGAAATCCAATGGAAACCTGGTGTTAAGGGTGTTAGGACACTCCACTCTTCTCCTTTGTATAACGTGACATTATGTGTTAAGTGGCGGAACTTAACGCCGCACTTTGCTCAGCGCACTTGCTTGTTGTACCGAGTAAATGAAATAATTTATTTTTACTCCTAATAGGAATCGAACCCACACTGCTTTACAAGACTTTAAAACGAAGTGGGAAATCTTTTTCAACAGAGTGGTGTTATAAGTTTGTCAGTGTATGTATATGTGGCACTTTCTGGAGACCTGTAACACAGGTATTTTTATACCTATCACGGGCTCCAGTCTCTCACAAATGTCTATCTATGTAAGATGTCTACTGTGTATCAAGTATTTTGTGAAGAGAGAGAATAAATAACTTATTATTATTATACTATAACTTTAGAACTGTGTTAAATCGATTTTGATATGGATTTTTTTTAAAAAACGTCACAAAATCAATAGTATTTTTAGTGGAAATTGAGAGAGCTTAGCTTTTCTAAATATCCTTGTGTGAAGTGTGTTTTTTTTACTTTTATAGGCAATAGGCAACGCGGCGGCCATTTTGACCTGATCCAGAGAAACGCAAGCAGTATGACCTCCGCGGAGATGAACCCGCCCCTACCGCGCACACTCATCATCAGTACTACGCGCGCGGATTCGAATCTGATCTCACCGCTGAGGAGTTGTTCAATATGTTCTTTGGCGCTACTGGTAAGTTGATAAATTTAAAAAAAATAGGCTAAGTTATGGTCTTTGTCTAGTTTTGTGATTGGCTAATAAGATTATTTTTTTTTTATAAAAAAAGTTTGGCTGTTTATGTTATGGTCTTTGTCTAGTTTTATGATTGGCCATTTAGATATATTTTATTAAAAAAAAATAAGGCTGTTTATGTTATGTTTTTTGTCTAGTTATTGATTACCTATTGAGTTAATAATGTTTTTTTTTTACTAAAAAAAATAAAAGTTTTGGATGTATAAGTTAAGGTCTTTGCTGGCTTTCTCACAGACCTTCTATATTTAATATGCCAATGGTACATTTTTTAATATTTGTAATTTTTTATTGGTTTAATTATTATTTTCATAACAACTGTGATATTATAAATACATAAGTTAAAAGAAAATCTATAATTTTAAATTTATAACTATATATTTAAGTATAAATTTAAAAGCTTAATAGGCTGTATGCGGTCTAGCATAAGCCTGTTTGAGTAAAAATAAAAAATAAATATTGTAGGTTTTTTTTAATTTTTAAATTTGATTCCCATTAAAGATAAAATAATATATATCACATCAAGACACCACTAAACACGCATTATCACGCAAAGTATATAGGGTTTTGTATTTTGGTTCTTTTTATTTTTACTAAAACAGCCTTAAGCTCAACCGCATACAGCCTATTATACTTTTAAATTAATAAAATACCCTCTCCTATCCTGTCCTGTCTACGGGATAGAGCGTGAACCTGCCTATTTATTATATTCCCATAGCATTTCCAGGCGCAGGCCCAACCGTGTACACCCGACGACGCGCCCGGGAGCCCGAGCCCCGGGACAGTCACGCGGGTCTAGTCCAGCTCCTCCCGGTCCTGGTGCTGGTGCTCCTCTCAATGATGTCCGGTTTCTTCATCAGTGAACCCATATACAGTTTGACCCCGACCCCCAAGTATCCGGTGCCGAGGGAAACTATGAATTTGAAGGTATGGTATGGGAGGTGGAAGACCAGGTCTGGTCTGGTCTGGTAGGCTGTGTGTGTTGAGGTCTTTGCGTTTTTTTTTTTTTTATTATGTGAACGGTTTGGGAACAAAATGCCTTTTGAGGTCTCAGTCATATTTAAAATTATTAATGAAAACACTTTAATTTTTTAAATTAAGTTGTGGCTGTATAAGTTATGGTCTTAGTTATTTATAAAATTAATAATAAAAATAAAGATTTTTGTTTTGTTTTTAAATTAAAATTGGGCTGTATAAATGAAGGTCTTACTCATATTTATAATAATTTTTTTTAATTGAATATTGGCCCTAAAAACTAAGGTCTTAATCATGTTAAAATTAATAATGAAAATACAGGTATTTATTTTATAAAATAAATTTTGGCTATGTGACTTGAGGTCTAATGAAAATACAGTTTTTTTTAATTAAAATGTGGCTGTATAAGTTAAGGTCTGAGTCATATTTAAAATTAACAATGAAAATACAGTTTTTTTTAATTAAAGTTTGGCTGTATATGTTAAGGTTTTAGTCACATTTAAAATTAATAATGAAAATACAAAGTTTTATTTTTTTAAAATTAAAGTTTGAATATAACTTAAAATTTTAGTTATATATAAAATTAATAATATTTTTTTTGTTTTGTTTTTGAATTAAAATTAGGCTGTACAAGTTATCGTCTTAGTCACATTTAAAATTAATAATAAAAATATACAGATATTTGTCTTTTTTAAAAAAAATTTGCTTAGGTTAGGGTATAATTATATTTAAAATTTATAAAAAAAAAAACAGATTATTTTTTATAAGGTTTGTCTGTATCAGTTAAGCTATAGTTATATTTAAAATTAATACAAAAAAGAATATAGATTTTTTAAAATTAAAGTTTGGCTGTATAAGTTTTGATCTTAGTTTTTTTTTAGCTTCACGCTTTATCCCGCACATGGCAGGGCAGGCAGAGGGAACTGTAGGAACTATAAGAACCTAGTGTTAAGACACTCCGTTACTTAGTCCCTGCTTTCTCCGTCCCCACTTTTGATCTTAATTATATTTAAAATTATTAATTAAAATAGAGATTTTTTTTTTTTAAATAAAATTGGCTCTATAACTTATGTTGAAATCAATTAAAATAATACAGATATTTATTTTTTTTAATTAATTGGCTGTATAAGTTATGGTCTTATTATTATTATTACGTTTAAAAAAGGTAAAGTATTTTTTTTTCAGGTACCATATTACGTTAAAGAGAACTTCCACACCGACTATCAAGGTTCTCTCCGCAGACTTGAAATGGCCATTGAAGAGGAATTTATAGGTGAGATGCCATATGCCATTTTTATTTACTTTTTTTTACTCTATGCCTTCTTTGAATACAGATTAAATAGTGTTGAGATATTATTAGGTCTTTTTTTAGGTATTTGTTGTATGCCAGGTTTGGGTACTATACTTTTTTTTGTTTTTCTTATTTTTAATTTGATATTTTTATTTTTAATATTTATATATATTGTAAAAAAGTTCTTAAATTTTTCATACACACTAATATTGAATTAAATAAAAAATATAAGATAACCTTTACACAGATAATAAAACAATAATTAAAAAAAATTAAAGGAACATATCCATAGAAAACTATTGTATAAATTTAATAAGTTTTTTAATTTCTCTCCTGTAATGAAAAGTTTTGAGCTTTTTTGATTAAATTATGGTCTACATAGAGACTATTGACGTGACATAGCTTATAAACTGATATATATATATATATATATATATATATATATATATATATATATATATATATATATATATATATATATATATATATATATATATATATATATATATATATATATATATATATATATATATATATATATATATATATATATATATATATATATATATATATATATATTTCCCCCCTTCTTCAGTGGGTCTCCGTCACGCGTGCCAGCGAGAGCGCAACTACAGGGACAGCGTGGCGTGGAAGGCGAGGAACTTCGGGGAACCCCGCCAGCACGCGGACGCGCAGCGCATGCGCATGCCCTCCTGCGAGAAACTGCAGCAGTTCCAACGATAATTTGTAACTAAATAATATATATATATACATTTTGTGAACACCCTGTATATTGTTTATTTGTAATATGTTGGTGTATGGTAGGTATATATAATTGTGAACACCCTGTATGTGATTTATTTTTTTTAATTTGGCCAGTTTTGTTGTTTCTTAACTTTTTTTTTCATTTAGACACACGTAAGGAATAATGTTTCAATACTTTTGTCATTTTTTTCTTTGAAATTAAAAAAAAAAGCACCTTAAACTTTTATTATATAATTGGTAATTATATATATAATTGGTAATTTCATTTATTTATTCTATAATATAACAGTGAATGGTAATATTAAAAAAAATGACTGTAAATGCTACGGTGGGGAGTTCGATTCCCACTCTTGTAAGAAGACGACACGCGGCGTTGAGTTACGCCATCTAATAATAATGTCTGGGAAATATAATGGAAGAAGAAAAGAAGAGAGTGCTTATCCTGCTATATGCGGGATAAAGCGTGAAACGGCAATATTATTATTATTAAAATTGCAAGAATATGCAAACTTGTAAGAATTTCATTACAAATAATGCAAGAATTATAATATTTTTTAAATGGCAACACTTAAAAAAAAATTAAGTTGTATTGTTAAATCGATTATCGAGATAAAATCGATTTGGTTGTTTTATTTTTTGTTTTGAATCGACTACTTTATCGATTTTTGGTGGAATAAATTGTTTTTATTAAAAATTAAGGTAGAATTTTGTTTTTATTTAAAAATTAAGATATAATTATGTTGTTATTATTTTAAATTATATTATTTTTCGTTTTTAAAAATGAAAATATTTTTTTTTTATAACATTCGACTTTTATTAAAAAACGTGAATAGAAATTTAATTTATTTCCTTATATTTATAATTTCAAATTTTTGTTTAAAAAAAAATTAATTGGAAATTTATAATCTGTTTTAATTCAACCATTCATAAAACGCTACTACCATAGTGACGTCACAAGTCCCTATGTAAGAAAGAGATGGCAGCTTTTTTGAACATTCCCAGAGAATTGCGTTTTTCTTTTGTTTATATATATATATATATATATATATATATATATATATATATATATATATATATATATATATATATATATATATATATATATATATATATATATATATATATATATACATTTAGTATTGGGTTCTATAACTGAGTCACTAAGCAGTGTATAAAACGGAGAGAGGCAGCTATAAGTGTCTTGCGTATACTATTACAAGACGAAACGCGGCGTTGAGTTCCGCCACTCAACTCACAATATTTCAAAGTTAGCCAGAAAAGAGAGAACGGAGTGTCTTAACACTAGGTTCATTGGCTGGTGTGAATTTAATTTTTGTTTTGTCTACACATTTTACTATTTAAAAGTATGTCCAATAAAATAAGTCAATGTAAGTCACTCTTTTAGTCTTTCTTTTATTTGTGGCTATATATATATATATATATATATATATATATATATATATATATATATATATATATATATATATATATATATATATATATATATATATATATATATATATATATATATATATATATATATATATATATATATATATATATATATATATATATATATATATATATATATATATATATATATATATATATATATATATATATATATATATGTGTGATATGTCATAGATCAATGTATGTTATTCATTATTTAATTAAACTTTTATTTATTCCCTCATGTTGTGGTTTTATTTTAACAAAGAAAATCCTTTATAATATATAAAAAACAGGAAAGGTTTTTCTAATATCGATTTGACGAAGATTCGATTAATATCGATATCTATTCGAAGGAATTTTTATATCGATTTTTTTATCGATATACAAAATGTAACTTGTTCTGGTCAGAAAAAACAGAAAAGTAGTATTACACTACTTTTCTGTTTTTTCTGACCAGAACAAGTTACATTTTGTATATCGATAAAAAAATCGTAGGTACATTTGTAATGCTTCACCTATTTTGGTATATAGGAATATAATATTTTTAGAAACTAGATGCAGTTGGAGTTTACTTAAAAGAAAAATATCGAAATACGTAAACCATATGTTGCAAGGGTATTCGGAAAGAGATTCTACGTAATTGTAGTAAATGACATAAATCACTTAATAACAATTTCTCAGAGTAGGTCCCTTCCAACACGGGCCGTTGTCTGCATACAACTGACATAATTGACATAATGTCATCGCTTTTATAGTGTATAATCTAAGTCTACCCTCTTATTATCCTACAACTACCCTCTTTTTTATTTGTGTTGTTAACATCTCTGTTGTGAATTTTTTTTACTAATTTTTCTCTAAATAAAGATTATTATTTGTTTAAAAAAATTGTTTGGTTAGTAAAAATATTTTATAAGTAAAAATGTGAACATAAACAAGAAATTAAGGTTTCAGAGGTCTCAGATAAAGATAACTAGCAAACAAAGACCTGTTTAAATTATCAGCTTTTATCTGGTAGATAGTGTTAACTGCCAGTTAACTATTAGAAACTAACCGTAAATAAAATAAGTTTTTGGATAAATTTAAAGGACCTTATACGACAGTCTTGATTTCATGATTTTGAATTAATCTCAGTAAGTATCGATTTAATTTTTTTTTATCTCGTATAGTCTATTTGTCGAGAGGAGAAAGGCTCATAGGCTATATATAGGTTTAAAATCTTTATATAGCCCATTGTATCACACTAAAATAAAAAGCTTTTTGACAATATTTTTTATTTATTATATATCTAATAACATAATTTTTAATCTATATTACATAATATTTATATAAAAATACAACTTTAATACAAACGATAAAATAAATGTTATTAAGATTTTAAAATATAATATATGTATGTATATATACAGGTGTATCTGACAACGCGGCCTTAGTCAAAACTACCTATAGGGTAAAATATTTCAAGGCTATATACAAAAAACTAGTTGAGAATTATCAATAGTTTAGTCACAGGATCGTTTTTCCCATTTCACTTAATTTACACATGCTGTGTAACGCGTGAGGAAGTCATCATTAAATACAAATGACGTAAACATCTCGTAATACAACAATACTATTGAACGTTGTCAATCTGTCACCTTTCATTCAATAAGTGACCGAATGAGAAAGAGCTATATCTCCGTCCCGCTCTAACAGTACAGTGTACGCTCGCGTCACACTTGATAAATGGTGTTTTATTTTGGAACAATAATTTAATTATTTATTTTATTTGAAAATATAACTTGTTTTATAATTCAACCAAGTTTACAAAAACTAATTAATACGATGCTTTAAATTAAGGTCGCGGTTACAGCCACAACCTGTATATTTAAATTTTGTTTAAATTTTAACCCTATGTATATAAGAGTCTGGGGCTAGACTCAGCCCGTGAACTCTCTGCAAGTGTCGTGACACATTTCTCCGTCTCGCGAAAGTGTTATCGCAAATATTACACTTATAAGTGTAGGGCGAGGGTCTGTGGCGGTTCTTGTGAATCCTCATGAGGGTAACAGATTTAAATCTGGCTGGACATTGATCGCACTATAAGGTTAAATAACTAAATGTAAATGCGATGGCATTTAAGCTTTTGTAGCTTCACGCTTTATCCCGCTCATAGCAGGATAGGCAGAGGGAACCGCAGGAACCGTGGGTACCTAGTGGTATCTTCTAGATAAAGTGTGGCGTTGAGTTCCGCAGCTTAAGTTTTGATAGTAAGTTGGGAACGGAGTGTCTTAACACTAGGTTCTATTTAACCTGCTATATGCGGGATACAGCGTGAATCTATCTATTTATTATCAATCTAAATTTAATATTAAATGTTATGTTACATTATACATATATATCTCATTTCCCAATGATTTTATTTAAAAAAAAAAGAAACAGAGTTAAACTCCGCCTTATAACACGTAAAGCCTCAAAATAAATCTAAACGTACCTTTTACTGCCAAAAAAATTAAAAAATATATATAAAAATAAAAAAAAAAAATAAAGCCGAATGCATAAATACCATTGCCTTCTCCTAAAAATTAAAAAAAAAAAACTAAAATACCTGCACAGTTTTCTCAGGTAGATGTATGGCGACGTGTTGTAGGTAACTGCTTTTTCTATGAAACCCGGCGTTACAGTCTTTACAGACGAAAGGCTTCTCCCCAGTGTGAAGTCTCTCGTGGATCTTAAATCATTACTTTTTTAGCTTCACGCTTTATCCCGCACATGGCAGGGTAGGCAGAGGGAACTGCAGGGACTGTAGGAACCTAGTGTTAAGACACTCCGTTGCTTAGTCCCTGATTTCTCCGTACCCGCTTTTCGCCTTTTTCGGGATATTGCGTGTTGAATGGCGGAACTCAACGCCGCGTTTTGCTTAGTTGCCAGAGCGAAGGAAATGGAAATGAAATAATATGTCTATTATTTCATTTCCATTAAAAAAAAAGTCTCTGATTGGAAATGTTTCTAATCTGGCAGTTAAACAATAATTATATATGAGGACCGTCGTGGCGCAGAGGCGTAAGCGCCTGTTAACGCGACGGTTTGAGGGTTCGATTCCCACTCGGGGAAAATGGATTTTTCTATTTCCATTTTCTTCGCTCTGGAAATAAGGCAAAGTGCGGCGTTGAGTTCCGCCACTCAACACACAATCCCTCAACATAGGCGAAAAGTGGGGACGGAGAAAGCAGGAACTAAGCAACGGAGTGTCTTAACACTAGGTTCCTATGGTTCCTTTGGTTCCTTTGCCTACCCTGCAATATGCGGGATAAAGCTGAAGCGTGACACTAAAAAAAATGTGTTTCACAAGTATCAAAGGTACTAGAGGTCACTTAAGGCATAAGAACCTCTTAGAGGTCATATATGAAGAGGTTAATGACAGTGGAAGAAGCAAAAGAGGTGCACAAGGCTACCTTACTATGGATAAAGGGGAAAGCTAAAAAAGTATGGATTAACTATGTCTAACTAAGACTAAGCGGGGACGGAGAAAGCAGGGACTAAGCAACGGAGTGTCTTAACACTAGGTTCCTATAGTTCCCGCAGTTCCCTCCGCCTACCCTGCCATGTGCGGGATAAAGCGTGAAGCTAAAAAAGTATGGATTAAAATTACCTTAACTTGTTCCGCATTGGAGGCTTTGTAATCACAAAATGAACATTTATCGGTTTTCTCATATCCATGCTTCGCTCTACAATGCATTAGAAGAAGCCTTCGCGTTATAAATTTCTTTCCGCAATGCTGGAAATAATGTACATAACCTATTTCTGTCTATACATGAAAAATTATATAGAAACTCGATTAACCGGATTATGTAATTATTGTATATATATATTTTTTGTAACTTTACGCTTCGAGTTTCCATAGCGAAGAAAATGGAAATAGAAAAATCCATCTTCTCCGAGTGGGAATCGAACCCACAAACTGTCGCTTTTACAGGCAGACGCTACACCTCTGCGTCACGACAGTCCTCTCCTTTCGCCATTTCTTCCGTTTCCGAAATTAAAGTAGTAAAAAACCGTCATGGCGCAGAGGCGCAACGTCTGCCTGTAACGCGACGGTTTCTGGGTTCGATCCTCAGTCGGGGAAGATGGTTTTTTCTATTTTCATTTTCTTCGCTCTGGCAACTAGGCAAAGCGCTGCGTTGAGTTCCGCCACTCAACACGCAATGCCTCGAAAACGGCGGAGAGCGGGGACGGAGTAAGCAGGGACTAAGGGGCGGAGTGTCTTAACACTAGGTTCTATAATTCCTGCGGCTCCCTCTGCCTACCCTGCCATGTGCGGGATAAAGCGTGAAGTTAAATATAAAAAAATGGTTGCCTGTAAAGTGGGTTTTACGGGCGAAAATTTTACGTGACAACGTCTTTTTCTCGGTAGAATATTTATTGATATGATTAATAATTATAATATAAATTGCACAAATTTTAACTATAGAAAATATATTTTGTTTACTAAAACATTGTACATGTGTCAAGTGATACGCGCGGCGGACCGATCATAGTTCGGCGACAGTTGACACATCGTTACGTTACCATTTTCATATTTGACTCCGAGCCGCAACCTAATTTAAGACGTTGTCACGTCAAAAAGAAAAAAACATAAACATAAGTGTATCTGTAATACCTACACGAGTAAATAAGTTTTGATTTGATTTTATTTGATTTCAATTGATCTGATTTGATTTGATTCGTTTTGATTTATTGTTGTAAGGTATCAGAACAGACAGATAATCGAGTTTCGGCCAGAGGGCTAGATAATCGATTTACTACTGTATTCAAATTACTAACTACTGGATGAATTTATATGTAATAGAGCAAAAAACAAAAAAATATTTTTTTTTGTATTTTTGTGCATAATAATCTCAGGAACTGCTTATATAAAAATATATATAAATTTAAAGTAATACATCTATATATATACAATTTTAAGGGCCAATTTCACTAGTTATGGATAAAGTTTCAGATAGTTAGCTGATAATTAATACTATCTAAGAGATAAAGACCTGGCCAGGTCTTAATCTGTTAGATAGTCACATCTGAGACAAGACACTTATTGCCTATCTGGGACTTTATCAGCAAGTATTGAAACCTGCCCTAAGCTTTAATTGACTGGTATCCGAACAACTGTGGCAGAACACAACACACCGCTTTATTTCTTAGAGTTGGGGTTTGCTATAAATTCCTACAATACCATGATATTCAATAAAAGCCTGAGAACGAGATTCTTAAAAATCTTTTCTCTGGCATATATAGTGGAAACTCGATTATCCGGCCCTCAGTTATACGGATTCGCGATTATCCGGACTACAGGCCAATTGAATTAAATGTACCTACAAGTCGTATCTGTGCCAGCATGGACGTGTCGGAACTTGTGTGTTGTCGCCATTTTCAACCAAATTTCTAAATAAACAATGATTTTCGTTGATATGTACTACTTGTTTTTAATAAACATATAATATTATGTTACGATTTTATTCATATTTATGTACTTTCAATTATCCGGATTTTCAATTATCCGAATGCCTTACAACAACAATTATTTCAGTTAATCGAGTTTCTACTGTAGTATTAAAAAAAGTATACTAACCTCACAGACTACATCAAACCCAGTGTGTATTTTATAATGGTTTCTTAACGACAACTTAGATGTCAAAATCTTATGACAATATTCACACTCTATACTTTCCTTTTCTCCGTTTTTTGTTTCTCTACTCTTTTTTCTCACTCTTACACATTTTCTATTATTTTTACTTATTAAAAGCAGATCTACGGGTTTCTCGTCTATTTCAGCTTTTTTATTGTTAATATTTTCCTTTGTATTGTTTTCTTTCACTATTTTTGTTTCTTTATCTTTGTTATTAACTTGTAAAGTGTCTAACGGAAGGTTGTCTTCGAAATCTTTAAATTCATCGTCCAAGGAATCACTAATATCTATAGAAATACAATTTTCTTCCGTCTTAAAGTCTATATTTTCAATTTTAATACCATTTATTTTGTTTTCGAGTAACTACTTTCTGAGATTCTTCACATTTTTTTCTAAATTTGATTGATTTATTTATAAAACTAATGCATGTGGAACATATTTCTTGTGGTAGATCATCAGTTTAGTTCTACCTAGAAAAATATGTAAAATTTATTTAAATTTCTTTTTAATAATTAGGCCTTCAGATTTAAATAATCAAATGAACATAAAAAATACTTTAGAAAAAATATATAAAGATTTAAAAGAGTTTGCCAAGGTCTGGGTGGAGAATATTTTTTATTTCAATTTACAAGAAGCTATCAAAAGCAAAAAGCTTTTTTGTTGAGAACGGCAAAAGCAATACATAATTTACTTAATATACACAATTATTGATTATTAATATTCACTTATGTAAATATTAATAATAATAAATTACTTTAGTGAATATATAATTGTTATTTAAAAATTATTAATATTACTAAGAACTCTAACACAGTATATCTAGAATTAACAGAGACTATACAGAGTGTTTCAATTTTAAGCTCTCTCTTCTCTCTCTGTTGTAAACTTGTACAAGTAAATATAAAAAGACATAATACCTTAACACCGGCAATAAGATAAAGTATATTGGAATATTTTTCACAATACTCTGGCATTAAAAACAATGGCTGCAAATTTTGATCACTTAAACACGTTCTACAACAGTTTATTGGATTCATTTTCTTAAATATAATAATAAACTATAAAACTTAATATATATTATAATTAATTAAATTTATACAAGCATATTTGTTATTGTTTTGAATACTCATTAATGTGACAGATTCGGTCACCTAGCTGCGCCACAGATTAAAAATATAACTTTAGATTTCTTTAATTAAGTTAAAAGCATAAATTTGTCAGCCAATCTGAATATAATATATATGTTAATTTGATTAAAATTAATAAAAATAGCTTTTATTGCTTTATTTTATATTATATTTAAAAATACAATGTCGTTAAAAACTTTTTGTTATTTTATAAATATATATTTAATCTGTAGTCACTATATCGTAGTTTCTTTTTAACAAAAAATAAAACAATTCATTCTTACTATTCTTTAAAAGAAAACAAAATAAAAAAACCAATAATAAAAAAAACAACTAGTTTGTCAGGTGTGGGGTTCGAACCCACGCTCCCTCTCGGGAACCAGAGCTTAAATCTGGCGCCTTAGACCACTCGGCCAACCTGACGATGAATGAGGCAGTAAAATTAAGAATAACTTAATGGATAAAGAAAGCTGGAAGAAATGTGTCCACCCCAATATAGTAATGTGCCCATCTTAAAAGTTTAATAACATATTTGTATTTAAAATTAATTTATTATTTCTTCTTTTTTATTAGAGTTATTAAAAACTAACATTATTTATTTTTTATTAATAAATAAATCATTGAAGAAACATATGTATTATGTATACAAAACCAAAAATTATGTAATTGGCTTGAAAAGTATTCAATAATTATTTTTATTAATCAAAAAAGTAGAAGAAAAGTTAAAATGTTTATTTATTTTAATTTTAATAACTAAAATTGTAAGTTCACACTTTTTGGCAGAAGCAATTCCCTCTTGGAACGATAAAATATGAATAACCTATAATATAAGCCATAGTTATGCAGAAGTACGAATCTGTCTGTAGCTCGACGGTTAGTGGGTTCGATTCTCATGAGGCATGAATCGTATAGAAAAAATCAGCGGTAAATTACCTTGTTTAGTTTGTTTCTGTGATTTTTTTTTCTAATTTCCACTTACTAAATACATTAAATATTTGCCCTTAAAGCAGTAAGCAAGGAGATATTTCAAACTCACGCCTGGAAACCAAGTGTTAAGACACTCCGATCCCCGCTTTCCGCCTTTTTCGAGGCATTGCGTGTTGAGTGGCGGAACTCAACGACGCGCTTTGCCTAGTTGCCAGAGCGAAGAAAATGGTGATAGAAAAATCCATCTTCCCCTCATGGGAATCGAACCCACCAACCGTTGCGTTTACAGGCAGACGCCACGCCTCTGCGCCACGACGGTGCTCTATATAGTTCATTATTGTATATATAATATGAAAATAGAAAATATGTTTTTTGAGATAATATAAATATATTTTAATTTTAAAACAAACATATAAATTAAAAACAAGTTATTTTAATGGGATTAAAAATAAAAATGCAACAATAAAAAAGGAAAATAATTTAATTTTTAATATAATACAGCGCTTAAAATACAATTTAACTCTTATTAAATAATTAAAAAAAAAAAACAGTTATTTATTTATTAATTATCTGTGTTCATTCATTATACATTTAAAAAAATTGTTCACATATATTTAAAAAAAGAACTATACAAATACAAAAATACAAAAACAAGTAAAAATGTTGCCATAATTAATTTTAAGCATAATATCACAAAAACCCAAGAAAAAAGATATAATTTTATAAATAATTTTAAATTGTTCAACTGTACCCCTAGACTTTTAGGGTAGAGATTTAATTAGAGAGTTTAGGGGAAAAACACATATATACATACATAAATACAAATTATAACAAATAATAATAATAATTATCAATAGTTCAGTTGTACCCCTACATCTGTACCCTCACGATAAGTCCTTGGTGATCATCGGAGACTCCGTGAACCCTTAAAGTATGTAATCCTATTTATACATAAATACAATTTTAGCTTCACGCTTTATCCCGCACATGGCAGGATAGGCAGAGGGAACTGCAGGAACTGTGGGAACCTAGTGTTAAGACACACCGTTGCTTAGTCCCTGTTTAATAATAATTATCAATTGTTCAGTTGTACCCCTAGATCTGTACCCTCACGATGGGTCCCTGTTGGTCGTCGGGGACCCCGTGAACCCTTCTAGTGTGAGCCCTCACTTTATTAGGCTTCTCGAACCTGTGATCGCATATATTACATAGATACCCATATCTCTTCCCAGTGTGAGCGTTGTGCTTGTGAATTTGGAGAAACTTGCGTGATTTCAAGCGTTTCGGACATAAATCGCACTGAAAAGAAAATAGTGGAGAATAATGGAGAAGAAGATTAGTAAAAATATTTAGAGAAAATATTAAAATTCGAACGCAGCGGGATTTGAACGCGCACCCCCTCTTAGCAATCGTTCAAGTAAATTTTAGTTAATTTTGATATACTTATTACGATTCCGTAATAAACCTATAATAATATTAAGCACTTTGCCCTTTGAACAAATACAAAGAAAATATTAAAAAAAAGAAAAAAAAAACACTATTTATAAATTTTCATAGCAATTCTCTAAATCACAACCCATAAACCCACATCCTCCCCTTCTCTCTTCATAATTTTTTTTCAAACATAAGCCAATCATCCAATAGTTCATTCATCTAAAGTGAAACGCTACGGCCCCCTCTTTCACCTCGTCCACTGTAATCAACCTCTTCTTACACCCTCTTCAAAGAGGTCCCTGACCTTTACTTGACCTTCCCATATATACACACCTGGAAGTTCCTCTCGGGCAGATGAATAGCAATATGCTGTACGAGATTCGACCGCCGGTGGAAGGTCGCCCCGCAGTGGTCGCACACGTACGGCCTCTCGCCCGTGTGACGCCTCTCGTGTATCTTAAAAGGACGAGATAGGGCTATGATATACATATATATATATATATGAAGACAAGAGTGGATGAAGGGGATATGTTACATTTGGAAATGTGGAGATAATGGACATTTTATTGTTAAATATCTACATAACTATTTGCATCAAATTGAAATTAATATAATGAACTAATAATATGAAGTGTAAAGATAAGATAAAGATATACAAAATAGTATTTATTAAATAAAATATGTTTATAACTCCCTCATTTAGTATAAAAATCGGTTTTAACAACAAATGTTACATATCCCCTTCATCCACTCATGTCTTCATATATATATATATATATATATATATATATATATATATATATATATATATATATATATATATATATATATATATATATATATATATATATATATATATATATATATATATATATATATATATATATATATATATATATATATATATATATATATATTTAGCTTCACGCTTTATCCCCCACATGGCAGGGTAGGCAGAGGGAATCGCAGAGACCGTGGGTACCTAGTGTTAAGACACTCCGTTGCTTAGTCTCTGTTTTCTAGAAAAGGGACATTTTCCGCCTTTCTCGAGGCATTGCGTGTTGAGTGGCGGTAGTTACCAATGCGAAGGAAATGGTAATCGAAAAATCCATCTTTACCGAATGGGAATCGAACCCACCGATCGTCGTGTTTACAGGCAGACTTGTTAGAAATGATAACAAAATAATCTATTTTAAAGTGTTAAACCGCACTAAGAGTACAAGAAATTTTTAAATATATAGCTTAGTGGTAACACGGAAAGGTTTCCAAGAGGTACGGGTTCAAATTCTTCATTTTGTCCGACTAGTGCATTAAATACTTTGAAAGAAAAAATTAAAAAGAAACAAGTTCACGCTCTATCCCGTAAAAACATTAGAACAAAGAGAACTCAATGCTAGTACACTCCGTGCGAAGCTAAGAGCGGAGAAAATGAATGAATTACTCTTTCCCCCTCATGGGAATCGAACTCGCTACCGTCGATGTTACAATTAGCGCTATAACCTTAAAAATTATTTATAACAATGTTTCTTGCATTATTGTTTATCTATAAACCTTAATTAGACTTTGTACCCTTTTTTACTACAGGGGGTTCACTTGAAACTGGTGGGGGCAGATGAAATTTGATATAATTATAGTTTATGTGTACAAGTAAATGACCACTCACCGTCAAAGCCTCTTTAGTAGCAGAACTATATTCACAGTAAGCGCACTTGTGTATCCTCCCGAGGCCGTGTCTTGCTCTCTTGTGTTCTTGCAGCTGGTTGTTGTTGCGACACCGTTTGCCGCAAGACTGCAAGAAACACGTGCAAGAATGTAGCAAGAAGCTAAATAAAAAAATTATAATAGTCATATAAATAAAAATGTTAACAAACTTAATTTTGCAGTTATATCCATTCATTTTATATGAATTTAACTACAGATGTAACTTTGTAATGGTTTATTTCTTTAATTAATGTAGTAATTTTCCTATAAGTATATATATATATATATATATATATATATATATATATATATATATATATATATATAGATATATATATATATATATATATATATATATATATATATATATATATATATATATATATATATATATATATATATATATATATATATATATATATATATATATATATATATATATATATATATATATATATATATATATTATATATATATATATATATATATATATATATATATATTATATATATATATATATATATATATATATATATATATATATATATATATATATATATATATATATATATATATATATATATATATATATATATATATATATATATATATATATATATATATATATATATATATATATATATATATATATATATATATATATATATATATATATATACATATATATATATATATATATATATATATATATATACATATATATATATATATATACATATATATATATATATACATATATATATATATACATATATATATATATATATACATATATATATATATATACATATATATATATATATATATATATATATATATATATATATATATATATATATATATATATACATATATATATATATATATATATATATACATATATATATATATATACATATATATATATATATATATATATATATATATATATATATATATATATATATATCTATATATATATATATATATATATATATATATATATATATATATATATATATATATATATATATATATATATATATATATATATATATATATATATATATATATATATTTCATTACCTCGCAAACATAATAGTTTGTATGGAATCTCATATGCGCTTTGTAAGTTGCCCGCATTCGGAACTCCTTGTTGCAGATATTGCACTTGTAGGGAGACGAGTTGGGAAGCCTGTCCCTCTTCCCTTTCACTTGTAATTTATTTAGATCTGAATTTTGTTCCTGTAGGTAAATGTTATTAATATAAAAGATATGGGCATGGGAAATAGTGGGCTAGGGGGTGGGCACGGCTAATACATGGGGTTGGAAAGCCCACCCTAGAATCCTCTAGTGTCCACACTAACATGATTATTAACAAAACTTTAAACAAGGATATTTGTTTCAAAGACAATAATATTTTTTTGTTTATAATTGTGTTATATATATTTGATATTGTCAGTGATAACAATATCTGCAAGTTTTAATGCGATACAATATAGCCTATAGCCTAGCCTATAAGCTATATATAGTCTCTTTATTTAATAATTTATCTTTATATAATTTATTTTAAGATATATATTTATATCAGAACTCATTAAAAATAATAGTAGGAGAAATTGTTGAGTAAAGCTGCTAAAAAAATTCTAATCTGTAATTTCGTAAAGCATAGAATATATTATATATTTTTTGCAACCATACATTAGTTCTTCTTAAGAATGCACAGCTTAGTGGTTGGCACTTGGACAGTTTCCAAGAGTCACAGGTTCAAATCCTGCTTCATTTAAAAATTATTGTTTTCTTCAAACATGTTGTTTGTCAAAATAAATCTAAAAATTATTTAAAATACAGATTTTGGTATTTTTGTGGTAAATAAACATACATAAACAAAAGAATATTAATTATTAATATAAGTAATGATCACAATACCTCTTCGACTTTTGGTTTTTCTTCCAATTCATTTAACAAATCCAAATTGTTCTCAAGTTTTTCATAATTTAATTCATACTTAGACACTTTTTTCACGTCTCTTTGTCCGTGTAATCTTTTCCTTGTTTTTCCAAATGCCATATTAAGTAAAGCCCTCTCTGTCTTTTTACTTGTTCTTCTAAACTGTAAAGCAAGCTGTACAGTCTCGATGCATTGCTTACAGATCTTTTGCGAGAGTCCATCATTTACTTTAATCTGTAAAAAATATTTAATATATATTATAGCATGTAGTTATAATTGTAAATATGTTTTAACGTTTAATAGAAAAAAATGAAGTCCTTTTCTGAATATACCGAAACAGTTTCTGACTATAAAGCCTCCTATAGTCGGAGGGATATTTAAATTATTTTATTTTTTTGCTATTAAAAAAATAGGGAAAATATATATATTTATATATAATTATCGGGAAATATTTAAATAAAGTATTATTATTACTTATTATTATAATAATTACTATATAAATTTAAATAAATATACAGTTAATATTAATTAATTAAAAAAATAAAAAAGACTTAAAAAAAATTACCTCCAAGCCAGTAACGAGAAGTAGATCTTCTGATCGTTTCTTTTCTGTATCCTTATTATAAAATATGGGAACCAAATCCTCTGTACTTAAGCAAGTCCTGCAATAACCGTCTTCCACACATCTCTTTTCAGATTTTATAATTTTCGTCGTTTTCGTTAAACACCGCCTTCGAGCCGCCATTCGGTTCATTAGAAGAAATAACGGCACCATTTTATTTTTACTGCCATTTATTATTAATTATTAATATATTATGATTCATCTCATTAGTATATTCGCTTTTATTTATTTATTTATTCGTTATTATAAACAGCTTTCGAAACGTATTCTGTGGTGTTTCAAAACAATATATATTTGACATTTGATTCAAAGTTGCCATATTAAAAAATAGATATGTCTTTTTTTAAATAATAAAAAGAAAAATAAATTAAATAATAACTTAGCAAACATTTGTGTAAACTTATCACGTCAAAGTAATAAAATAATATAATATATAAGAAAATTGTTAATAGTAATATTTCTTAAATAAAAATACAATTATTACAGAAGTGGATCTCAAAGTTGCAAGATCCATATCCGTTTCAGGATAATTTTTTAACAATATTATTAATCCATAACTTAGAATTTTTTTTAGGTTCACGCTTAATCCCACACCTTGAGAACCTGGTGTTAAGACACTCCATTCCCTTGTGTGATAAGTGGCGGAACTCAACACCGCTCAATTCTAAAATTTTATGTATATCGCATATTTTTACACATTCGCATTCGCAAAAATTTTTGCGAACGTCTTGCGAGTATTGAATATCAGAAAAATGAAAATTTATCGATAATAATACGTAGCATATCGTCTAGAGTTGCCTATCTAGTCATACGGTTAAATAAGAGAATACACCTTCACAATCATCCAAGTTTACACACCAACCAGTAAGAGTTCAGATGAAGAAGTTGAACTTCTATATGAGGACATTTTACGGACAACGCTATGAATAAAGGGCAAAGATCACACTACCTTTTAATAAGGAGGATTTTAACGCGAAAGTAGGGAAAAGGCGTGCAGGTGAAACCTACGTTGGACCACACGGTATCAGCGAACGGAATTCCCGTGGAGAAATTTTAATGAACTTCCAAGAAGAGAACCTAGAACCGACTATATGTCATGAATATTTTCTTTCAAAAGAGAGTGAAGGGAAAATGGTCCAGGAGGGCTTGTTAAGAATGAAATTGGTCACAAACAACAAAAATATAGTAACAAACTCAAATATAGTAAACACCAAAAATACAAAAAGAAACAAACTCGTGAAGAAACGAATGCAAAATTTGTGTTTACCTGAAGGTATTAGTGAGCCTTATGAAAAAGCGTTAAAAGAATTGGTACAAAGATCAGCCGCAGAGCACTTTGATGGCAACTTACAGGTGAAATACGACCGATACACATACACACACACAATAAAAACCGTCGCTAAATCTTACTTCACGACACAAACAAGTCCTAAACGCTGGTACGCCTCCCAAGAAGCCCAAGATTTGATGGAAAAACGTGACAGCCGATAACTTCAATGGCAATTCCCATCGTGAATTATCGCGTAAAATAATTAAAGATTTTAAGCGTGACCCGAGGAAGAGAAACACAGAAGAAATTTTAAAAATTATAGAGCATAACAAGAGCATGAAAGTGTTTCAAAGATCTAATAGGTCTAACCAGATAACAGTTCTGCAGAAACAAACAGGAGAACTAACGTCCAATGCGCTTCAAATACAAAACTTCACGGAGCAATTCTATAAAGATCTGTACTCCTCGACTATCCCAGAACCTACAACCAATGATCCCACGAACGAACGAGCTCCATTATTTCGGCAATACAGAGAAGACATTTCCGAATTCAGTGTAGACGAAATAAGGAGAGCTTTAGAACAGCTTAAGAAAAATAAGGCACCTCGAGAAGACGGAATCACAATAGAATTGCTTAAAGCAGGTGGTAGAGCCAATGGCAAGAAATTGAAGCTGCTTTTAAATGAAGATTTCTTTACAGAAGAAGTTCCAAAGGATTGGACCAGCACCATAGTTGTGCTATTCCATAAGAAAGGCAACTAATCTGACTTAAAGAATTAGAGACCAATATCGTTGCTCAGCCAAGTCTACAAAGTATTCTCCAGAGTTCTAACCACACGGCTGACAAACGGATTGGAGGAATACCAACCTAAGGAACAGGCAGGGTTCAGAAAAGGGTTCGAAACCATAGACCACATATTTACCATGAGACAGCTCATTCAAAAGGGTAGAGTATATCGATTCAGTGGAACACTGGGTTGTAACAACATCTCTCCAAAGGTGTCTAATTGATCGGTACAACTTAAAAACAATACCAATCCAATATGGCTCGAGAAAGGTGTCCGACAAGGCAATGTGATATCACCTAAGCTTTTCACAAGCGCGATAAAAGATGTATTGAAGACACTGGACTGGGAAGGTAAGAGTATCAATCTGGATGGATCGTACCTAAACCACCTACGGTACACAGATGATATAGTCATTTTGGCCACATCTGCACAGGATCTTCAGTAAATGCTAGACGACCTATACCAAGCCTCTCTAAAAAATGGACTAAAAATGAACATGATAAAGACAAAAGTGATGGCGACAGTCGATCTATGGAAAACCTCACCACACTGCACTCTACCTTGGACAGCTACTCACACTTAGCCATGCTTCCTTTGGATCAGAAATAAAGAGACGGGTTCAGCTAGGATGGGTGGCATTTGGCAAGCTGAAACACGTGCTGGAGATAAAAATACCCCAGTCACTCAAAATGAAAGTATACGACCAGTGTATTCTCCTGATTTTGACACACACGTGTGAGACGTGGACTTTGACGAAAGGTATGATTCACAAGCTCCAGATCACGCAAAGGAGCATGGAACGCAGGAGGCTTGGAAAATCTTTACGCGACAAAATCCGGAGCGAGACCATCAGGCTGCGCACTCGTGTAATGGATATCGGACTCCAAGTCGCCAAGCTGAAATGGGCTTGGGCTGGACATTTGTGCCGTCGAAAAGGCCAAAGATGGAGCAAATGCGTTCTGGATTGGAGACCTTGTCTTGGGAGGCGCAGCGTAGGCAGACCACCTGCCAGATGGACCGGCAACATCAAAGATAGCGCTGGGAAATTGTGGATGCGGAAAACTGAACTCCGCGCAGAATGGAGAAGATTAGGAGAGGCATATGCCCAACAGTGGGCACAATCATGCTGACGAAGAAGAAGAAGAACACCTTATTAAAATCGAGATCGAGAGACAGTAACTTAACCTCGTAATCACGTTATCAGTCTTCATAATATTTCATGAAACAATTTTTTAATGCAATCTGTTTAGATTGCGTTAAACATTTGTATAGTTATCTATCTATCTATAAGTTGTTACTTAGGTTTTTAATGTTACAAAATCAACAACTTGAACAAAAACAAATACCTACACTATTCTCTTACAATAAAGTATTAATATAACAATTTTTCATGAGGATAATAAGTAATAACGACGGAACGGAGATCCAAAGTATATATATATATATATATATATATATATATATATATATATATATATATAATATATATATATATATATATATATATATATATATATATATATATATATATATATATATATATATATATATATATATATATATATATATATATATATATATATATATATATATATATATATATATATATATATATATATATATATATATATATATATATATAATATATATATATATATATATATATATATATATATATATATATATATATATATATATATATATTATATATATATATATATATATATATATATATATATATATATATATATATATATATATATATATATATATATATATATATATATATATATATATATATATATATATATATATATATATATAGATATATATATATATATATATATATATATATATATATATATATATTATATATATATATATATATATATATATATATATATATATATATATATATATATATATATATATATATATATATATATATATATATATATATATATATATATATATATATATATATATATATATATAATATATATATATATATATATATATATATATATATATATATATATATATATATATATATATATATATATATATATATATATATATATATATATATATATATATATATATATATATATATATATATATATATATATATATATATATATATATATATATATATATATATATATATATATATATATATATATATATATATATTTGTTTGTTCATATATGGCAACCCCGACTAGTTTAGAGTCTTGTGCGAACACCCCGCGCGGTCGGGAACAGTAGTAGTTAACAGTAGTGGTCGAGAGGTAGTAAAGGGGGCACGTGAGACGGCCGACGCGAGCGCACGTCCTTCCTGAATCGATATATTAATTAGCGGTGTGATTTTCCCTCAGCCTTATTTGATTTCCCTTTTGTGTATTCCCTCTTGATATTGAACCTGACAAAGACAAACCTACAAAAGATAATAGTGCAAGTAACCCCTAGTGAAGAAGACTCAAGTGAAACATTCCATGCCGGCCGTGAACAATCAGTGTTTGTGTTGTGAATTATGAAGATAAGGTACTGTACAATTTCTATTATCCTAAGACCGACTATAAGGTAAATAATTAATAAATAACCTCCCCCTCAGCACGCTTCCACAAATGCGGCACACCATACCCTCCACTATTCAATATACATTTTCTGGTAGCAGGGCGTGGTTTCACTATATACTATATACATTTTTTGGTAGCAGAACGCAGTTCTTTATATTCATTAAATACTACCATACATTTTCTGGTAGCAGAGCGTGGTTTCCATACCTCTGGGCCCCCTTAACTAGCGTGGTTTTCATCCCTCTGGGTCCCCCTTGATCATATCGTGGTTTTCATCCCTCTGGGCCCCCTTAATCAGAGCGTGGTTTTCATCCCTCTGGGTCCCCCTTGATCAGAGCGTAGTTTTTCATCCCTCTGGGCCCCCTTAATTATAGCGTGGTTTTCATCCCTCTGGGCCCCCCTTAATTATAGCGTAGTTTAATCCCTCTGAGTCCCTTTGATTACAGTGTTATTCTCCCGTTTTGGTATTTTGGCTCTTAATTTGGTACCTAACGCATAATTACAATATAATTTACTTGATTTCCTAACCTTTTAAAACGTGTTCGCATCGAGTTGTTTAAAATATAACTCAGTCGTGGGTAGAATCATATCATCGCGCGCTCGCCTTGCCGCATACTACGCGTTTCATTCGAGTATGCTCGTGAATTATATTTTATTATAAATAATATTATATGAAATTTTTATACATATAATATTGAATATATAATTGTGTAGGGTGAATGTATAATGTGTAAAATATATAAATAAATATTGAATATAATTTTATATATTAAATATAAAATATAATAAATACACATATGTAATATGATTACATATATTTTATAATATTACGCCTATACGTTATTACCTATCCCGTTTTAAATTATAATTGAAGTTAGTTAAAATATTTTAATATAATTTCCTTAAAAAACTAACTTACTTTAAAATATTATCCCTACACTTTTATTGTCACCCTTTTTTTTTATTTTTATTTAAATGAAGCTTAAGCCTTAATTGTAGTCATATTGTATATCATAGTATTTTATTATATTGCGATATAGTAGATTGCCGACTCGACGCGTAACTGGTTTCTTATCTCGCCAGATGTTGTGGATTCATTGTTTATTACGAGTTTATTATTTTTTTAATATTTTAGTTGAGTTATTTGTTTACTTGATTTCTGATTTCGCCCGTTGGTAGTGGGTTCATTGTTTATTACGAGTTTATTATTTTTTTAATATTTTAGTTGAGTTATTTGTTTACTTGATTTCTGATTTCGCCCGTTGGTAGTGGGTTCATTGTTTATTACGAGTTTATTATTTTTTAATATTTTAGTTGAGTTATTTGTTTACTTGATTTCTGATCTCGCCCGTTGGTAGTGGGTTCATTGTTTATTACGCGTTTATTAATTTTTAATATTTTAGTTCAGTTATTAGTTTACTTGATAATTTAAAATGGCTACTCATGATGAAACAGTAAAATGTTCCTTATATACGGAAAGCGCAGAATAGAGAAAAAATATAGGTGTGGTACGCTTTGTTTCCGATTGGATTGCCGATACCTCGGAACTTCTTGGCACTTCTGAAATACCTAGATTATTAGTTAGGTTCAAGGATTTAGATTCTCATTGTAATTTATTTGTAAACGCGTCCTCAGTGCTCCTGGGTGGGTTAGACCCGGCTATCGATTACCAAGAAATTAGTTATGTAAAAAAGAAGTGCGTTTAGTAAATAAGAAAATAGACGACCTCCGGGTGCGTCAGTTAGAGTTGTGCCCACCTGCTCCCGTAGTTGATCCTGTCATGGCCAGTACACCCGTAAGAATGAGTAGTAGAAATATTACTGAGCGAACTCCTTATAATAGATTACCTGATTTACCTATCCCTAAGTTTGATGGACGTCCTGACTCCTGGATAAGTTTTATTGATCAGTTTGACAGTGTAGTAGATTCCCAACACCATTTAACCCCCACAATGAAATTACAGTACTTGGTTGGATCCTTGGCAGATGAACCTAAGCGGTTGTTGCTACATTTAAAAATTGAAGAAGGCAACTATAAAGTTGCTCGTGAGTTGTTGAAACAGCGGTATCACAATACACGGGTTCTTGCTGATACCTACATAACCCAGATACTTACCCTGCCGGAGATTTCGAATAAATTTACAGGTTTGCGCGCGGCCTTTTTGAACTCCTTGTTAACTGCCTATCGCTGTTTAGAGCGTTTAGAGTTACCCGTCTCCTCATGGTCTTATATGTTAGTACATATATGTTTGACTAAGCTTCCCTCTGATTTGAAATCCCGTTTTGAGCGTTGTTATGGCGGTGACGCTGATGAATTACCTACCTTTAAAAATCTTACTACTTTTTTGGAAGACGAATGTCGTCACCATGACAACGTTGGCAACACCTCCCTTGTAGATTCTAACCTGACGAAATTTAAAAGTACTGTACCTAAACATACTTACTTTGCGGCTCCTCCCTCCCCTATATTAAACAATAGACAAGAAATGTTACCTGTAATAAATAATAGTAAAAAATGTTACCTGTGTGCTTCCTCTTCCCATTACCTCCGTGAATGTCCTGAATTTAGAGCTATGAATCCTAGAGATAGATCGGGATTTGTAAAACATTCCCGGTTATGTTATAGGTGTTTGGACAAACATTCAATTCTTATGTGCAAGCGGGACTACAAATGTTCAACCTGCGGTCGCTCATCCCATCACACTATGCTATGTTTTAATGATTCCCGTAACCCAATGTATCCTACCTCATCCAATCACAATTATATTTGTAATTCCAAATTTAATAAACGCAATTATCCGCGTACCTGTCCTTCTTCTACCCGCGGTCCCCATATGGGCGGGGGGGAGGATAAGAAATATTCCCCTTCGCAACTCCAGCGCTCCCCCCAACGACATTCCCAGAGAGCTTCTCCCCCCAGAGAAAATGCTCCGCCCCAACCTAGACAGGTTGAAAATAATATAAGATATCGTGATAATTCCTATAATAGAGAAGATAGACCCACATAGCTAGATACTTGTATTACTCCCCCTTCCCCTTGCCTGAATATCTCACCCAATTCCCTTATATTATTGCCTACTGTTAAATTACACGTTAAAACTGCTAGTGGCTATTTTATTGAAGCGCGTGCCTTATGTGATACCGGTGCCCAGGGTTGCCTCATTACAACCGATCTTGTTGTTAATTACCTCAATTTGACCATCTCCCCCTCCTGTGCCCCTGTACGTGGCATAGGTAATATTCCTTTAGTGGTTTCCCGTGGTTCTATTTCCCTGTGTTTTAAACCTTTGTATAATTCCTTCCCTGAGGTGTCAACCTCTGCTATGGTTATAGATGTGATTGCCGGTACGCATTCTGAGTTTGAGTTCCCTGAGTCTGTGTTTTTTCCTAATAGCGATTTTTCCCTTGCTGACCCTACCTATAATAAGCCTGGCCCGATAGATATACTATTGAGTCCTGACGTGTTCGGTGCGCTTTTATTACAAGATAAAATATTTAACTTTAACGGCCTTACTGCTTTATCTACAATTTTTGGTTATATTGTTTGCGGTCCAGTCGCTGCCGATTATGGTGAATTAGAGCCCCCCATGACTGGAATATCCTTATCCCGTCTCATCGAGAGATTCTGGAAGGTCGAAGAGACCCCTCAACCCATGATTGCTTACCCCTTAGATAACGGTGGTGAGATTTATAAATAAAACCCGAAACTTACCCGTTGAGCTATCTGTATCCTTATCGTGTTAGCGCGTAGCGTTTCCTTGCGGTCTTCCCTAAGACGACTCTCACTCTTTCTTGACAAAGAAGGAATCATCAGAGTCGGTGGTCGTTTATGAAACTCCTTTAACATTCGAGGAATTAACTACAATTTTTGTTAAAATTGAAGCGGTATTAAATTCCCGGCCGTTATGTCCCTTATCTAATGACCCTAACGATCTAGAAGTTTTGACGCCTGGTAATTTTTTGATTGGCCAACCTATTAGTGCTTTGCCGGAGTATCCCTATAACAATGTAAAAATTAATCGTTTAACCCGTTTTCAAGTAGTGCAACAGATAACTCAACATTTTTGGTCGCGGTGGCAGTTAGAGTACCTATACACTCTGCAGACTAGGCAGAAGTGGACTGATCCAGTGAATCCTCCAACAGTAGGCGAGCTAGTCCTCATAAAAGATGATAATTTACCCCCTTTACAGTGGCGACGTGGTCGCATTTCCCAAATTTATCCTGGTAAAGATAGCGTTGTGCGTGTGGTCGATGTTAAGACATCGACAGGTATCCTAAAGAGAGCCTTAACCAAATTAGTTCGTCTACCTATTAGTTAGTTTCTCCCATTTTCTCGTAAACATTAGATGTTTAGGGCGGGGGCTATGTTTGTTCATATATGGCAACCCCGACTAGTTTAGAGTCTTGTGCGAACACCCCGCGCGGTCGGGAACAGTAGTAGTTAACAGTAGTGGTCGAGAGGTAGTAAAGGGGGCACGTGAGACGGCCGACGCGAGCGCACGTCCTTCCTGAATCGATATATTAATTAGCGGTGTGATTTTCCCTCAGCCTTATTTGATTTCCCTTTTGTGTATTCCCTCTTGATATTGAACCTGACAAAGACAAACCTACAAAAGATAATAGTGCAAGTAACCCTTAGTGAAGAAGACTCAAGTGAAACATTCCATGCCGGCCGTGAACAATCAGTGTTTGTGTTGTGAATTATGAAGATAAGGTACTGTACAATTTCTATTATCCTAAGACCGACTATAAGGTAAATAATTAATAAATAACCTCCCCCTCAGCACGCTTCCACAAATGCGGCACACCATACCCTCCACTATTCAATATACATTTTCTGGTAGCAGGGCGTGGTTTCACTATATACTATATACATTTTTTGGTAGCAGAACGCAGTTCATTATATTCATTAAATACTACCATACAATATATATATATATATATATA
>JAZFAU010000311.1:150000-275000 GCA_037178615.1 Dione vanillae | reverse complement strand
AAAAATTATTTTAATAGCCTCTTAAAAGTTCTTTATATTCCACATTTCTTTGCTTAATGTGGAATAAAATTTTAAAGCAATTAAAGACACAACTCACCCAGCTCCATCTCTTTATCATCATCATAGTCCTTCTCACCGGTTTCCTCATTTTCAATCATGAGATCAAAGAATACCTGTGAATAAAATAAAAAAAAACATTTAAATTCTTTTTTAGGGTTCCGTACAAAAATAAAAAAACGGAACCCTTATAGAATCACTCGTGTTCCTGTCCGTCCGTCTGTCACAGCCAATTTTCTCTGAATCTACTAGACCGAATCAGGTGGAATTTGGCAGGATGGTGTAATGCCCTGACCCGAACACAGATGTGTAACTTAAAAAATATTTTTTTTGAAATAAGGGCAATTTTCGGGGGATAAATTAGGTAATTAAAAAAAAAATATTTTGCGATCCTTACTGAGTCATATGTCAAATGAAAGGGCTTGTTATCAGGATCTCGAATATATATGAAAAAAGCCTCGATGATATTCATGAAAAAGCCAAAAATTGACCATTCACTAACCCCCCCCCCCCCCCCCCCCCCCCTAATCTCGGAAACTAATGGGCCGAAAAATTTGAAAAAATTACTGAATATAGTTTATGACTTGTAGATTACAGGAAAACCGATAAGGATTTCATAAATTGAAAATAAAATGGTAAATTCGAAAAAAAATGTTTTTAAGGAAAAAACTTCTTCAGGAGAAATATTTCACTATATTGTGTACAGAACCCTTTCCACGCGAGTTCAACTCGCACTTGACCGGTTTTTTTCTTTGCTATACAGTATATCCAACAAATTGCAGGGTAGGCAGAGGTAGTGTTAAGACTACAGGCTTCAACAGTTCTTAGCAAAAAATGTTTTACACATTTTTTTCTATGTTTTATGCAAAGTCACATTATATATGTTCAGTTTAATGAAATCTAAGTGATTTCTTTTTTAGCTTCACGTTTTATCCCGCACATAGCAGGGTGGGCAGAGGGAACTGCAGGGACTGTGTCTACCTAGTGTTAAGACGCTCCATTTCCCACTTTCTGCCTTTTTAAACCTATTTGAGTGGCAGAACTCAACGCCTCGCCTTTACCTACTTTTCAGAGCGAAGAAAATGGAAATAGAAACATCCATTTTCCAGAGTGGGATTGAACCCAGAAACAGTCATGTTAACAGGTAGATGCTATGGCTCTGCGCCACCACGGTCCTTTACTTTTACATATTTTTTCTAAAACTAAAGTAACCTAAGTTAGTACTTATTACAGTTCCGATTTTATTTATATATATATATGGGCGCAAATCAATATACATTTTATGATTTTATTGTTAAAAAGTATTTAGTATTGAAATTAATGTTTAATTAATAAAACCTATTTGCAATGTTAAGTTCTTTATGCTAATTTTGAATATTGAACAGAAATGTCAGCTGTTAAACAAATTATGTATCATAAATCTATTCTGTATTAACTATTGTACGAGAATAAACCAATTGCTACCACTCTGTTATTTTATTATGAAAAATGGACTCTGAACAACGAAACCCTGGCCTAGCGCCGACATATACATCACATAATACTTACAGTTTTCTCACTGAAAGTACTGAAAGTGTTATCAAAACAAAATCTGTAGTCCCCTTCCAATACAGATGTGTGTCTGTGCGCGTTTTCTGGCTTTTTGTAATCCGTCACTATTGATCTTCCAACGGGATCTGAGAGTTGAAATGATATATCCAGCTCTCCATGTGTGGCGTCAATGACCTGGAAATATTAAAATTATCATTATTCTTTAAGGAAATATACCTTATACAATTAGTTCTTGAGGTATGATACTGGTCTTATATATTTTAATTTTGCAGAAAGAATTCCTTCTCTTTTTTTCAGTAAAGAGTTAGATATAGAAGTAACATTATTAGGTTATATTTCAGAATTCCTTAAGAAAGAAGAGTAAATGGTTTTTTTTTATAGTATATTTTATTTTACATGGGAAATCATAAGCCTCATTTGCAAAATAAAAATATAAATTTTATTATACATTTTATCTATGGCTTCACACTCAATTATAATGAACTGTAGGAACTATGGTAACTTAGTGTTAAGACACTCCATTCCTTGCTTTCCATCTTTTTGAGGCATTGCCTGTTGCATTATTAAATGTGGCATTGAGTTCCACCATGCAACATATATATTTCATCTATTATATTTATATTTTGAAAGATAGAAAACCAAACAAGGTATATGTACAAATTAGTAAATTTACTATGTAATTAATAGATTTATGTAACAAGGTAGAAACAAGGTATATGTAATTAATAGATTTTAGGTTTTTTTTTTCATAATAAAAAACAAATGTGTGAAAAAAGTATAATACCTGATATTCTATATCAATGACTTCATTTAGAGACACTTTCTGATAAAAGCATTCCATTTTCCCAGCTTGTACTGGAAAAGTCATATCCTTCTCAAAAGCGTAAACTACGCTAAATATTGTCGTTAGAAATAAATAACGCATTTCGATATGTTCTTCTATATTAATATATACTTCTTGTTATTTTAAATAAGTGCAGTAAGTTAGTAATGGCTTTGGTATTTGTTTAATTTAAAAATAACTACTGTAAGTGCAGGAATACCGCATACTATTTATAAATTTTGGTAGCTGTCAAATTAAATATGAATTCATGGCGGGATGTGACAATTTGATCATATTGACGTTTGGAAATAATTTTTTTTATGTTGAATAGAAAATATGGCATAAAAATCAACGTAATTATTATTTGAAAGATTTTCAATATGTATTATTATTTAGAAACTAGTATTATAAGGTAACTAAATTAAATTTAAACATAAAAATAACTTAAAAAGTAATTTAATATGGCAGCACTGAAACTGTTTGACATTCAGTTCTATCAACACAACAATTTTAATAAAACAAATGGCGAAAAACGTAAACAGCGTTATACCTTCAAATATTAATTTTAATAATTTATAATATATAGAAATAATTTCATGAATATAATCTTAATAATATATTAAAATGTCCGGTTCAAGTGGGTCTGGTGTGAGCGGGATAGTTCAAAACAGCGCATTGGCTTTCGTTGCGTCTGCGCAGGGTTTAAGTTCTGATGTACAAACGAATCCTGCCACATTGCCAGGACCTACTTCTGAAGTAAATCAAACTGGTAATATAATTAAATAGATATTTAATATAGAATACAACAAAAAATATATTAAGTCCATTGTAATAAATTATAAATATATTATAAATAATAACAGCTGATGTTTCTTTTATTATGATAATTTAAAAATATTAATATTTGTTTAACTTTAATTTTTTATAATATAATGTTTTTATAGCTGTACTAAATTAAAAATAAATCAATCTTCCCTAGTATGGTTTTCCGATTTTTACATTTTTATACAGCAAATGAAATAGTTTATTTATTTCTATAGATCGTCTAATGCCATTGGGACTTAAATCTCTCTATGAAGCATGCACCAAAGTATACCCGGATCAACCAAACCCTCTACAAGTTACTACAAGACTTAAATATTGGTAAGGTTCATGTAAATTTTTTCCTTTTTATTAATTTTAAAAAATTTTACTGAATTCTCACATTGGAGAGTAATCAAGTGCTTACTTGCTGTATGCTGTAGTAGTTTCTGTATACCAAACCTTCAATACTGACAGACGGGACCCACAATGAAATATCATTGTGGGTCCCGTAACTGGAGAGATTTTTCAGATGATACCTGTCTCCAAAATTATTAATTAGAAAAAATATTTAATTATTTTTTAAATAAAAATAAACCTAAAGAGTAAATACTATACTTCTCAAACTACTGCAACGAATAATCTAATCTACCTTTCCATCACAAGATTTTGGCGTGGTGAAATATCAGCCAACCCCAACTGCCCAAGCCCATATCCCCATTCCAACTTGCAATTGTCTAGAGTCGGATGAGGGAATACTGCATCATGATGACCTATTTTAAAATCATTTGTACTTTGGACAAATATATAATACCAGACCAACATTAATATGAAATAAATTAAAATCTTATAAATTATTGCAATCCAATGACATTGTTTATAAAGACAAGTTTACATTGATTTTTTTATATGAAAATGTGGAAAAATAATTACTTACTCTATACCTATATCTTCATAATTTTTTTTACAGGCTCGGAGGATATGACCCCCTGGATTATATCAGCATGTACTGGAATCCAGGTCGAGCTGAAGACAATATTGCACCCCATTGGCATTATGTTAGGTGATCTTTGGCTCTTTTTATTACAAAAATTATGTTTTTTTTTTTTTTGAGAAAAGAGGATTAGGTTTTATGATTATTAAATTTAATTGTAAGTTATTGTTAACAGTGGTGAATGCCCATAAGACATGGTCCCCATGTTTTAAATAAATTTATATATATATACATATATATATATCTTGACGCTTATTATCTCTTTCACCTCGTCAACGACTGTTGTTGGTTCAAATTCCATAAAGGGAAATGTATTATTGTCATATTTTACGCCTCTACTTTGTGGGGATCCAGGTTTATTAACACTAACTTATCTACCCTGCTATATGCGGGATAAAACGTGAAGATAAAAAACAATATATATAAACTCAATGTACAGGGTGATGTTAAAAAAGAAATCCAAACAATCTAATATTAATAAAACCCAATACTAATAAGAAAAATTCCACCCAGCTTTGGCCTCTCAGACCTGCACGGAGACGGGCGGGTGCACCCGGAGCCCCATCAAACAGGGTGCTCCGGTTACGGTCTGGAGCTCACATTTAGGCTGGAAAGTGAGGAAAGAGAGCCACCGCTGTGGCCAGCTGCCTTACTCCAGGCTTTGGCAAGATATATATTTACTACTGGTGAGTAATATTGTTTTTTTTTTTAAAAAAAAAGCTAATTTAAAAATAATAAAAAACTAGAGGACCGTCGTGCCCGTAAACGCGACGGTTTGTGGGTTCGATTCCCATGAGATGATGAATTCTGTTAAAAATTTTTTTCGCTCTGGCTAGCTAACTAGGCAAAGCGCGGCGTTGAGTTTCGCCACTCAGCACGCAATGCCTGGTAAAGGAAAGTAGGGAACGGAGTGTCTTAACACTAGGTTCTCACGGTTCCTGCAGTTCCCTCTGCCTACCCTGCTATATGCGGGATAAAGCGAGAAGTCATTAAAAAAATAATTCATTCAATTAATAAAAAAATATTTGACACAAGAATTTAGTGGCGTAACTTAACGCCGCGCCTTACGAAATCTCTAATAAAAAAAATATCTTTTTTAAAAGCATTATTTAAGACCTGTATTCTTTAAAAGGTATTACGAAAGACCTAATTTCCACTACAGGTAACAAATTCATGCCCGGAGACCACGTGACCTGGCACGCTCCCCTCGATGGAGCCAGCTCCAGGCTGCGCCACCTCCTGGTGGCTGCAGACCCTCAGCTCGGGAGCGTTGACACTCCCCATGGGACTGTCAACTTTGTTCAGGTAGTAGGAGTTACTAAAAACAATTTTTTTTTAGCTTCACGCTTTATCCCGCACATGGCAGGGTAGGCAGAGTGAAACTGCAGGAACCGTGCGAAACATAGTGTTAAGACACTCCGTTACTTAGTCCCTGCTAAACTAAATTACTAAATTAAATTATACAGGGTGTTTCTATGGCGTTTGTCGAAACTATATATACAGGGTGTGGTGGTAACGGCGACCTTAATTTAAAGCATAGTATTAACTAGCCTTTGTAAAGTTGGTAAAATTGTAAAATTAGTAATACTTTCAAAACAAAATAAATAATTAAATTATTGTTCCAAAATAAATCGCCATTAGTCAAGTGAAGTGTGACGCGAGTGTACACTGTACTGTCAGAGCGGGACGGAGATATAGCTCTTTCTCATTCGGTTGTTTTTCGAATGAAAGGCGACAGATTGACGACGTTCAATAGTATTGTTGTAGTTCGAGATGTTTACGTCATTTGTATTTAACCACGATGTCACGATAACGCGGCCTTAGTAAAAACTACCTAAAGGGTAAAATATTTCAAGGCTATATAAAAAAAAGTATTTAACAATTATCAATAGTTTAGTCACAGGATCGTTTTTCCCATTTCCCTATATTCACACGCGCTGTGTAACGCGTGAGGAAGTCATCATTAACAAATGACGTAAACATCTCGAACTACAACAATACTATTGAACGTCGTCAATCTGTCACCTTTCCTTAAAATAACCGAAAGAGAAAGAGCTATATCTCCGTCCCGCTCTGACAGTACAGTGTACGCTCGCGTCATACTTGACTAATGGTGTTTGGTCCAGCACATGGCAGGGTAGACAGAGGGAACTGCAGGAACTATAGGAACTTAGTGTTAAGACACTCCGTTACTTAGTCCCTGCTTTCTCCGTCTCCACTTTCCGCCTTTTTCGAGGCATTGCGTGTTGAGTGGCGCAACTCAACGCCGCGCTTTGCCTAGTTAGCTAGCCAGAGCGAAGAAAATGAAAATAGAAAAATCCATCTTCCCCTCATGGGAATCGAATCCACAAACCGTCGCGTTTACAGGCAGACGCTACGCCTCTGCGCCTGCGTCCCCCTTTTTTTTAATAAGCAATTAACTCAGAACCCCTCTTTTTGATTCGAACTCGCACTTGACAAAGATCCCATTGAACAGATGGTGGGCTGTACCAGCAGGGAGCTCCGCGCGGCGCAGCGGGGCTCCGGCCTGGAGGTCATAGAAGCTATTAGTAAGGATCCGAGGTAATGTGGGCTATATGGACTATTAATTTGATATAGGCTATTAGGCTATAGCCTGAGAAAAATACTCATAAGCTATCAGTAAGAGTCCCAGGTTGGTATGACATAACTCTTGGCGGATACTGTGGGCTATGTGGGCTATCATTGTGATTGGAGGCTATAGCCTGAAAGAAATATTCGTGAGCTTTTTAAGTATTCAAGGTTGGTATGGCTATGACTCAATAGGTACTGTAGGTTATATGGACTATTAATGGGATTGGAGGCTATTAGGCTATATATAGTCTGAGATAAATGGATAGTAATAGTTCTTGAGAGTAAAGTGGGCTATGTGCCATGTGCGGGATAAAGCGTGAAGCTAAAATAAAAAAAAGATTTTTTTATACCAGGCCGAAAAACCCTAGTGTTAGTACATAGGTTAGTAGTTAGTAATTCAATTGCGGAACTCAACGCCGCGCTTTGTCTTGTCGAACCCACTATGCATCAGAATATATATATATATATATATATATATATATATATATATATATATATATATATATATATATATATATATATATATATATATATATATATATATATATATATATATATATATATATATATATATATATATATATATATATATATATATATATATATATATATATATATATATATATATATATATATATATATATATATATATATATATATATATATATATATATATATATATATATATATATATATATATATATGTATATAAATTAATTCCATTGTAACAGGTGCGGCGGTCCCTGGCTGGTGTCGCGCGTGTCCCGGGGCTCCGCCCGCCTGCCGCAGGGCTCCCGCGCCGCCCACCTCGCCGGGGTCTCCGCCAGAGTCCGTTGGCTGCGGAACCCTCCCGTTGAATGTACCATGGTGTGTATTGGACATAACGAATAATCACATATTTTGTATATTTAGGTTTACTCTTTTATAACGTTTTTTAGCTTCACGCTTTATCCCGCACATGGCAGGGTAGGCAGAGGGAACTGCAGGAACCATATGAACCTAGTGTTAAGACACTCCGTTGCTTAGTTCCTGCTTTCTCCGTCCCCACTTTCCGCCTTTTTCGAGGCATTGAGTGTTGAATGGCGGAACTCAACGCCGCTTTTTGCCTTAGTTTCCAGAGCGAAGAAAATGGAAATAGAAAAATCCATCTTCCCCTCTTGGGAATCGAACCCTCAAACCGTCGCGTTTACAGACAGACGGTCCTCATCACATTGTTAGTCTTCATTATATGTCATAAAACAATTTAAATGTAATATTACCATCTATTAGAATAACTTTTTTAATTCCAGAGCGTAGAAGACCAAACGGCACCCCTTACTCCAAGTGTAGAGCAGCAGATCAAGGAGACCCTGCAAAGAGGCCTCTGCAGCATGAGCGACAGAGGCACTGAAGGTAAGTAGATTGAGGCAGATAATGGAAAAGGGGATGAAGTAGATGATAGAGGTGGTGAAGGAGTAGATAATACAGATTGAGAAGGAGTAGGTGATGTAGAAGGTAAAGGAGTAGATGATAGAAAAGGTAGAGGAGGAGATGATAGAGATGGTGAAGGAGTAGGTGATAGAGATGGTGATGGAGTAGGTGATAGAGATGGTAAAGGAGTAGGTGATAGAGACGGTGATGGAGTAGATGATACAGATGGAGAAGGAGTAGGTGATAGAGATGGTGAAGGAGTAGGTGATAGAGACGGTGATGGAGTAGGTGATAGAGATGGTGAAGGAATAGATGATAGAGAAGGTGGAGGAGTAGACGATAGAGATGGTGAAAGGGTAGATGATAGAGAAGATGAAGAATTAAATTAACTGATTTGAAGGAATGAATGAATGAAAAAATGGGAGTGAACAAATAACAATGACCTTAGAAGTAATAAATAATTGTTTGTGTATTTCAGGACACAACATGTCCACGGACAGCTTCGAGATGTCCAGCATGGAGCGCGCGCTGCCGCCGCTGCACGAGAACATGGAGGTACTGGTCTGCTGGTCTACTAGTCTACCAGTCTACTTGTCTGCTGATCCACTGGTCTATTATCTGCCTGTCTACTGGTCTACTAGTCGGTCGGTCTATTGGTCTGCCTGTACACTGGTCTACTGTTCTACCGGTCTACTGGTCTATTGGTCTGCTGGTCTACCGGTCTATTTGTCTGCCTGTCTATTGGTCTACTGGTTGTTAATCTCCTGGTCTATCAGTCTGCCGGTCTACTGGTCTACTGGTCTCCTCTATAGTCCACATTGCATTACCAGTATCTTATTTTAGAGTTCTCTACAGCAAAAGGGAAACCTTTTAAGGGGGTCTTCTACTCTAGAACATAACCTACTTATATAAGGCCTGTTGTACACAAATAAAAATATCTTCACGCTCTATCCCTAGCGTGGTAGTCAGAGAGAACGTATCGCCAAACGCTGCGGTCCCTGCACACCTCTCCCGCCTCGTCCACTGTCATTAACCTCTTCATGCATGCTCTCCGGGGAGTCCTCATGCTTTTTACGTGACCTTCCTCCAGTATCTTCGATACTGTGTTTTCGAAAGTCAACCGAGGTCTCCCCTTACCTCTCTTACCACTCACTTTTCCATCATATATCTTTTTTACCATTCTTTCGTCACTCATTCTTTCGACGTGCCCAAACCATCTGAGCACGTTCTTCTTCATTCTTACTGTGACATCCTCGCTGGTACCTACCATCCTGTGTACCTCTTTGTTGCGGATTCGGTCAGCTAAGCTGACTCCGCATATCCTTCGAAGAGATCGCATCTCCACAGCATTCATCTTTCTTTCATTCCTGTTGTACACAATTATAATATAACTTAAGATAACACAATCAAATGATGTTTCGTTTTTTTTTTGAATTTTGAAGAAAATGCCTGAAAAGATTTAAATTTCAAGTCAAGAATTAAAAAAAAAAAAAATTACCGTTACAAATTTATATATGTAGCTCATTTCACTAGAAAATGTTTGGATACAACGGCAAAATTAAGTTGGTCATCTTTTGTGATATTTAAAGTGTTAAAATTCCCACTGACGATAGAGAAATACTAAAAGAAAACACAATAAAACATTTGAACGCAGCGGGAATTGAACCCGCGCCCACTAGCAAACAGTGCAAGCGCTCTAACCACTAAGCCATGCGTTCTTCATCACGCCGTGTCGAAATTCTTATATGCTTTATACAACTTATTAAGGCGTTAGCATCTCTGTACGGAGAGTTTTATTAACTTAACAACTCTAAGTATATTTTTCTCTTCTTTTCTCTTTATTATCTACATTTCTTTTCCAGCGGTCGTGGAGTTCTGATGATGTGGAATACTTGGACACCGTTCACATAATATTAAATGCTGAAGGCGCTAGCTTACTCCCTTTGGCTATTGAGTGAGTCTTAACTAAACACACACACATACATACACACATATACATATATATATCTATATATATATATATATATATATATATATATATATATATATATATATATATATATATATATATATATATATATATATATATATATATATATATATATATATATATATATATTATATATATATATATATATATATATATATATATATATATATATATATATATATATATATATATATATATATATATATATATATATATATATATATATATATATATATATATATATATATATATATATATATATATATATATATATATATATATATATATATATTAGCTTTACTTGTATGTGGGTATGTGAGTAACTCTCCTTGGACTAAGACACCGTGGCTTTCTGCTATCAGGTTCGAATCCCGTCCGCACCAGTAAAAAAAATATAAAATTAAAAGAAATGAAATTATATTTATATATAAATAGTTATTTAACGATTTTTTTTTATATGATTGGAAAAAAAGCGTGATTTTTTTTAATATTTTAAACAATATTTATTATCAAATTATATTATTACATACACTCCTTAAAAACAACCTATATAGTGCTGTCATAGTGAATACAGTCTTTATTATACATAATGATAAAAGTACGCTTTAATATAATATATGTATGTCTCTTTTGTTTTTCTACCTTCATTTATATGTGTGTGTGTGTGTGTTTGTACGTGTACGTACGTGCGTGCTTGCAGGTGCGTGTGTGTGTACGTACGTGTGTACGTGCCTGTACGTGTGCGTCTGAGTGTATCTGTATGTGTGTGTGTGTGTGTGTGTGTGTGTGTGTGTGTGTGTGTGTGTGTGTGTGTTATATTAAAAAGTTATCGTTACCTTATGTTTAATATATATTTTTGTCATTATCTGCTCCCCCAGCGGGCGGGTGCTCCACTCCCGCCACTTCACGTGGCGGCAGGGCCCCCGCGCGGTGACCGTGCTGCCCCCCTCCGTGGCGGGGGCCTTTGTCACGCCTGACAAGCCGTACGCGGTCAGGGGGAGCTGGTTGCAGGTTCGATATTGGTGTTTTTTTTTTTTTTTTTTTTTTTTTTTTATGATCGTTTGTTATATATGTAATGATATTTGTAAAAAAATGGTTAATGTTAATTTTATATATTATGTATTAATATTAATGTTTTGATCATTGAAGACCGTCGTAGCGTCTGCCTGTTAACGTGACGGTTTGTGGGTTCGATTCCCGTGAGGGGAGAATGAATTTTTCTATTCCCATTTTCTCTGCTCTCGCAAACTAGGTAAAGCACGGCGTTAAGTTCCGCCACTCAACACGCAAAGGCGGAAAGCGGGGACGGAGAAAGCAGGGACCAAACAACGGAGTGTCTTAACACTAGGTTCTTATAGTTCCTGCAGTTCCTACCCTACCCTGCAATATGCGGGATAAAGCGTGAAGCTAAAAAAAATAAAAAAAAACTGCAATGATAACATATGAGTTCATTATGATAAATATTAATTTATGATAAGAACATATAGTATAAGTTAAAAAAGGGTTCGGATCAAGTGTCTGTAGTCAATTAAATTTTAATTAAAAATAAATAGTTAACTTAACGCTCTATCCCGCATATAAAAGACAGTGTTAACTTGCGGAACTCAACGCCGCACTTTATCTTGTCACTAAAGAAAAATAAAATTATACTCCCCAAATAAGAATTGAACTAATGAATTTTCTATTAATAAATATCATACCCTCAGGTCCTCATACCGTTGGAGTTGGCGCGTGTGATGTCGCGACAAGTGTCTCCGCTCTCCCAGCTCTCCGACAGCGGCTCGGACACCGAGGGGGAGTCCCCCCCACTCCCCCTCCCCCTCTGCCTCAGCTGGCCCGCCCACGGACTGAGTATAGCGGTGGAGGGGGAAGGGGAGGTGTAGGCTAGTTTGGGAATGAATAAAGATTATTATTATTTTTTAATGTCTTTTTTTTTAATTTTAAAATGAAATATTAGTTGAAGAAATAGCTTTTGCTTAAGAAGGGTTGTGAGTGGATGTCGATATTAAGTAAGATTATATTAAGTTTCTTGGAGCACAGATTAAATAAAATTTTGTAATGAAAAAAAATATGAAAATATTTGAAAATTAGTAAATTATTACAAAATTAAAATTTCTTGTGGTGTTTCTTTTTATAATTTCACGCAGTATACCTTTTACACCAAGGTAGTTAAAGGGAACTGCAGGAACCGTGGAAACCTAGTGTTAAGACACTCCGTTCTCCGCCCACCGCCTTTCGAGGCTTTGCATATTCTATACTAAGTGTCTAAAATGCCTTATTCAAAATTGCTCTTTCTGAGAATTAATATTCTGAAGTAATTTTTGTGATAGTGATATACTAACAAACTGTATCACTATCATATCACTATCATAATTATGTCGTCAAAGTTTTTCGATGATTTTATTTTTTTATACACATCTTCACGCTCTATCCATAGCAGGGTGGTCAGAGAGAACGGAGAGTCAAACGCTGCGGTCCCTGCATACCTCTCCCGCCTCGTCCATTATCATTAAAATATTTACTAAGTTAAGAGTTTTATGGAAGATCTTATTTTTTCTTTCTTCTTCTCGCTTTATCTTATAGTGCGTAGAGTGGCGGAACTCAACGCCGCGCTTTGTCTTGTCACTTGAGCGAGGAAATAATTCATTCTACCCTCATAGGAATTGAACCTACAACCGTTTCGTTTACAACCATTTTATATTCTTAATTTTACATAATACCATAGATAATTAATAGATAACTACAATTTAAATACAATTAATTAGGTGCTAAGCTAAAGCTGTGTTATTTTTAATTGAATTTTAATTATTTATTAAAATAATTAAATAAATAAATTAACCTCTTCATATATACAATTCCCAGTGAACTTTGAAATAATTTAAATCTATTATGACGCCAGCTTTTCTTTGTATAGAGAACTCTTCTCGAGCTGTCGTTTCGATACAACTTAACTGTAGGTTAGTAGTATGAATTCCAGAGAGGGGAAAAGAAAGGAGGGAAAGTTTTCCAGAAAATCGTTTTTATAATTAAAAATTTCAAAATCTTCATATCCATTTGTAAATATGTATATTTCTCAAGATTGTCATGTAAAAAAAACGAAAAGGCCGTTTTAATAAATTTCCTCCTCATTTTGTTTTTGGTAGTAAACATTATGGGGTGGGCACGGACCAACTGGACCCCAACATCCCCCCAAACCCCCCACTATCCTTCATACTTCACGCAGCTAATAAGAACCAGCACTAGCCTCTAACATCTAATAAGTAGTACAACGTTGCGTAACAAAAAAAGAAAGTCTTAAACAACCGTTTCCGTAACACAAAGCGATTTATCATTTGACATTGGCACGAATATACGTTAAAAAATTAAAAAAAAAATAACAGACTTGGCAACAGACAGTATTAAGGAGGTCACCGGTTCGATATCCGGTTGGCGATCCGATTTAATTATCAGATGACATTTGACCAATATTGAGTAACATAACTGAGCGACCCGAGTGTTTTTAGGGTTTCATACTTTATAAAGGACTGTCTAACAGTAAACGCAAAGGTTTATGGGTTCGATTCCCATAAAGGGCGTGTAATACACACGCCCTTTTTTTTGTTTCATTAATTTCGTTTTCTAGGAAAGCGCGGCGTTGAGTTCCGCCACTCGACACATAACGTCTCTAAAAGTGAAAGTTGGGGACGGGGTGTCTTAACACTAGGTTCCTGCGGTTCCCTCTGCCTATCCTGCTACAAGCGGTATAAAGCGTGAAGCTAATTTTAATTCACATAAACATGGCAAAAATACAGTCCCTATCGGATTACTGTGGTCGATCTATCTGTCAGAAAAAAATAATTGTTTAAATATGGTGATAGAAGATCTTTTCCAAAATCCAAGTTTCATGGACTATTAAAAAATCAAACTTCTTGTATGTCCATCTTGACAGAAAAAGCCATCAAAGCCAAGTCCTACAAAGTAGAATCTTGAAATTTGGCGAAAAAAATCAGGATATTGAAATTTACGGGTCGTCGTCGTCGTCGTCAGCCAATTGCAGTCCACTGCTGGACACAGGCCTCCCCAAGTTTGCGCCAAGCATCCCGGTCCTCCGCGACCCTCATCCAGCCTGCTCCGGCAACCCTGCGTATGTCGTCGGTCCAACGGGCAAAATATAGAAATTTACGGGAACATCACAAAAAATATTATCTACTTTATATTTGTAGCTGGATACAAAATGAGTGGAAACAATCGCAATTCTTTTTTACTTTCACGCTTTATCCCGCTCATAGCAGGGTTGGTAAAGATAATTGAAAAGCCGTCGTAGACTAGTGTTAAGACACTGTTTTCTCTGCTTTTCGCCACTTCGAAGTATGGCGTGTTGAGTGGCGGAACTTAACGCCACGTTTTTTACTATAAATTTAAGTTTATTAACCCTTATAACGAAAGTAACCGACATAGCTCGCAAAATTAGCAAGCTGAAGTGGCAATGGGCTGGCCACGTCTGCCGCAGAACCGATGGCCGCTGGAGCAGACGAGTCCTGGAGTGGAGACCGCGTCTTGGCAAACGTAGTGTAGGACGCCCTACACTACGTTTGCCAAGTACGTTTGCCATGTACGAGTGGACGGCGGGTCAGAGGGCACTGAACCGTCGTCCGGATCCGGGGGAGCGGGAGGAAATCCGCCGGGAGCTGAGGGACGCCGTCACTCGGCAGTGGGCGGAGGACCTCACCTCCGCGGCGTTCGGTCGCCGGCTGCTGGACGCCATCGGGCCCGTCCTGGGCGACTGGCTTGATCGGCGGCACGACTCCCTCTCCCTGCGTCTTGTGCAGGTGCTGTCCGGGCATGGTTGCTTCGGATCGTACCTGCACCGGATAGGGAGGGAGGAGTCTCCAGCGTGCCACCATTGCGGTGCGGCGGTGGACACGGCGGAGCACACTTTGGAGGTGTGCCCATCGTGGTCCGTACCTCGCCGCGCCCTGGTGGCAGTAGTCGGGGCCGACCTCACGCTCCCCAGCGTGGTCGCCGCCATGCTGAGCAGGGAGGAGGCATGGGCGGCGGTAGCCTCCTTCTGTGAGGACGTAATGTCACAGAAGGAGGCGGCGGAGCGCACGCGGGAGGATGACTCTCGTGGCGCCGCTCCGCAGACGAAGAAGGGGCAGAAGACGGCGGACACATCGTCCGTCGGCCTCCGTCCCTGGGGGTGATCCGCAGGCGACAGGCGCGGGGGCGCCACCGCCTGCATTTCCAGGATCACCCCACTCGTCGGGCCACAATGGCCGTGCACTCCGGCCATTGTAACGACCCCTCCCCACTAGGGGGGGTCTGAGGGGCCTGCCGTAGGGCGGGCAGTCACCGGCGGGGGCCTGGACGCTATGGACTCCCAGGCCCTCTCCACGCAGGTGAGGTCGGAGCGCCGCTGGGTATTTTTAGTGGGTATACCGGGAACGCCTTTACCGGGAGTCCCACATACCCCTCTCCCGTCCCCCGACGGGAAGGGGATGCGTAATGGCATTTTTTCCCAGCGACAAAAAAAAAAAAAAAAAAAAAAAAAAAAAGGACGCCCTCCGGCCCGCTGGACCGACGACATACGCAGGGTTGCCGGAGCAGGCTGGATGAGGGTTGCGGAGGACCGGGATGTTTGGCGCAAACTTGGGGAGGCCTATGTCCAGCAGTGGACAGCGATTGGCTGACGACGAACCCTTATAAGTAATACTTCGTTAGATACAGTCAAGAAAATTCATCATGACAGACTTTTTAAATAATCTTTAAGAAGATTGCTTTAGATATTCTTTCATAGTTATACGTTAAAGTCAACTTGACTATTAACTGGCTAACTCGTTAACGCGTGAAATAGGCGTTGTCATGGCAACGTTTGCGTCACTGCCATGCAGAAGTGTGTGTATGTGTGTGTGTCAAATATATAGCAGTGTGTGTAATGTTTGTCTTTACGCTTTATCCTGCACATGGCAGGGCACGCAAAGGGAACTGCAGGAACCATATGAATCTAGTGTTAAGACACTCCATTGCTTAGTCCCTGCTTTCTCCATCGCTTTGCCTAGTTGTTAGAGCGAAGAAATTTTAAATGAAAAGATCCATTTTTTTTTTTTTTTTTTTTTTTTTTCGAAGACAGCGTCACCGGGCGGGGGGGGACGGAGTGTGCCTCGTCCCCAGAGAATAAAGTGAGCATTAATGGCTGCTCAGAAGAAGGTGTGTAGGACGGTCATGGACCGACTGGCCCCGCCGCGCCGAGGCGCGGTCGTGCCGTTGTGAGAGATGGGCCGCGTCGCCTGTTACGGCGGCGACGTTGAGACTTTGGGACTGAGGAGTGTAACCTTCCGTTGTAGTTACGGTTGGCTACAGTAATTGGGTCATCGGGGTCTAAAAGAACGCTTCGAGGGCGTCGAAGTAATTTGTGAGGATGGGGAGCGTACTTAGACGCTTGAACGATTAGGGGATTAGGGTGAGAGTCTGCGCGCTCGTAGTAGCGTTTGGCTAAGCCTTTGCAAAACTCTTTGATCGATTCCAATTCGAAGTCTTTATGTAGGTCAATGTTGCGAACGTACCAGGGGCATCCGGATGCTATCCTGAGGAATTTATTTTGGACTCTCTGAAGGAGATCTGTGTTAGTGTGTGCGAACACTACACTGGCGTAGGTCATTATGGGGCGGATGCAAGTTTTGTACAATGTCAGCTTGTTACGAAGTGACATTTTACTCCGCTTGCATATGAGCGGGTACAGCCTGCTCAGGATGAACATGGCTTTGTTTCTCACGTGTCTAATGTGAGGGCGGAAAGTGAATCGCGAATCTAGGATGACGCCTAGATATTTGACCTGGTTTTCCCAGGGGATCGGTTTATTTTGTAGCCGTATAGTAGAGACGGTTTCGTAACGTTTACGCGGAAAGAGTACCGCTGCGCTCTTCTCCGGGTTGACCTCAAACCGCCACTTGCTAAACCAATCGCCTAAGGCGTCGGCCGCGAGTTGCAGTCTTTCGGCTAGGATCCAAGCGGAGCGGTCCGTGGTGTAGAGCGCGGTGTCGTCGGCGTACATCGCGAGTTCTACTTTTGGAACACGCGGAATATCGCTCGTGTACAGTGCGTATAGAAGGGGGGAGAGTGTGGAGCCTTGCGGGACTCCAGCGCGGACGGGACGACGCGACGAGAGGGTCCCTTCTATACGGTAGCGGAACGTGCGGTTCGACAAGTACTCTCGAATGATGTGCACGAGAGTGTCCGGGAGTGCCATACGGCGGAGCTTGAAGAGCAGGCCGTTGTGCCAAACCTTGTCGAATGCTTTGGCGATATCTAAGAAAACGGCAGCCGTGTCGCTGCGGATCGAACGGTGGACGTGGTATTTCGCGATATGTTCGGTGAGTCGGTGAACTTGATGAACGGCAGAGTGCCGTGAAAAGATCCATCTTCCCCAAGCGGGTATTAAGCCCACAAACCATCGCGTTTACAGGTAGACGCTACGCCTCTGCGCCACGACGGTCCTCTAAGCATTATTATCGGACAATACTAGGGTTCTGCACTTCTCCTACACATAAATTATATGTATGTCAACTTAAATACTGCCCAGTCCACGTAGTTCCACAAAAATGGATTCAAAAGCTTTACTCCACGTATTAATATATGGATATAATAATAATATTAACTATAATTTCTTTACTAAACTCTTTCATATCATTCTTAGCTCATTTAAATATTTTTCCGTGTCATGATAAAGGATATGAACTCTTATTTTCTTTGTTTTCTGAACATCTTCAAGATTTACTTCAGAGTAACTTTCGGCTTTGCTTTCATTGCTTTCTGGGACATTCTTCTGATGACGTGTTCACCACAGATGTACGGGAGACGCTTTCATGTAGCTGCAACTTTAACTTCGTGTAAACTATTACAGCTTTCTGGTGCAATTGTCAGATCCTGGGCCTGGGATTTCACATTGTAATTTTGACCCTATGTCCCTATGTTCATCCGAAATCTCTAGTTGGTTAAAGATTTTTTCCGACTATTGTATGGTGCAAGTGACTGCCATGGAGCTTCTGTGGTTGAAGCTGAAGTTATGGTTGCCTATATGATGAGGATTTGTGTAGTGGTGGTTTCCACTACAGTGGAAAATATTGAAAAGAATTAATATATAGATAAGTTTTATTGCACACAAAGACAAAACAATAGAAAATAAACAAAGGAAAAATACAAAAAACAAAGGACAGAGCGTGCAAAGGAGTTCTTATTGCATAAATGAATCTCTGACTGACAACCTTTGACGAAAGGAATGTAATCTTCTCAGATACAGATAGTGCATCTTAACAAATACAGATAGTGCAAATTACGAACATAAAAAAAAGATTATTTTAGTTAAAGGAAAGTAGGTTTATATATACTAAAGTAATATGTCTTCTACTTATCCTCCTGATATCCACATGGGAATCACAGTCACTGCAATGTGGTTAATTAGGTCTTTTTTTTAACTTCACGCTTTATCCCGCACATGGCAGGGTAGGCAGAGGGAACTGCAGGAACTATACGAACCTTGTGTTAAGACACTCCGTTGCTTTAGTTCCTGCTTACTCCGTTCCCGCTTTAGGTTAATTAGGTCTTCATACTTATTAATGCGTTTGCAAGTTTTTAAATTACTAATTTCAGTAAACAGCATTGATGCTGTACTGCAAATCTTGTTTTTCATCAAAATTTCTTTAACTACCAATAACTTTTCTTGAAACTTATGAGATATCTTAGCTGCATACATATTATTAATAACAATAATTAAAGTGTTTTAAGATTTAAGCTGTTTTACCTCAGGAAAACAGGTTCAACATTATGATTTAAGTAGCAGGTGCTTGCACTTCTTACTTGAGTCGTGTCCTGATATCACCAAGCTTATGCCTACGTCGTGGTCCGCACATTGGACTACGCATCTCTTGGAACCCTTCCTCTTTAGGGTTTTCTTGCCCAAAAAGGGCATAAAGAAAGCGTTACATCATCATTTTGTTATCTGCGTGTCTATTATTTTTGGCCTTCTAAAAAGATAATGTCTTTCAATATTGCTTGGATTGATGAACCTGAAAGTCAAAGCTTTTGAACTTAGTTTTTTGTAGCTAATAATAGTTATATGTAGAATTTATACAAAGACGCGTGGAGTTAATCAGTTCTGCAACCAGTTCCGCTCAGGCTAGGCGATACTTGTAATACATTTTGTACTATGTAATGTTGTTTTTTTATTTAAAAGATGTGCTGAGGAGTTTCTTTCGCCATTTCTTCTCCTCCATGACAAAGCACCTTTCCGAAATGGTAGTAGATAAATACTGACGTGCTTAAGTGTATCTGCGATATCTATATGAATAAATGATTTTTGATTTTAATTTTTATCTCGTAATCAAAAAAATTCTGTTCTGTTCTATGGTAATGGCTCTTCGAGCGTCCCACTTGAGAATAATTCACTTCGCCAATGTCAGGTTGTATTGACAATAAGGAGGGAGAATGTATGGTGAAAGAAAAAACTAACTTTACGCAATAATAGAATTCATGTAGAAAACAGATCCAGTACAAATTCGTTCTCTACCTAAAAGGACGTATTTTAACTGGATCAAAGAAACTTATACGCTGGGCAGTTAAAGTTTGACAGGTTTTTTAGGAACTACCCTCCAATTATAAATATAAATTGATACGGAACCCTCAGTGAACTAATTCATATCGCAGTCGATCGATATTTTAGACTACCTTCTTGTTTTATATGTAACGGGGTAGCAAAGAGAAACCGTTCTCTCTCGCTACCTTCATAGGTTTCTTATTAATATTATATTTGTTAAATATCAGACCATCGTGGCAAAGCTCCCATCGTCTACCTGTAAACACAACGGTTTGTGGGTTGTGGATTCCCACTCGGGGAAGATGGATTATTTAATTTCCATTTTCTTCCTTCTGGCAAGTAGACAAGCTATACGCAATGTCTCAGAATTAGGAAAGAAGAGAACGGAGTGTCTTAAAAAGGTTCTTGCGCTTCTTCTGACTATCCTGCTACGAGTGGGATAAAGAGTGAAAATATACATATAAATATCTCGAAACACGAAAACACATAAAGAAACACGTTAACATATATAGTTTTTTTCATTTAGATGGGAATGCTAATTGAACTCAATTGGGTACAGTGTTACAATCATATTTTAGATCGAGGAGCACGAGTTCAAAATCAGTAATCTTACTTTAAATTATCTATGTTTTGAACAGAATAACATATTATAATATCCATATTTTTAAATCTCTTTTGTCTCTTCAATATACATTTTTGGGGTCTTTCTTTTTCTTATTTTTACTTGATTAAATTCTTGTTTAGATCTGTGCCCATGACAAAATTTTTTATTTAGATTTGTGCCCAACGTTACGATCCATAATGTCCAATTAATAGTTATCACATCGTACCAAATTACTAAATAAAAATAGATTTAACCATTCTATAACCGTCGTCGAGAGCCGTCGTGGCACAAAGGTGTAAGCGTGCCTGTAAACGCGACGGTTTATGAGTTCGATTCCCACTCGGGGAGGATGGATTTTTCTATTTTCATTTTCTTCGTTCTGGAAGCTAGGCTAAACGCGGCGTTGAGTTCCGCCACTCACACACGCAATGCCTCGAAAAAGGCAGAAATCGGGGACGGAGACAGCAGGGACTAAGCAACGGAGTGTCTTAACATTAGGTTCCTGCACTTCCCTCTGCCTACCCTGCAATATGCGGAATAAGCGTGAAGCTAAAATAATATTACAGTGAGAATGTCTATTGTAAAATTATAAGTGTGAAGACTATGTTTGGTTGAATATTCAAATCTCAGAAACTATGGATTCAAATTGAAAAATTCTTTTTGTGTTACATAGTCCATTAACTAAGAAAGGCTATAGGCTATATTAAATCAATATGTAGACTACATTTGGCGTTATCAAATAATTTTTACAGACTTATAGAAAACAAATAATTTATTATAGATTTTTAAAACCTATTTAATATTGATTTTAGTTGCTATAAGAGAAACTTGTTTTCTCTACTATACGTGACTCTGGCAGAATATTTTGAATCTGTCTCCATAAAATCAAGTCATAATAAAAAAAAAGAAAAAACTAGGTCATATTTCTCATCATCATCAAAGTGTCTTGAAGAGAATTTTAGGAATTACTATGACAAGGACAGTGTTTCCCGCGGTATCCCACAAACAGCGGGATAAGAAGGTACCTCGTATTAAGACACTCCATTTACATATAGAGAAATTTAAAGCATTAATTCGATACTAAATATTGAAAAATATCTGTATATAATTAAAGAAAAATTTAAAAAAATAACGCAATTTTAGCGTAGATGAAACAGTATGGCTTAGTTGTTAGTGCGTTTGGACGGTTTCCATGAGCAGCGGGATCAAATCCCGTTGCGCTTTTGTTAAGAGATTTTTTTTTATAAATTAATTTTACTTAATTAACGAAGAGTTCCTTCCTTCCTTCTGCCTACTGTTTCTTCTCTATATTCTTCTCAGAGTACTACTGTACTTAGAGTACTACTGTGCGTTTTAGCAGAAATTTTCTGCCCCGCACCACAAAATTGTGGAATGAGTTGCCGCATGCGGTATTACCGGACAGATATGACCTGCAGACCTTCAAGAAAAGAGCGTATTCCCATCTAAAAGGCCGGCAACGCATTTTGTAGCTCCTCTGGTGTTGCAAATGTCCATGGGCGGCAGTATTCACTTACCATCAGGTGATCTGTGTTTGCCACCTATACTATTAAAAAAAAATTAAAAAAAAATGAATATTCAGTAATACTTTTAAATTTGGCGCTTATCATGATTGATTGATTATAATAATTTTTAGTTTTTTATCGAGTAACGTTAATAAAAATAAAAATCTAAATAATAATTGATAAAACCTTTTTTTGAAGAGGGAGAGAACTTGTTTTTGTTTACTTTAGATTGCATAAACAATTGTTTCATGAGATATACTGAAGACTGATAATATGATAACGAGGTTAAATTACTATTTTTTATATTAAAAATGATGATTTCGGTTTTAATAACGTATTATCATCGTTAAATTTCTATTTTTCTGACATTCATTATTCGCAAAACATTCGCAGAAACTTTTGAAAATGCGAATGCGAAAACGAATGTGCAAAAATATGCGAATATTCGCGAATATTCGTTACGTCACCAGCGTGAAGCTGTAAAAAAGCATTAACTATTAAGTTTAGTAAGACGTACAGCTAAACTTTAAAGGAAGACTTTAGAGAGAGAGAGAGAGAACTGCAGGAATCGGAGAAAAGTAGTGTTAAGACACTTCGTTCATTGCGTGTGACAAAAACGATTACACGATTTCGATAAACAAAGAACCTATAACTGTTATATTTTTCCCTTTTACGGAACTATAAGAATATTTTTAAATTGTTTAGTCCACTTACCTTAGCCTATAGGCTATAGTCTATACAATATTACGTCAATAGTCTGTATACAGTCCATTGTTCCTCCTGTGTCATACATAATTGTCAGTCATTACCATTGTATAATGCAGACGAAGACATATCTTATTTTAGTTTCACGCTTTATCCCGCACATGGCAGGGTAGGCAGAGGGAACTGCAGGGACTGTGGGAACCTAGTGTTAAGACACTCCGTTGCTTAGTCCCTGCTTTCTCCGTCGCCGCAACGAAGACACATAAAAATAAATATTTTAATTAAATTAGCATATAAAAATGCAAAAGTAATTCAAGGAAGAATTGAGCACTGTCGTAGCTTAAAGGTGCAGGGTCTGCCTGTAAACGCGTCGGTTTGTGGGTTCGATTCCCATGAGTGGAAAATTGATTATTTCTTTTCCATTTTCTTCGCTCTGACAACTAGGCAAGCGTGGCGTTGATTTCCGTCACTGCAACACGAAAAAAGGCGTCATACGACGGAAAGCAGCGGACAGAGTGTCTTAACACTAGGTTCTCGGTTCCTGCAGTGCTCTTTAACTACCCTGCAACGAGCAGAATAAAAACGTGAAGCTTAAAATTATATTACCTATTTATTACAAATTTACAAAGAAAATTACCTAAGTTTTTGATCTCATGAGGTTATCGATTCGATTCCCAGGCGGACCACCTATTCTCAACATCCTCGCTCTAATAAGATAAAACGAAAATTGGACAGTACATAAGGAACGTAGTGTCTTAACACTATATTTCTTCTATTCATTCTTTTATATACATCCATAGTTCTTATAGTTAAATTTGCTCTTGCAATATAAACCATAAGCTTACTTTGTTTTGTATTACACGATTCCAATAAGAACATTGTTTTTCACATGTTTTTTTAGCTCGAATTCCGTTTTAACTATACTAAAACGTTCCATTTTTACTATAAATAGATGAAATAATGTATTATGAAACTAATTATTAAACTAAAATGGCGTTTCTAATAAATAAATAATAAAATATTTAACTTTTAAACTCACAATTTAATTTGTTCGGTTAATGTCAATACGTGACTCCCTCCACGACGCTGTCACGCCATTCATGAGCGTCACAGATAAAATACACAGAAATGTCATTCTTATTTCGTACGCCACAGATGCTAGAATCTTCTGCGCGAATTATTGTTTACATTTATAGTTTATTTTTAAAACGTATTATGTTTAAGTAAAAGCTATTTGAATTTATATCTTATTTTAAGGTTGTAAGGTTAGTTTTATATTGTACAGTCGTTATTGAGTTTAACAAGATGGCGGATGTTTTTAACGTAAGAGCGGCAACGTCGCAGCTCTCCGTACATATTGATCAATGCTATTAATGGAATACCTGGCTGTCTGGATGTTTTTATTATGGGACTGGGATTTCACCTGTTATTATTAAATAATATTCAATTTAAACAAACGAGAAAATACAAAAGATTTAAGTTAATAAGAAATATGATTAAATAACTTATTAAAAAGTGAGATCGTAACGTGACCATGTTATTCGATGTGGAAGTTAATTTCTAATAAGAATAAGATTGATTGTAATTATAATACAGTTGAATTTTGTTTTGCATTAATATTCGTTCTCGGCTCGGCCTAAATGCTTAACATAGTGTGTTGTTATTTTACATAACACCGTTGACACGAATTATTCTGATAACAGTTATGTGGTTATCGAGCGAGTCTAGTTTATGCGTAAATAAATTGCTTTTTAACGGTCATTTTTGCTAACCGACTAGACAAAGGCCTTTATTTTTAAATGGATGCGGCCGTATATGTCCTTAAACGACACGACCTTTACCATATTATAATTAAAAAAAAAATTTAGCTATTTTTAATACAAAATTGTTTTCGATTATAACTTTAATTTATTTAATTTACGTAATAGATTATTGTGAAAAAATATATTAACAATATTATAATGATTTAGATGGATTTTTATTTTTTTTTTAAAGTTCATTTACGGGATAAATACAAAAGTAATGCATGATGTATTTACTTTTTTTTTTATTTAACTCTTTATTACAATATATATATAAAATAATGCATACGAGTTAAACAAGATCCACTCACATGACCTAAGTTAACCTTAATCGAGTCGCACATCGCGTATAATAAATACCTACTTATTATTAACAGCAAATAGCAATGGAAACGGTCAGCAGTAAACTGGCGTAACGCCAACTTATATATAACGAAAATAATCTGTACACGCCCATATTTGTGCTCTAAAATCTAAACAATGTAAGTTTGGAGATAGATATATATTTTTGGGCCAAATGTTTTTAGAAGCATTACGAATTTTTCTTTAGAAATTTGAAGGCTATAAGAAAAATAGCTGAATTAGCTACTAAACTATTTCAGATGGGCCACTGTCATTAACTTCTTTAAATATACCTTCTAAGATGATAATCTATGAGGACCATACTTTTTACATGACGTTCCTTCAGTATTTTCCATACTGTGATTGCGAAAGTGACCCCAAGTCTCCCATATCTATGATCGAAAAAAACTTAAATTTTTACATAAAGTTAATTATAAAAGCACAGATAAGCAATTTGTGGTATAGCGTAACCAAGGAAAAAAATGGTTGTAGTTCATTTTGTTAGATGAGTAGCGTAAATAATGACTAAAAATATGATTACTTACTTTTTATAGATTGGCAGAGAGAACTTAGTGTTTAAACAATATTCTCAACATTTTTCCTAAATGCAAGATTGTGTGTGATGTCAACCATTGTTTAACCAGATCGTGAAAGCGATAATAAATTTTCTTGAGTATAGATCGAGCTCATAATCTCAACCATTTATCTCATCTGATAAATCAAAGGTATATTTTTTATAAAATTTTAATAAAAAAATATTAAAATAAACATAAAATAAGACTTATACAAGTCTAGCAAGCGGCTTCATTTAACAGGGGTTAAAGTGACCCTACAAACATATAAAGAGGGAGAGTTTTTATTCACAACAATAAACAATTGTATACGGGTCACGTAGCTACTACAAAGGTGCTATAATTTCTAGTTTTTTTTTTTTTTAAATAATTTTTAATTTTTACTACCGATGCTAGATTAATAATAATAAAAAATAGTGTGCAGCTTGTTCTTTTTTTTAATGTGTCAAAAAACAAGATTCTGTGCACATGAAATTATAATTTAAAAAAAAATGACATGTTAAAAACATTCCCGCGTAATTATATAGAAAATATGTTTTGGTATTTTACAATATTTATTAAAATATATTTGTTTACTTGTATTTTAAGTTTATAATTTTACTGTAAACAAATAAATTTATTCTAAATAAGTGTTAATTATAAATTTAACATGGCGTGACATTATTAATACGTTTAAATGGATACCATATTAACATTACTAATTATACAAAATGTGACGTTAAATTCCTTCACAAAGTTACAACCGAAGTTAAGTATATGATCTCTTATCTTTCTGATTAGAAATTAATATATTAATTTATGTATTTGTGTAAAATAATGAAATTACTTTTTAAAGATATAAGTTGTTCGACCTAATTTTAAATTTCTAACAATGTTGTTAAAGTTAGGGTGAGAAGGGGAGGAGGTTGGGGGCGTTATTAACTATTATTATTTGTCACTACAGATAAAAATTATTTTTACAATGCGAATTAAATGTTATAATGTAGCAGAATTTAAATGTAATACGTTTTTTCTTAATATAAGGTATTAAAAAAATATTGTGTCAAGTGTAGTATTAAAAATTTTTCAACAAGGGTTCTCTAAAATCTTACTACATCTCTTACTTCCGACGACGACTCTCCGAGCATAATCCATATCCAGGTCTTGATCCACCTATTGATTACCTTGGATCCAGTATGCGGTTCCGAAGATCAGCGCCAAATGGTGAGAGATCACTAGTATGGATGAATACTGTCTAATCTCTTGGACCGAAAGTATAATCCAATTGAACAGGTTCTGGCAATGAATGTAAGTCAACACCATCTCGGTAGACTCTGAGGACTCTTGGTAGACACTATACTCGCAATGCGTAAAGTATTGTGGGTGCACACCTATGTATTAATCCTTTTCGTGAGTGAGAGGTTGGCGGTTACTAACATAAGCTTAGAGTTTAGTATAAGCGTCAGTCTCACACAACTATGTACCCTAGCTATGTACCCTAATTTAGAAACTACCTTTTTGTTACGCTTACATTATGTTTAGAAATAAAGATATTATAATCATTATCATCTTTCAAGACAGTCTTAGGGTCCTTAGCAGATAAGCTGTAAGAATAACACAGATGGTATGGCCATATTAGTTGGCCTAAGAACTACATCTGGAGAAAGTGCCTTGACGTCCTCAAAGATTCTCTGGACACATACAGATTAGCTAGACTCATGTGCCGCTCAAGATGGCTGGCTCTATGCAGGATATAACAAGCAATAGACTAATATTTAAAAAAAAACATAATCGGAATCTGAACCTGCTCTTCTTGCGAACCGTGCAAGCGCTGTGCCCACTAATCCATGCGTCACGAAGCAATCACGTTGTGTTGAAATTCGTATAAGCTATATACAACTTATTTCGTTGTTAGCATAAACTTTGGCTAACGGAAATTTGTAAAAATCTCCCTATATATTGATTTGTAAAAATCTCCCTATATATTGATTTGTAAAAATCTCCCTATATATTGATTTGTAAAAATCTCCCTATATAGTATTTTTCTTCAGTGTGAATTAACACTTTAAAAATCATAATGGAATTTTGACTGAGGTTATAAAGAAAATTAGATTCATGCAAAAAATGCTGTAGTTGGCAGCTTTTCTGAAGAAGAAAAACAAAAACATAAGTAACAGCTGTTTATTTATAAATAAAATGACATTTAATACTTGTTTATATATCCATACTTTTTGTTTACACAGATAATATATATACCTAAGTAATTGTGTAATATAAATAAACAAATCGAGTCAATATATTTATTATGAAACGTGTCTCCATAATATTTGTAAGCTATACAAGCTTCTCACCTGGTTTTGTCCGAATTTTTAAATTATTATGCGTAATTTAAATCTGTAATATATTTTTAACTTCACTATACTAATGTAAAGACAATTTGATATACACATGCGGAACTCAACGCCGCGTTTTATTTTTTTTAAGAAAGGCAGGCAAGCTGGCACAATTAATGCTGATTATATATATTTTATATATAAAATAATATTAAATATCGAAGTAATTTGACATAATAAGGCTTTTATATGACTGACTAAACGCAACTATGACTGACTATAACAATAAAAAAATGAGCAACTGCGAGTTGACATCTCGTATCGAGGGTTCTGTACCCATACTTATAATATTATATAGATTTTGGTTATGCGACGAATTTCATACAAATTATAGTAAAGGAGACACTTAAAAAGCCATATTTACTTCATGTCTTTGACACAGAAGTATAATCTGAGGACCGTTGATGCAGCGGCTGCCAGTTAACGTGGGTTCGATTCCCACTCGAGGATGACAGATTTTTTCATTTCCATTTTCTTCGCTCTGACAACTAGGCAAAGTGCGGTGCTTAGTTTCGCCACTCAACATGCAATGCCTTGATAGATTCCCACTGTTTCTGGGGTTCCCTCTGCCTAATCTTGTATGAGCGGGATAAAGCGTGAAGCTAAAAAAATGGTCCATGTAATGGTCCATAAGACTTGGTTATTTAATATTAAGCTTGATATCTCCATGTGATATATAAATAATCGTTATCGTTTTAGGGTATTATTGCAAAAAAAAAGTTAAAAAAGAGATTAAAAAAATGACTACATAAATTTAATAATAGATTACTATAAATAAGGTAAAATTTTGTTTATTTTAATGTATATTAATTATTAAAAGCCGTCTATGCGTGTAGGAACTTGTTCCTTAAACTGGTTGTTCTAGAAGTACTATGCATATTATTACAATGAAATTAGATGCATGTGACTGTAAACGCGACGGTTGTAGGTTTGATTCCTATGAGGGGATGATGACTTATTTTCTTCGCTCTTATAACTAGGCGAGCGCAGCGTTAAATTCCGCCACTCAACACACAATGCTTTGAAAGATGTAAGACGGAAACCGGAGTGTCTTAACACTAGGTTCTTTCACTGTACGTACAGTTAACTGAAACTGAAAATTCTTATCTGAATCTCTTTTGGAGAGAGAAAATAATAAAAAAAAAACTTTAAATTATTTTAAAATAGTGAAGCGAAGAGAAAAGCGAAGCGAATGATATAGCAAAGGTGGTCAGTCATTTAAGCGAAGCGAACGTTGGAATAATATATTATTTGATCTATTTAGGCTGCAAAGAATGTGTGCTAATTTTGTATATATATTTGTTCACAAACTTCTAGGAAACTGATTGTTAGTCATACTAAGATGTTTTTTTTTCTTCACGGCCTCTACATACCTCTTTCACCTCTTCATATATGACATCCCGAGGGTTCTCATGCTTTACGTGTTTTTCCAGTATCTTATTACTGTTAATAGTAATGAGTTTTTGAAGGTCAACTGAAGTCTTTTTGTGAAAATCCTTTTACGGGGCTGCCCAATGATCTCAACAAAAAAGGGGAGGGGTTGTGCATTAATAGCTCGAAAAGGAGAGAAATAATAAGGGAGGGAAGGGGGTGTAGTGAGGCATGTAATAATACAGCACGTGTGTTTTTTTTTAGGCAACACGTAAAAAGTCGTAAGATTAAGTTAAGTAAGGTTCTTTGTGAATAACACATATATATGATATAGGGGAGATAGGGGGATATAGTCTTAAGCCTCACGATGGAGACCAAGGGGGAGGAAGGGACCAAAACAGACGTAATCACGTGATTAATGTACGGTCTTTTCTTAAGCCAAGTAAATATCAATTTCATCAACGTTGTATCAAAATTGCGTTCCGCCACAAAACGCGCGAAGAACGGAGAATCTTGACACTATAACACTAACATTGAGTTGCATCTGTCTATCCTTCTATATACAGGATATATTGTGGAAGAAACAAAATAGCTAGTAAACAATTTATATATATACGAGTATACAACAATTTATATATATCAGTAGTTATTTTAAGTAAAAAAAACTCTTTTTGAGAGTATATTCATTTTTTTCTTGAGGACCATCGAGGCACAGCGTCTAGTTTGTGGGTTCGGTTCCCTCTTAGGGTAGATGGATTATTTCATTTGCATTTTCTTCGCTTTAGCAACTAGGTAAAGCGCGGTGCTGAGTTCCACCGACGGCGGAAAGCGTGGAACGGAGTGTCTTAACACTAGGTTCCACGGTTCCTGCAGTTCACACTCCCTAACCTGCTATATGCGGGATAAAGCGTGAAGCTATAAAAAAACATGCTATGTACCTAATATTTAAATTTATTTGTACTGACCTTACACACATATATATCGTGTATAAATTAATTTGAATCAAGGCTTTTTCCAAAAAATATTATAAAACTTTTAAAATCGGTTTTCTATACCAATATTATAAAGAGGAACGATTTGTGTTTGTTTATTTGATTGTATCGAATGATCTCAAAAACTACAGAATCGATTTTGTGCAAATTTAAAATGACATTAAACTCCAAGAAACAACAAAGGCTACTTTTCACCATAAAAATGAGGGTAGGAGGTTAATTCGACCACAAAATTTTGGATATAGAAAAATTACTTAAACTTATAAAGTAAAAAAACCACCTTCTATTTTATACCCCATTTCACCCCTCTCTCCCCTTATTTTTACTAAAAACGTAGAAAATATCACCTAACAGAGTTTGAAGTATGTAGTTGTAAAACAATTTTAAAAAATGGTTGCCTGTAAAGTGGGTTTTACGGGCGAAAATTTTACGTGACAACGTCTTTTTCTCGGTAGAATATTTATTGATATGATTAATAATTATAGTATAAATTGCACAAATTTTAACTATAGAAAATATATTTTGTTTACTAAAACATTGTACACGTGTCAAGTGATACGCGCGGCGGACCGATCATAGTTCGGTGACAGTTGACACATCGTTACGTTACCATTTTCATATGTGACTCCGAGCCGCAACCTAATTTAAGACGTTGTCACGTCAAAAAAATAACTAAACCTATATATAACATATTACCATTACGCCTACAATTGGGAATTATAATTTTATGATGTCGTATTCACCGTTGTAGCACAGAAGCGCAGCGGGTTCAATTCCCATGAGGAGGAGATGGATTTTTCAATTTCATTTTCTTTGCTCTGGCAACTAGGCAAGCGCGGCGCTGAGTTCCGCCGTTCAACACGCAATGCCTCGTAAACGAAAAACGGTGAACAGATGGTCTCAACACTAAGTACCCACAGTTCCTGCGGTTCCCTCTGACTAGGATAGTAGATAGCTATGTGCGGGATAAAGCGTGAAGCTAAAAAAATATGCCAAATAAAATATGTATATCTGTCTTTTTTTGTAATGTTTACTGCAAGAGATGACTTGTAGTGATAAGGCCGCCATTGCTGATTATTTTATATATCATTTTAATTATTTTTCTTATTTTATGCACAATAAAGTAATATTATTATTGTTATTTATCTCAGGGTAACCCCGTTTTTCCCACATAAATCCCAATCCTGCAGTCATTCCGGGATAGAAATAATCTTTTAGTGATAATTCCATATAAAATTGACACCGCCAAATATAAAATATAGATAAAAAATAAAATTAAGTCACTAGGAGCAGAGGCGTAAGCGTCTGCCTGTATTCGCGGTTTGTGGGTTCGACTCCTACTCGGGGAAGATGGATTTTTCTATTGCCATTTTCTTCGTTCTGGAAACTAGGCAAAGCACAGCGTTGAGTTCCGCCACTCAACACACAATGCCTCGAAAAAGGCGGAAATCGGGGCGGAGAAAGCAGGGACTAAGCAACGGAGTGTCTTAACACTAGGTTTCAATAGTTCCTGTGGTTCCCTCTGCCTACCCTGCAATATGCCGGATAAAGCGTAAAACTCAAAAAAAAACATTAAGTCACTATCTAATAAAAAAATAATAAACATAAATATATATCTATATATGTTGACATATATAGATATACATATATATATGTAGCTCTAGTTAGATGCACGGAACGGCAACGCCGCCTTTCTCTGGCAAGTACCAGCCAGTTACTTTACAATTTGTTTCGTAAACGCCTATAAGCTGTTTTAAATGAATGCTTTTTAACTGTTATTTGTATCTATAAAGCAATTGAATTTTAGTGTCTAGATTATAGTGTCCTAGTGTCTAATTTCTACGCTCTCTTTTTTCTAGGCCAATTTCACGTTATAGAGAAAAATTAATGCTTCAGACCCATTGTTTTACATTATTAAAATTTAATATATTAAGTGAACGTTTGCGAAATTTAACGCCGTAATACATATGAAGATGATAAATTGATAAAATCATAGATCTGTATACTTAATAAAAAAAAAAATAATAATAAGATTTGTCAAATGATTTAGTTAATTTATTACCTGTACCGCATATAGTAGTATATGAAGAGAGAATAAAATTTTAAAATACTATTAAATATCGATATCGATATTATAACCATTGCTTAAGGCGTAACTCAACGCCGTGCTCTGTTGAGTAATGAAAAATAAAATTAAAAAATACTTATATCCACTGTTTAGTAAGACAATGCAGCGTTAAACTCCACCAAGCTAAGTCGAGCTTCATACTGTGGCATTAACGGTAAATGGGTTATTTTTTTATAAAGCTTTTTGTTATTTTTTTTAGGTTTACGCTCTATATCACACGTTGCAAGGACTGAAACCTATTGTTAAGACACTCTCTTTTCTACTTTCCACATTTCGAGGCATTACGTGTTAATTGGCGGAATTCAACGCCGCCTTACTTTCTTATATAAGAAAACGAAAATAATCAATTAATTATCATGGGAATCGAACCCACAAACCGTCGCATTTACAGACGTTACTTTTTTTTATATACAAATATTGTTACTTTTTTTTATATACAAATATACAGACAGACGTCGGTATATTTGTATATAAAAAAAAGTAACAATTAAAGGCGGAACTCAACGCTGCGAGATATATATATATATATATATATATATATATATATATATATATATATATATATATATATATATATATATATATATATATATATATATATATATATATATATATATATATATATATATATATATATATATATATATATATATATATATATATATATATATATATATATATATATATATATATATATATATATATATATATATATATATATATAAACTTATACATAATTTATTACAATATACACGACAAAAGGAAGAGACTGTCCGCCCTTCAAACACTCGGAAGTAACCCTTCCGTCGCAAATGTCGCCTTGGGCTTTGTAATGTAATATTTATATTACGACCATATTGATATCTAGTTATATATAGCTTCACGCTTTATCCCGCATATTGCTATATACGGGATAAAGAAGTGACTAACTTAACACTACGTTAAGACACTCAGTTCATCTTGTCATTCTTCAAGCTTTGAGGGAAGAAATCGCGAGGAGAAACTCTCTCTATCCCGGTATATGAGGGATAGAGCGTGAAACTTTTACATTTTAATTATATGTATATGTATGTTTATAAGTTGTCTTATTGACATAGTTATGGGTTGACATATTTGAGGTTATATAAACACGTGTTTAAAAAATACTTTATATAGACTTCATACATATATTTCCAGTCATCCAATCTTATATTTCTCTTTCACGCTTTATCCCGCATACAGCAGGATAAAAGAGTAACGTAGTATTAAGACACTCAACAATAAAGTATAAAGCGTGAAAATAATTTTAAATAATCAAAATTTCTTTAAAAATATTTTTAAAGACTAAAAAAGTTCATTTTAAGGCAAAACTCTCCGTTTTTCCAATGTAGTGTAACATTGGAAAACGGAGAGTTAAGTTCATATAATTGTCTTTATAATTTAATTTAAATATAAATAAGAATTAATAATTCATTGTAATTAATAATTAACTAGCGTTAAGTATTAATTGTGTTTAATTTTTCTTACAATTCTTTTATATTTTAATAAAAGTTAATATTATTGACATATTTGAAACTTGAGTCTATAAGCATCGGTGGTTCAGTGGTAGAATGCTCGCCTGCCACGCGGGCGGCCCGGGTTCGATTCCCGGCCGATGCAAATCTCCTTTTTTATTTTTCTTTTTAATTCACTTTTTTATTTTTTTTTTTTTTTTCATATTATTTATTAAGTCTAATTAAAATTTAACAAACGTCTCTGTTGTATAAAGTTAGTATAGAGTACATTAGCTAATTGAACTTAACTAACGTAATATTTTGTATCGAGAATGACCTTCAAATGAGGAAAATGAGAAGGCAAATGTAAGCAAGTGACTCGGTGTTATTTCAAAATATATTTTGATATACTAGAAATACTAAAAATCTTGCCTGTAAACGCGACGGCTTGTGGGTTCGATTCCCATGAGGAGAAGATGAATTATTTCATTTAGCTTTGGTAACTAGGCTCGGTGAGTTCCACCACTCAACACACAATACCTAGAAAAGGCGGAAATCGGAGAACGGAGTGTTATAACACTACAAAGTTCCTTTAGCCTACCTGATAGTGCGGCATTTAATATAAATGACAGCCTTTAACATCTTAAATAATACCTTTCTTATAATATATATATATATATATATATATATATATATATATATATATATATATATATATATATATATATATATATATATATATATATATATATATATACATATATATATATATATATATATATATATATATATATATATATATATATATATATATATATATATATATATATATATAGCATACGTTAAAACTCGTTCAGCCAACTTCCAATGCCAAATAACTTTTACATATAAACATATAATACTTTCTAATTTTATAACATTAGATATATAAACATATACATATACAAGCTGACCCGTGCCCACTTCGTTGGGCATAATCTTAATAATATTAAAGGTAGGCGACGCACCCCTGAAACTTCATGGGTGTCAATGGGCGGAGGTGATCACTTAATATCAAGTGACCCACTTGCTTGCCTCCCTCTAACATAAAAAAAATCATTTTTTAGTACAGAGTGTTACGTTTTAATTTTTAACTGCCAAAAGGTGAGTTATACGTAGGTATAGTTTGTATTTGCATGCTAATACAAATTCGAAAGTAACTCTGTCCGAAAGAAAAAAAAAAACACCTTTTCTGCAGAATTTGCAATAAACGACTTCCATGAGTACCAAGTGACGGGAAATATTACTCTGGTTATGGTAAATTTAATTGTTCAAAACTTCTCTGTAAACTATATTGGTTGTAATGTTACCATTTGGAAGTAAAATATATTGTCTATCAGGAGATCCAACCCGAGATAAGCCAACATATAACTGTCCATGGGAAAGACACGGCTATCTCATGTCAATGCCCACCAGAGAGAATGTTTGACCTTGGGACTTGTTAATAGTGAGGGCAAAAGAGATCTTCACTGGAAACTGTAGCCTTTTAAATGGTATGGGTAAATCAGTGGGAATCATGGGTATATAATAATTAATAGGAATACATAAGAACGCGACGAATTATCTAAAGCCAAAGCAGACCTCCAACGCAATGTGCGCTTTTGTGCCAATGCTTACTGGTTGGAACTTTGTAAAAGTATTCAGGGTCATGCTTCAGCTGGCAACTTTTCGGATGTTTACTCTGCTATTAAGAAAGCGCTGGGCCCTTTACCGATTAAAACAGCGCCTCTCAAGGGGACAGATGGCTCTTGTATCTTAGATGCGGAGTGTCAGCTTCGTAGGTGGGTACAGCACTATTCAGATCTGTACTCTTTGCCCGTTGGAGTCGAGCCCGAAGCAGTTCAGTTGTTTCCTGAGTTACCTGTATGGACAGAGCTCGACGATGTACCTACAGTTGAGAACTTTATTACCGCTATTAATCAGCTTAAGCGTGGAAAGAGCCCGGGGATCGACGGCATTCTTGCTGAAATTATCAAAGTGCGTTGTGTAACCCCTATACTTTATAACTTTTTTGTGAAATGCTGGAACGAAGAACACATCCCTCAGGATATGCGCGACGCAAACATCATCACGTTATACAAGGGGAAGGGTGACCGCGGCGATTGCAACTCATACCGTGGCATCTCCTTACTTAGTATAGCTGGCAAACTTCTTGGTCGTGTGATCCTTTCCAACTTGCAATTGCTAGCTGATCGTGTATATCCTGAATCTCAGTGTGGCTTTCGAGCACAGAGGTCAACCACAGATATGATTTTTACATTTCGACAACTCCAGGAGAAGTGTAGAGAACAAAGAACACCGTTGCTAACGGCCTTTGTTGACCTAAACAAGGCATTCGATACTGTGAGCAGAGAGGGCTTATACTCCGTATTGCAGAAAATTGGCTGCCCACCGAAGTTGCTAAAGTTAATAAGACTTTTTCACGAAGACATGAAAGCCTCCGTTGTCTATAACGGAAATATATCGGATCCATTTGACATGAGAAGAGGAGTCAGGCAAGGTTGTGTACTTGCACCAACACTGTTTGGTATATTTTTCTCTGTACTCCTCTCCAACTCAAAATATAAGTCAACTCCTGTTCAGCACGTTGTGGACTACAACTTACATTACCTTTTACCTAAGTTATAATGGCCTATTGTCAACTACTCATGACCAATTAGAAAGTATCGTTTTTCTCGATGCAAGGCCGTTAGTCGTTGAGGAGTTGTTCTGGAACTCCATCATTAGCTAGACTTCATCATATGCATGTTGACTAACATCAGTTGCTTAGCGACTATGTTAAAGAAATAGAACCAAACCCGTAAAACAGTTACTTATTATTAATTTTTCATGACCATTTGTGGTCTTCATCAACAGTTCCACTTCATCAAATGTAATTTTTCGTTAGAAAATGACCAAGATTCTTTGAAAAAAATCGAAATCACTATAGGTGTGCCTATAAAATTTAAGGAGTTCCCTCATTTCCAGGATCCCATCACCAGATTTTGATTTTCTATATAGCCTATGACACTCAGCAATAATATAACTTTCCATTGGTGAAAGAATTTTTAAAATCGGTTCAGTAGATCCCGAGATTACCCCTTACAATTTACAAACACACAAACTTTACCTCTTTATATAATAGTATAGAGTATAGATATAGATATAGATATAGATATAAATTCAAACGTAAACAAGATAATAAAAATTATTATAAAAACCCGAGCGCGACTATTTTTGGGCAGATTACCGACATGCCTTCGTCACGGCGTGACGTTTGTTTATTTTTATCTGTGGTGATTCAATTTTTAGACTCTGTGGGGGCGAGTCTAGTGCTTTCTCCATTAAATTATTCACAACTTACCAGGCCTTGTTGATTTATTTATATTATAAGATGGCAAACGAGCAGAAGGACCATCTTATGTTAAGTGGACTTTCTTCACACATCCACAACCTGAGAAGATGTTACGTTGCCAACCAAATACCCAGACCAATATATGGCATTAAATGTATATATATTTATATTATGAAATGGTAAACCGAGGTTTTAGGGTTCGATTCCCATGAGGGGAAGATGGAGTTTTCTATTTCCATTTCCTTCGTTCTGGCTAGCTAACTAGCTAACTCGCAATGCCTCGAAAAAGCCGGAAAGTGGGGAACGGAGAAAGCAGGGGCTAAGTTCCCTCTGGTTACTCGGCAATGTGCAGGATAAAGCGTGAAGCTAAAAAAAACCTGATGTTAACTGGACACCCTCGCCCATAGATATTCACAACCTGAGAGGATGTTACGTTGTCAACCAAATACCCAGACCAACCCCCCTTTATGGGTTTCCGGAACTCCCACTCACCTGTCGGAACACAGCAGCGTTAATATGTTGCTGTGTCACGACGGTGTTCTGTGAGAGCGCGGTAATTACTCGGTTTAAATCTGGCCTTTTAAGATAATTTATTTTTATTTTAGTAATTTGAATTTTAATGGGAATCTTTTACTAAGCCTCCTCTGTTTGTTAACAGGTCGTATCTCATAAACTGTGATAGCTAGAAAGCTGACATGTTCAAAAATTATTTATAATTTCCCTTGCCTTTATAACAATTAACAATAGAAATAAAAGAAATGGAAATATTAAAGGATAAACATTTATTTCTCTATTTTTATAAGTGGTTTGTGGGTTCGATTCCCACTCGAGGAAGATGGATTTTACTAATTCTATTGTTTTCGCTCTGGAAACTAGACAAAGCGCGGCGTTGAGTTCAGCCACTCAACACGCAATGCCTCAAAAAAGGCGGAAAGCGGGGACGGAAAAAGCAGGGACTAAGCAACGGAGTGTCTTAACACTAGGTTCCTATTGTTCCTGCAGTTCCCTCTGCCTACCCTGCAATATGAGGGATAAAGCGTGAAGCTAAAAAAATACTTGAAACAAAACAGTCTTCATGTTACTTGAACTTTATTTTAACATAATGTGAAAACGGCATTAGATTCGGTTAAGCCGTTCCTGAGATTAAGGTGCACAAACATACATACAGTTAAAATTTTTAATAAATTATGAATTCATCTATATACCTCTAAAAAGGCGGAAAGCAAGGACTAAGCAACGGAGTGTCTTAACACTAGGTTCCTATGGCTCCTGCCGTCCCTCCGCCTCAATACTATGGACGTATCTTTTTCTCTTTACTTTTTGTAATGGGCCCCAGACCATTTTGGGCTGGGCACAGAACTCCCCACATTCCTACGTCATGGCGTAACTATTTAATTTGAATATATAACGAGTTTTACTATTCATTTATTATGATTACAACTCATTCCGGAAATTCTGGGTTATTTCCCATAGAATCTACATATACATATATATAATATATGTATGTATGTATGTATAATTAATTTATAGGTTACGGGAAAACCAGTCTATGATGATGTCGTCCATTATAGCGCAGCAGCACAGCTTCTGACTGTAAAAGTTTGACGAAGGTTCGATTCCCATTAGGGAGAATTGTATACAATTGTACTGTATAGTGACAATCTCCTGGTCAGCTATGAAGTACTGATACCTGCCTGTTGTATCTCTTCAGGATCGAGTTTAGCTTAAACACGGTTACAGGTTCAATTTTCAAGAGGGAATTATTTTTTTCTCTATAGCAACAAATCAAATCGTTACTTTGAGTTCGTCTTAGCCAGGTAGTGGAGAACGGAGTGTTTTAACACTGGGCTCTCTTTGCTTACCCTGCTATGTTCGGTATACAGCATGTTAAATCTTAGTAAAAAGAAATATGCTATATAAATTATACCCATATAAAGCTCTGTATATAAAACGCCCTGTATATAGGTAATCTATTTAAATTTTTTTCTTGATACCCGTAACTGGATCTAAAGATAAAAAAACCCGATTACGTAATTTATATATAATAAATATATTTAATCTAGTTTTTAAATTATCTACGATTTGTGAAGATATACCGGGGTAGTTAGCGTACTACCCCGGTATCTGCCGCTACCTGCTAAAGAGAGCTGGAGGGAGGTAGTTAAGACACTACTTTCCACTCTCTTTTCGTCTCCTCTCTCTTCTTTTTACTTGGGATCCAGTTCTTCAATCTCTGATCCCATATACTTAGAGCCCTCATTTTTCTACTCCAAGAACCTTCGATCTATTGGTTAATTTTTGGGGTCTCTCGTAATGCTAGACTACCAGGTCACCAGGTCTAAGACACCTCCCTCTCCCCCTTAATTTATTAATTGATATATTAATATATATACATATATATATTATTATAACATATGTTTTTCCTGAACTTAAGCATATTTACAATTTTTGCAATTTTTAATAATTAATAATTAGGATTAGATTAATTTAAAAAAGGTATTATAAAAAACCTCTTGTTTTCTATCAGCTTTTATAATTAAAAAATTAAAATTAAAACAAAACAATCGGGCATCGAACCTACACTCAGCAAACACGCTTACACAGCTGGCATGTTCAAAATAACAGATTAAAAACCAAAATATATGTATAAAAGGTAAATTAAAAAAATATTTGATCAACTGTACTGTATTGTGACGTAATAGCTAAACGTCATTGTGACGTAATATTGTTTTCTTTAAACTAGTCCCGCTCGTGGTTTCATTTATTTATTTATTTATTTATTTATTTATTTATAACTCTTCCACTTAGAATCAATAAGATGATCACTTGTGTACGTCAGATAGAGCGGACGGAGGAGTGTCGGAGGAGCCCAATTCGATAATAAATATCGAATTGAGCCCCTCTGCAACCTACACACTCCACGACTTAAAACTAAAGTCACGAGGGTTCCAAGCGCTGGTTCCTGGTGAGAAGAGCCCACAACAAACTCAACCAAGTTTCCCTGAACCTATTGTTATCACTTCACAAACGATCGATTTTTAGTATCGATCGATTAGTAAAGTAAATTGCATTAATCTATTATAAATTGTATCCCATATGACATTTTGATATGTAAACTATATTATTGGATAATTTCATTTAAATCCGTTCAGTAGTTTTTACGTGATCGCGAAACGAACATACATACATACAGACATTTTATAATTTCACGCTTTATCACGCTGGTAGCAGGATAATCGAAGAAACTGCAGGTAATGAGAACTTGGTGTTAAGACACTCCGTTGCTTAGTCCCTGCTTTCTCCGTCCCCGCTTTCCGCCTTTTTCGTGGCATTGCGTATCGAGTGGCGGAACTCAACGCCGCGCTTTGCGTTATTGCCAAAAGGAAGAAAATGTAAATAGAAAAATCCATCTACCCCTAATGGGAATTGAACCTACAAACCGTCGCGTTTTCAAATTACTCATATTAGTAAGATTTACAACATAAACGTTTTAATTTGAGGTCTTAATATTGTACTATTTTTAATAATTCTAAATTATGCTGATGAAGAAGAACTGGTAATAACCTCAAAGGTCAGAGTCTAAAGCATATATCTATATATATATATATATATATATATATATATATATATATATATATATATATATATATATATATATATATATATATATATATATATATATATATATATATATATATATATATATATATATATATATATATATATATATATATATATATATATATATATATATATATATATATATATATATATATATATATATATATACATACATATTATATGTATATATATGTATATATATATATATATATATACATATATATACATATATATATATATATATATATACATATATATACATATATATATATACATATATATATATATATATACATACATATATATCTTCAATTATATAACTTATATGACCAAGACAAAGAGCCGTGCTTACGTCACAAAGGAATTGCAAAACTTAGGCGTATTTCGACAGTACATTTAACAAATCTTGTGACGTCATAGTAATGTAATATTGCCATTTTAGCAACACTCTGTATCTCGCTTATAGCAGGAAAGAGGAGAGAAAACATAGTGTTAAGTGTTAAGACACTCCTTTTCTCGTTTTCAACATATATATCTAGATATTGCGTGAAAATAATTATTATAAATAAAATTAAAGTATAAGTTATCCTTTTCACGCAAAAACAACTGAACTTTCACGCTACACAATCACGCTTGATCCCGCATAAAGCAGGTTTAACGGGAACTAAGTGGCAGCACATTCCAATTTTTAAACACGTGGGTATATAACCTCAAATAAGAGTACGTAAGTCAACTCCAAGTATGATAACAACTGATAAAAAAAAACTTGAAATAGAGACAAGAGGCCATTGTGTTCCAGTAGTATAGCCTAGCGTCAGACTGTAAACACGACAGTTGCGGGTTCAATTCCTAAGAGGGGAAGAGGGGGAGTAACTTAGAAATTGGTACCTGTATTGTTTTGTTTTAAATAAGTCTTGAAGAGAACCTATCACGCTATATGCGGGATATATATATATATATATATATATATATATATATATATATATATATATATATATATATATATATATATATATATATATATATATATATATATATATATATATATATATATATATATATATATATATATATAAAGTTAAAGTATGACGCATAAGGAAGTTATATATCACGATGACTCGATACTACTCATACAAAATACCTATTAACCGTTACAAACGATTTTTTTATTATTTTCGTCATTTTTTTTACTTGGACAAAAGAGGCCCAGTTTTAAAACCCACAATTTTAAGACATTACTTGTTGAGTGGCGGAACTTAACGCTGCCCAATATCTAACTATACTAGAGAAAATAAAGATTATACAGTCTCCCCTCACGGGAATCGAACCAGCAACCGTCGCGTTTATAGCCAGATTGAGCACCGCTACTGGCCTTAGTATTACTGTAGTATAGATTTACATAGAATAGTCAAGAATTTTATTTTTACGCTTTATCCCGCACATGGCAGGGCAGGCAGAGGGAACTGCAGGGACCATATGAACCTAGTGTTAAGACACTCCGTTGCTTGGTCCCTACTTTCTCCGTCCCCGCTTTCCGCCTTTTTCGAGGCATTGCGTGTTGAGTGGCGGAGTCTAGAATGTTCGAGAGAGTTCGAGAACATTCCCCAATGTTCTAGAAATCGATTATTTCACGAGAAACAAACTAATTACGCAATTTGGTTAATTATTGACATAGTTACTGGTTCAAATATTACTTGAAGTAATATTTATAGTTAGATTTTCGCCTTTGGCGTTGTTTGTGTGAGGTTCACTGGGGTAATATTATAAAAATGTGGGGTTCTATTATAAAAGCGTGGGGTTCTAGTATAAAAATGTGGGGTTCTATTATAAAAGCGTGGGGTTCTAGTATAAAAATGTGGGGTTCTAATATAAAAGAGTGGGGGTTTATTATAAAACTGACGAGTTATAATATAAAAGCGTGGGGTTCTATTGTAAAATCTTGGGGTTCTCTCACAAAATCGTGGGGTTCTATTACAAAATCGTGGGGTTCTATTATGAAAATGTGGGATTCTATTATAAAAACGTGGGGATCTATTATAAAAGCGTGGGGTTCTATTATAAAACCGTGGGGTCCTATTATAAAATCGTGGGGATGTATTATTAAAACGTGGGGTTCTATTATAAGATCGTGGGGATCTATTACAAAATCGTGGCATCTATTACAAAATCGTGGGGTCCTATTACAGAATAGTGGGGTTGTATTACAAAATCGTGGGGTTCTATTACAAAATCGTGGGGTTCTATTACAAAATCGTGGGGTTCTATTACAAAATCGTGGGGTTCTATTACAAAATCGTGGGGTTCTATTATAAAATCGTGGTGATCTATCATAAAAACGTGAGGTTCTATTTTAAAAACGGGGTTCCAGTATAAAGTCGTGAGGTTAGGAGGAGGTATTATAAAAGCGTTGGGTTCTATTATAAAATCGTGGGGATCTATTATTAAAATGTGGGGTTCTATTATAAAACCGTGAGGTTCTATATAAAAGAGTGGGTTCCCATTATAAAAAGGTGAGGTTCTATTATACAAATACGGGGTTCTGTTAAAAAATCGTAGAGGTCTATAAGACTACAAAATGAGATTGGGATTAGATTATAATAAAATAAATTAAATTTAATAATAAATAATAAAATAAATAAATAATAAAATAAATTTATGTAAATGTGTCAACTTTCATGTAAAAGTTCTAATTGGATGTGTAAAACAATACATTTTATATGTAAACTGTTATGTCTTAAATAAAGAGAGATTTTAAAATTAATTTCATGAATCAGTTCATAATTTTATACTTAAAAACGCCTATTTTTTGTGTCAAAATAAAAGAAATTAAATTGTATATATCGTTTGAGTTGTAGTGTGTATATACACATATACATAAACATACATACATATATACAAATATATACATATAGATATAAAGCCATGTTTTAATTCACTCTTATTTATCAGCCTTTCTCATTTTCCCCCTTATTGGACTCACTACCAGTCCATATTCTCCATTTGAGAAGCCGATGAATGACATATGCTTCATTATTATATCCAACCTTTCCATATGCACAAACAGCTCTCATAAGTACCTTGCAGTTGGTGGACCAGTTTTACCTCCAAGTCTTTTTTTTAGCTTCACGCTTTATCCCGCACATGGCAGGGGAGGCAGAGGGAATTGCAGGAAATGTGGGAACCTAGTGTTAAGACACTCTGTTGTTAAGTCCCTGTTTTTCTCCGTCCTCACTCCAAGTTTTGGCACAGTACATAAATGAAATATATACATACATATATAAATATATAAAAATGTTTTAATAACAATTTCAATGGTAAATCAACAATAAGCACTAAATTTCTCAAGCCAAGTCAAGTTTGACTTGTATCGGATAATAATGGGAAAATAAAATATAAAAATAACTAAATTTGAACTTGCTATCTTTAGAGCTTTTTATGAAAACCCAAAAAACCACCAAAACATCCTCCATTGTCTTTAACATCATCATATATGCCCAGGGTCCTCATTCACAACCATCTTCCAGTATCTAGGACATTGGGAATTCTTAAAGTTTCACCGAGGCCCTCTCTTACTCACTCTTGCCATTCATTCTCTCATTATTATATACATATAATTCAATACAAATAATTTAAACTTCAAATTCACTCTTCAACTTCAACAAGTATGTGGTTTCCATTAATTTGTTATCGAATTTAAATATAAACAATTACAATTATTAATGGAATTTTCAAATTGAATTCAAATTCAATGATAAAATGGAATTGAAATTCAATTAGACCACTCCATTTCTGGTGGAATGTTGTTACTGATGTAAATATTATATTTTTATTTATATATTATTTAATTGAATAATGTAGAAGTAAGTATTTAAAGAAATTATCATTATTAGGCTACCAACTGATTGACAACTTAACCGGAGTCAAGTTCAGTGTTGAACTTCGGATAAATGCAATGAGAATGTTTATGGCAACTCACCATACTGTTAAAGCATCCTTTGTTTTATAAACAGCCACTTCACAGCTAGTGTTGTTATAGAACAGCTGGACGCTTCTCATTTCTTGGGTCTTCTTCTTCATCAGCTTCTTGGGTCTTGAGCTGAAATACCACTATGTGGCGCTTTAGACGTTCGACGTTTGCCGTGATACTCAGAAACATTTGGCGGGCTTGAGAAGCCCTGGGACGGGAAGGAAGAAGGATGGGACAGGGGAGGGGTGGGGACGCTGCGGGCGCTCAGGCGCGGGACCGCACCACATCTTTACTTAAAGTATACTTTACAAACTAATATTATAAAAAACTTGTAAAATTCCAAATATTCTCGTTTTTTTTTGTACATCACAGAAGGCCTACAGGCGGAGGCCCGCAGCCGATGAGATCAATATATCCTCTGTATCAACAAATATAATATTCCAATTTCAACAGCTCGGTCGCATCTCTACAACTAGACGAGGGCGTCGGGGCGGCGCCGCCCTGTATCCTTAAAGCTGTGGCGCCGTGGCGCTCCGGGGCGCCGCCCCGCGCTTACAAATAAAATACATTGGTCTCGAGATAAATAAACGACGACAATACGACTAGCGGCGCGCCCCGCCGCCGCCTGCAAATATTATGTAACGCCTCTTTACAAAATGACGCTACGAGGGCCTCGCCCCGGCGGGCGCGGCGCGGGCCTCCGGCGGCGCGCTGTCGCAGGCCTCCTCGGCCTCTGGACTGACTACTCGGCCGTACGGCCTCGTTCTTAGAGGACAGCGCAGCGCCGGACGACCCTCACAAATAAATCACAGAAGCGCCGTTCTCGCCCGTGAGGCGAGGCGGCGGCGGCGGGGCGGAGCGCCGGGCTGCGGCCCCCGCGGGTGCGCCGTCGCCGCTCGCGTCGCTCCCGGTATATTTTTTTTGTGTTTTTCTCATATTTTAAAAGGGAGACGACGGTTGCGACGGCGGCGCGCCCGCGGCGGCCCGCCTGCTCTTATCTACTAAAATTTTCACAAAATAATACCTAACGCCGGAATTTAGTCGACGTCGGGGCGGAGCCGCGCGGTGAGACCGGCGGCGCGCCTCGCGTTACGAAATAAAAAACTTAGCACGAGAGAGGCGGGAGCGCGACCCCCGCGGGCGAGGGCGGCGCCCCCGGACACTAACACTAGAGTCTTTAGGTCTACGCGGACGCGCTGACGTTGAGCAGCAGCTTGAGCGGCAGCGCGCGGTCTGGCTCGGGGCGGCAGCGACCCTCGCGCCGCCAGTGTGTGGGCGGCGGCGGCAAGGCTGCGGCGGCGGGCGCGGCGCCCCACTTGCTGCCGGCGTAGCGTTCTTCTCGCCGCTCGCGCTCGCGCCGCGCCCCGAGCGCGCGCCGCCGCCCTCGGACCTGCTGCTGCAGCTGGCAGTTCATGTCGGCAGCACGGCACCGTGTCTCGCTGTGCCGAAGTGCTGGTGCTGGTGTGGATGTTCGCTGGTGCGCGCCGATGTTCACTATCACTCAACAGCGGTCAGGCTGAGCGCTGAGCACGGGGCGCTGGCGCGGGCGTCTGTTACTCGGAGTGCACAAGATGGAGGCCGTGTGCCACGGTCGCGGGCGTCGCTGTCCGTCAGCGCGGTCTTAGATGACACGTCGAAACACTTAACTGGTTCACTACTTTCACGAGTGTGCGTCGTTGTCGCAAGCTGCTAGCTGCGGTGATAATCGATTAATTGAATAACACAAGGACGCCACCTTTCCATTATCGCACGTTCGCCTCTCGTTTTCGACTACGTGACGTCGGCGGCGCTCGCGGCTTATATACGGTAATGGCGGCTGCGCGGCGCGCGTGCGCAGTGGGGATATAAAGCCGGACACTCACGACGAGTGTTACCGTTATGCTTTTATTATTATTTTTACTTCAACTCCAATGTAGTAATGTTTAATTTATATTTATATTAAGTAATGATGTTTACAGAGAGTAAATATAATAGTAACAAATATTAGATAGTAGTAGCTTACATTAAGATTTTTGTGTAACAGTAAACAAAATGATATGTACATACACTTGTATTTGATATGTATTCTAATTAAGTAAATATGAATGTATAACAAAACAAGTATTGTCTTTAACACTGCATATATAATCATATGCTTACTCTAATAACATTCTTTTTTAATATATGGTATAGATTTATATGAGTTATTATTATCTTATAGGAATATTAGGTTTCCAAATAAAAATTACTATTTTCTATATAAAATCTTTATTTTATTTATTTATTCATATTTTTATTAAACATTCTACAATCCACGAGATAATAGATTATTATTTTACCTGGAGGTATTAGATAATTACTTACTAAAAGGCAAATTCTGACTAATTACTTAATGACAGCATAATCAAAGGATTAGAAGAATATTACTAAAGTACTGAAATAAGTACAATGCAGTTAGTTTTACTGGGTCATTAACATGTATAAAATGACAAAAGCTTAAATTTTAAACATAAAATTATAGCCTAGTCTAAGACTTATTATTCCTTCTTCAATAACAAAAGCCAGATTAATTTTATTCATTTCGGTGTAACTTAGTTTTAAAGCCATTTTGTAGAGATAAAAATTCTTTTATCTAACGCTAAAATACAGCCATTCGGCTAATATAATAGTAATATAATAGAAATTGCAAGTGCCATATAATATTTTAGCGTAAGAAAGCCCATTATACTTACAAGCACGATTGTTTCGAAAGTCCTTTTGTTTGAAATATAATGGCTTAAATTTTAAACCAAATAAAAATACTTTAGTACTTAAGTTGTATTTAGTTTGAAAGTAAAAGTTATTGTTAGTTATTTATAGTAATCTTTTTACTTATAAGACAGTTTTATTTTTCAATTTTTTTGATATGGACACTATAAATTTGAGTTTTATTTTCTTCATTATTATTTTCTTTTCAATATTTTTACATCAAGAAAATTAGTATAACAATATGCTTATTATTTTAACTATATATTTCATTTTAAATTAAACAAAACAATTAAAAGGCTTAAAACAAAAAATAAATAATAAAAAATATTAATGCTACAATTCAGTCGCAATATAACGAACAGGCGGCCGTACGAACGCGTCACGTCCACAGCCGCGTAGCGAGTTGCGTGAAAAAAAAATAAAAACGAAAACAAGGAGGTTCTGATATAACCCGGCTAAATTGAAATGTCATTCCATACAAAGCAATCTAAACTAATGTGGGTGTTTTAAATTTGGTCGCATTATACAAATGGCCGATTATTATTTTGAAGTTTGACGAAAAACACGATAAGTTAATCTTGTTGTTGTAATAACATATGAATTTATTAAATAGAAGAAATAAAATGTATGAAATGTGTTATCTAGAGTAATGAATTGCGCATTAAATATGTGTGTAATGTGGACAAATGTGGATGGTTTGTGGCGTAATTTAGTTTACAGTGACGAAAACAATGTTTTGTACTTTGTCGGGTTATAGTTACAAAAGAGGTGAGCTATCACGTACGCCTTGTGTACGTAACGTTGTGTACGTACGTGTAAAGCGGAGAACGGAGTGTCTTAACACTAGGTTCCAACAGTTCCTGCAGTTCTCTCTGCCTACCCTGCCATGTGCGGGATAAAGCGTGAAGCTAAAAAAACGAATAAGGAAAGAAATTAAGTTCATTTCAGTTAATTAAATCATTTTTTTTCTAATCATGACATTGTTTACGTATTTTTATACTGTTAAGTCTACAAATTTGATATTTCCATACAAATTTCTCCTCCATTTTTCCCTTTTATTGGAGAAATTCCTATATTTCGTCTACATACACTAATTTTTAATTATAATCTAAAACTATATATACATATTTTCATATTTTTACTCTAAAAAAGGGGAAAATTCCATAGAAACTATAAACCCCTATTTAGAAACTATAAATCCCATAAGAGGTTGAATTTCTTGATATTCATTCTTACTCACATTATGAAAGGAACTGTTGTATCAAATACAAGATTTTTGGGATAATAATTTTATTAAGACCTTCTCTTTAAAGCCAGGATATGTCTCCATACCTTGGATGACCAGAGATGAGATATTTAACACTAGGTCCTTAGATACCCCCTAATGGGATTCGAAGTAGTTGGCATTTTTATTAAAATCCTTTATATATGTGTGTATATATATATTTATAATAAAACGCCTCATACGTAATAAAATTAATAGTAATATTATTTAAATTAAAATTAATTAATTACGAGGACCGTCGTGGCGCAGAGGCGTAAGCGTCTGCCTGTAAACGCGACGGTTTCTGGGTTCGATTCCCATAAGGAGAAGATGAATTTTTCTATTCCATTTTCTTCGCTCTGGAAATTAGGCAAGTGCGGCGTTGAGTTCCGCTACTCAACACGCAATGCCTCGAAAAAGGTGAAAAGCGGGGACGGAGAAAGCAGGGACTAAGCAACGGAGTGTCTTCACACTAGGTTCCTATAATTGCTGCAGTTCCCTCTATCTACCCTTTTATATGCAGGATAAAGCGTGAAGCTATAAAAAATTAATTACTTAATTATTATTATGTTTTACTTAAGTAATTTTTTTTTTTAATTACTCATTATTCATTAGGAAAATAAGTAGTATCTAATAGTAAGTCATTAGTTAAATAGTTATTTCCCCTAAACTGGAATTGAACTCGCACCTACTAAGATATTCAAAACAAAATTTCTTTCCATTATTAATCATTTCCTGCACCTTTCAAGCTCCCACGCAGAGACGCATCTATCTCACTCTAACCCATACATTAGTTCCTTATTAGAAAGAGATGCAAGATAGTCTTGTTCTTTTCTTTCTTAAGCATTATATTGAGGAGGGAAAGAGACAAAAAATTTGTAAAGAAAAATTGGTAAAGTGCATCAGCTGTTGTGAAGAAACAGGTTTGTAGTCTAAGAGGCAAGTGTTTAATTTTTATTGATTTTTATTTTCATTTTTTTTTAATATATATTATTTTTTTTATTATAGAATGTTGGACTTATTTATATAGATTGACATTTTTAAGTTATATATTATATAATATAATAAGATTTGCTTATAATTTGAATTTTTTGTTAGCGGCGCATAGTTTGACTGTTGTGGGTTCAATTCCCATATGGTAAGAATGAGTTATTTCTATCACTACTCTGGTGGGAGGACAAATTATAGCAGGTAGTCCAACACTCGTTAAACAATAAAGATTAAAACATTGAGCTTAAAGTGGACAATAGTAGTGTTTTAAATAATATCTTTTTAAATATATGCTGAAAAGGAATCTAAAAAACTTATAAAGTGCTCGAAAATATTATTTTCACCTCAGAAGTCCTCGCTTAAGTACATATGTAATAGAAGAAATCCAATTAAATCTGTTTCAGACAAACATGGCACTTATTTTTTTTAGCTTCACGCTTTATCCCGCACATTGCAGGGTAAGCAGAGGGAACTGCAGGAACCATATGAACCTAGTGTTAAGACATTCCGTTGCTTAGTCTCTGCTTTCTCCGTCCCCACTCTCCACCTTTTTTCGTGGCATTGCGTGTTGAGTGGCGGAACTCAACGCCGCGCTTTGCCTAGTTTCCAGAGCTAAAAATATGGAAATAGAAAAATCCATCTTCCCCGTGTGGGAATCGAACCCTCAAACCGTCGCGCTTACAGACAGACGCTTCCGCCTCTGCGTCACAAAGGTCCTCATTATTTATTTATAAATTAAATTAAATTAAAAAAAACATGTAAAACATTAAAACAAACATACAGTTATTAAATAAATTGTCATAATAAAATAAATTTGAAGAAAATAAATAAAGATTTGATTAGATTGAGCGCCGTCGTGGCGCAGAGGCGTAATATGCCTGTAACGCGACGGTTTCTGGGTTTGATTCCCAGTCGGGGAAGATGGATGTTTCTATTTACATTTTTTTCGCTCTGGCAACAAAGGCAAAGCGCGGCGTTAAATTCTACCACTTAACATACAATGCCTCGAAAAAGGCGAAAAGCGGGGGCAGAGAAAGCAGGAGCTAAGCAACAGAATGTCTTAAAACTAGGTTCGTACGGTTCCTGCTGTTCCCTCTGTCTACCCTGCCATGTGCGGGATAAAGCGTGAAGCTAAAAAAATAATTAAGATTACAATTAATAATTAAAGGCCAAAGCAAAACTTGACATCTCTAAAACACATGTTCTAGTTACAAACGTTTAAATACACCAATTTATCGAAATAGATTTATGCATATATCGATTCCACTACCTCTTGCACTACAACAGCTGAGTGTGGGATGCTGTTTTTTGTACCTGCATCTTGAGATCTCATCTCATACGGGATGCGGGATAAGGGTTTTGAAATTCCTCATAAAATGATTATCCCATGAATCCCATATGTATATATGTAGGCTTTTATGTTTTTTCTTTCCCGCTCTATCCCGCAGAGGGAAGCATAGTGTTGATACACAGTGTTAAGACACTCCGTTCTACATTTATAAAGTTTTAGCTTCACGCTTTATCCTGCACTTGGCAGGGTAGGCAGAGGGAACTGCGGGAACCATACGAACCTGGTGTTAAGACACTTCTTGCTTAGTCCCTGCTTTCTCCGTCCCCGCTTTCCGTTTTGGAGGCATTGGATGTTGAGTAGCGGAACTCAACGTCGCGCTTTGTCTTGTTGCTAGAGCAAAGAAAATGGACATAAAAAATGTAGGATCGAACCCAGAAACCCTCGCGCTTACAGACAGACGTTGCTTCTCTGCGCCACGAGGGTCCTTAAATGAATTTAAAGTGTGTCCTCAATTTGTATATAACGTGATAATAATTAATTCTCCCCTCATGGGAATCGAACCTGCTATCTTCTCTGTTAAAGTTAGATGCTACGCAAAGCTTTTGCTTATTATTTCTTAGTATAAATAGACTTATGAAAACGAATTATTGCAACGAAATTGGGAGTAGGGCCTAGAGTTGAGGAGTAGCTAGGGTACTTGTTGAATGGTTCAGCTTTGGACTTGATGCCCTTAAAATGGTGCTTTAAAATAATGGTTTCAGTTTTTATTATTTAAAAACTATAATAACTATATATTACGGGAAAGTCATAACATTAGATTTTGGTAAATTGTTTGCCTCTAGATTATATTTTTCCTTCTCACATTTTTCTTGTACATATCTGGTTTTTTTTTAGCTTCACGCTTTATCCCGCATATTGCAGGGTAGGCAGAGGGAACTGCAGGAACCATATGAACCTAGTGTTAAGACGCTCCGTTGCTTAGTCCCTGTTTTCTCCGTCCCCGCTTTCCGCCTTTTTCTAGGCATTGTGTGTTGAGTGGCGGAACTTAACGCCGCTCTTTGCTTAGTTTCCAGAGCTTGATTTTTGATTTGATTGATTGATTTGATTTGAAAATAAGAATAATTAATTGTCAAATTTGATGCCCCTTTCCTTTTCTTACTCGGGCCCCCAACTACGTCACTGAGAAGAGGCCTTTGTTTGCAGCAGACGTTACCCAGGTGATGTGATGATGATGTGGAAGGAGAACATGAATCAGGTGGAACAACATTGAGCTCCGCCATCAATCACGTCTCTTATACGATAGAAGCATTATATGTATATTGGGTGTAGCTGTAACGGCGACCTTAATTTCAAGCATAGTATTAACCATCCTTTTTAAGCGTGGTAAAATTATAAAAGAATTAATTAAATTTTTGTTCCAAAATAAAACACCATTAGTCAAGTATGATGCGAGCGTACACTGTACTGTCAGAGCGGGTTGGAGATATAGCTCTTTCTCTTTCAGTTATTTCTTGAATGAAAGGTGACAGATTGACAACGTTCAATAGTATTGTTGTAGTACGAGATGTTTGCGTCATTTGTATTTAATGATGACTACCTCACGCGTTTTTTAAGGTCTAAGTCCAGTAAAGGAGACCCTGGCCAACGAAAATACCTCAAGAGCAGCAGCACACCACTTGCTACTTCCTATGGGTAGGGGAGGGAACCAGGTGTAGGTATGATAGGGCATTAACTAAGCGACCTTATTTTTTAACTTTCCTGTAATAATTGTTCATAATTGCAAAACAGATGTTTTAAAACACCTGGCAGTTTGTTCTGGCATATTGTTGGGATTTAGGTCAAATTTTAAAACATACATACATAGTCGATCTACATGCACAGTTTATCAAGGAAGGCTATAGGCTATAGGCTATATAACTAAAAGACTTAGTATGTGTGTGTTAACAATAGGCGAAACTTTTATTTTAAGTAATATTATCTTCACGCTTTATTCCGCACATAGCAGAGTACGCAATGGAACCTCAGGAGTGTTAAGACACTACGTCCCTTGCACTCCGGCATTTGAGGCATTACGTGTTGAGTGACAGAACTCAACGCATCGCTTTATCTTGAATCAAGGAAAAAGAAAATTCATTGTCCCCTCATGGGAATCGAACTCTTGCGAGCTCTTACAAACGCTAATGGACACTGTGCCTCTGCGCCACGGCGGTAATAATTTATTTGGGATAATATAATTTGGTATAGCACTTAAAAGTCTGCATAGACTCTTAAGAGATTCATGCGCGGCGTTGAGTTCTGTCACTCAACTTGCAATTTCCCATAAAGGTGAAGACAGAGCTATAATGCTAGAAAGGGATAAAGCGTGAAGCTAAAGAATCTTGTTTTTCAACAACTTCAACAACAACTTCAATGACTAATTAGGTATTTATATATATAGATATATATATATATATATATATATATATATATATATATATATATATATATATATATATATATATATATATATATATATATATATATATATATATATATATATATATATATATATATATATATATATATATATATATATATATATATATATATATATATATATATATATATATATATATATATATATATATATATATATATATATATATATATATATATATATATATATATATATATATATATATATATATATATATATATATATATATATATATATATAAGTACATAACAAATAAGATTATCAGGTTAAAGTGAATGATAAGTATGAAGATACATATATACGTAGACATTAGAATGCTAAATCTTTTGTTTTACAATACTTAAGTACCTACTTCAAAATGGTTAACTATAGCCAAGGTATTTGCCAGTTTAAGACCACTGTTCTCAACACTTAAACAACAATCGATTCTTATCAATGAGTACTTTGTCATCAGCATAAATCATCAGGACCACCGATGGGCTAGTATAAGAATGGATATGGCTAGTATAAGAATAAGAATGGACCCTGGTGGCTGGTTAACCTATACACTATTTAGGAAGAGCTTGGTATCCCCAACAGCGGTCTTAACCACAGTAGCGGAATCGTTGTACATATTTCTGATAATCTCAATGTAAGCTTCAAGGATCCCCTTGAATCTCAATGCCCACCAGATAATAATATAATATAATATCCCTCGTCGTAAGCGTAAAGGCGACGGTTTGAGGGTTCGATTCCCATGAGGGGAAGATGGATTTTTCTATTACCATTTTCTTCGCTCTGGAAACTAGGCAAAGCGCGGCGTTGACTTCTGCCACTCAACGCGCAATGCCTCTAAAAAGGCAGAAGGCGGGGACGGAGTAAGCAGAGACTAAACAACAAAGTGTGTTAACACTAGTTTCATATGATTCCTGCAGTTCCCTCTATCTACCCTGCAATATGCTAAACCCTGCAATAGGATAAAGCGTGAAGCTAATCTCCCTTTGTTGCAAAGTCCATTTCTAAAACCCCCGTTAACTCGTTGATACGTCCCAGTGACGTCCGCGTCCCTCGTCGCCTGTTCAAGTAGCCCCAAGTAAGAAGACAGCAGCAGTAAGACGTCGGTAGACGGTATAGTGAAAAGAACCTGTTAATACTGCAGTATGTAAATGTCTGTGAGGACCGTCGTGGCGCAGATGCGTAAGCGTCTGCCTGTAAACGCGGCGGTTTGTGGGTTCGATTCCCACTTGAGGAAGATGGATTTTTCTATTTCCATTTTCTTCGCTCTGGAAAGTACGCAAAAGCGCGGCGTTGAGTTCCGCCACTCGACATGCAATGCCTCGAAAAAGGCGGAAAGCGAGGACGGAGAAAGCAAGAACTGAGCAACGGAGTGTCTTAACACTAGGTTCCCACGGTTCCTGCAGTTTCCTCTGCCTACCCTACCATGTGCGAGATAAAGCGTGAAGCTAAAACAAATGTCTGTTTCAGCCACGCTGTAATTCGTCTGTGAGTTCTCTGCATCATCGAGAAAACCAATATTTCAAATGACAAAGCAAAGTTTCCGCCTGGCTCCAGCTGTACCAGATTTATCTTTTCTCGAATCATTAGACCTTACAAAGTTCAAATAAAAAATGTATATACTAGATGTTTACTAAGCTATTGTAGTTAGTATCATTAATTACATGACGAAAAACAAATAACTAATAATTATTTATGATACTTAAGACATTTAGCAGGTAGGTATATATTGTTGCTAATTCTAATAGAAATATAGATGTTCTGGTATTAACTGAGGTAGGTATATTGGATAATCTTTGCATATTATTTAAATTAGATGGCTACAGTATGTACATACAGTTACGTAACGATCGTAAAGGAGGTGGCATTATAATATATGTTTTAAAAAAATATAAATTTACTTTAAAAATGTATCACTGGACAGCTCACATCACCTTCTAAATATAACACTTCACATTTCATACGAGAATTAAATTATATACTAAACGTTTTGCCAGAAAAGGATCTACTCGTGTTAGGTGACATAAACATAAATCTCAATGCATACAATAACACACGAACACAATATCAGAACATAATGAGTGGAGCTGGACTTGTGTGTGGGATCTCTGACTACACCAGAATAGAAACTTCAAAAAATAATTCGTCAAAAACATGTATAGATCATACCTTTTTGAGATACAACCAAAGCATTTGATACTCTACAATATGACGTCTTAATTGAAAAACTAGAGAGTACAGGGCTTAGAGGACCTCTGCTCAAATGGTGCACTAGTTACTTATCTAACCGGGCATATGTGATCAAAGTTAATGATCAATATAGTGACAAAGTAAATGTGAATCATGGAACAGCCCAAGGCTCTGTACTAGGACCTCTTCATTATCTGGCATATGTAAATGACCTGCAATTACATGCTGTAATAAGTAAATGTCAACTTTTTCAATATGCGGATGACACATGCCTAGTAGCAGCTGACATAGATATCAAATTAGCTATAAACAAGCTGCAACATGATTTTGATATGCTATGCAAGTGGTCTCACGATGTAGGTTTGGTTATAACATATAATATCTCATGACCACGACTGTATGCACCTTAATATAAGCGCATGTAAATGTAAGGCAATTGAAAAAGTAGAAACCCATTTATATCTAGGAGTTATCATTGACAGAAGGTTTAATTGGGACAAACACATAGAACATGTATGTAATAAGATTCGCCTTATAGCTGCAAAGTTTTATATAATTAAAAATAAAGAAGAAGAGCATAATTTGTTATGGGCTCGGTAGCTATGGGAGTCACCTTAGTAAAATTTACAACATACAAGTAAGAACACTCAAAACTATCGTGCCCTATTCAGTGAGGCAGAAATATAACCACGACGAAGATAAATTATTTAAATATTGCAATGTACTATCAATCTATGATAAGGTTAAATTTATTTTACTAAAAGAAAACTTCTTCCGATTTAACAAAAACTTAGTTCAACACAGTGGCGTACCTAGAACTTTTGCCGCCCGGGGCGATCTCCAGTTTGCCGCCCTTTCTCCTTCCTTCCACTTAGCATTATCCCAGCTTACGGCCAGGGTCTGCTTTCCTACTCAAACTACTCCACTTTGCACGGTCTTTAGCATCCTCAGTGGTTAGTCCATTGGCTCTCACATCCTGCATCACGGCGTCCAGCTATCGCTTCCTGTGGCGTCCACGCATTCTCAATTCAGGAACCGACATGACAAGTCTCTTGTCTTCCGACATAGTCCCTAGGCCGGCGCAAAACGTGGCCATACCATCTCAGACGACGCTCTTGGAGCTTATCCGCTACGTCACGGACCCCCAGACTACCTCGAATGAACGTATTGCGTATGCGGTCAGCCCGCGTTACACCCAACATCCACCTCAGCATCTTCATTTCCGTGACGTGAAGCTCCTGAGTGTGCCGAGATAATGCTGGCCAGCATTCGCTGCCGGATAAAAGAACTGGTCGAATCATGCTCTTGTATGTCAGTCCGTTGAGTTTGTGTGATATTCTGCAGACCACACCAGTGACCTCTCGCCATTTGCAGCGATAATGCGTGGACATCGTGGTCGATGCCTCCGGGCTCGTGAATAATGGATCCAAGGTATCTGAATTTTTCTGTCTTGACGACTGATTCAGAACCTATCTGGATAGTGCTCGAGTCTAGGCTCCCGCAAGCCATGTACTCGATCTTCGACACATTTAGTTTAAGACCACTATTCTCAAGCGTACTCTTCTAGACGTTCACTTTGTGCCCGAGCGTCAGTCGGTTCTCGTCAATAAGTGCTATGTCATCGGCATCCATCATCAGCCATGGAGACTGATCCTGGATATGTGCCGTGACAATATCTAACACAACATTAAACAAAAACGGACTCAGAGCTGTGCCTTGGTGAACCCCTACTGTAATCGGGAAGGGTTTTGTGTCGCCCATAGCTGTTCTAACCACATAAACGGAATCGTTGTACATATCTCTGATAATATCAATATAGGATTCGGTGATCACCAGATACGCTGACGTGGCACACGTCGAAGGCCTTCTGCAAATCTAGGAATGCTATATGCAGAGCTCTTCTTCTTTCCCTGTTCGGAAGGCAAAAATTGCGTCCATAGTGCCTAATCCCGGCTGAAATCCATATTGACACTCAGAGACAGTACATTCTTAGCGGAGCCTGAGGCCGATCACGCGTTCGAAGTGTTTCATGGTGTGACTCATAATCTTAATGCCCCTATAACTGCCGCCCTTTGCCCTTTGTAAATAGGGGTAACAAAACTGTGCCGCCACTGGCATCGTCCCAGTGCTCAAGACACGGTTAAAAAGGTCAGTAAGTATAAGCACACCGAGAGATCCCAACGATTTCCACGCTTCGATCGGAATATTGTCAGGCCCCATCGCTTTTCCGTTCTTCATGCGACGAAGACAATCTCGAGTCTCATCAAGGGTAATCGGAGCAATAATTTCAAGGTTAGGAGGTGGTTTAGACGGAAGACTAAACGGGTGCTGAGTATTCAGCAACTTTAAGAAACAGCTTCTCCACCTCTCCTTCACAGAGGCACAGAGTACAGAGCAGCTTGCCCTGGGAATCTCTGATGCAAAGACATTTTGTGATATCTCGCGTCGCTTTATCCTGAGTACTCGCTCTGTATATGAATTTCTGCCCCTCCACAGTCTAGTCTAAGTTTGTCGTATAATGACGACAAATTTTCACTGCGGACCTTGGCTACAGCTATTTTGCTGGCATGTTTTGCTGCTATGTACTCTAGTCTGTCTTCAGGAGAGTTGGAATGCTGCCGCTCCATAAATGCAGTCTTCTTTTCACGAATCACCACCTGTATCTTGTTATTCCACCACCACGTCTCCCTGTCGATGACACGTCCCCATAGAAACGCCAAGAACACGTTTACCAGCCATAATAATTGCTGACTGAGCTCGATGCCAAGCTTCCTGAGCAGTTTCGGTATGAGTTGATAAGTTTAGTTTGTTAACCTCTGCTAGAAAGTTGGTCGGTGTTTGCCGCCATTTCTATAATAAGTCAATCAAGTAGTGGTTTTTAGACATATTTGTATGCACTCGTAAAAATATTTATATAATGTCTACTCCTCTAGTTTTCATACTAGAAAAATCGTGTATAATGCTCTCCAAATTTATATTATGTGTAATTTCTTGTTCTATTGACAATATTGCAAGATTTTGTAGTCTTCATTGACTCATAGTAGAATGTAACATTGTTAACAATTATGGGAGATATAAATAAAAGAAAAAAATATATAGAATAAATATGAAATGAATAAGTTGCTTTTTATAACTATAAGTAAATATAAAAAATGCCGCCCCAAGATATGTGCCGCCCGGTGCGGACCGCAACCACCGCCCCCCCCTAGGTACGCCACTGGTTCAACACCAAATACGTACAAGGTCCATCTCAAATAACACAATTAAAACAATAAGAACCAATAATTATTATGGTAAAAGAACAACAAATTTCACATTACCAAGATTAATTAATGAACTACCGAAATCACTAAGAGATACAGTTACCTCATGTAATATTAAAAAAAAAATAAGAAAATATTTTCTTTTTAATGACTGATTTATATAAAATATAACATATCGTATCCAACTACGTTTAAATTAATACTAACTTTAAAAACTTATAAGCATCTAGTAACATTTATAAAACATAATATAATAATAAATGATCAAATAGTGAACATGCTGTAGCAACATGCCTGATGCATACGCATAATTACTTTTTTCGATATACCTCACATTTTTGTCTTATTAATGTACAAGTAACTACCTCAAGCCTATTTGTTTTTGTTTAAGAGTAAAAACTCAAAAATAAAAAATGGTTGCCTGTAAAGTGGGTTTTACGGGCGAAAATTTTACGTGACAACGTCTTTTTCTCGGTAGAATATTTATTGATATGAATAATAATTATAATATAAATTGCACAAATTTTAACTATAGAAAATATATGTTGTTTACTAAAACATTGTACATGTGTCAAGTGATACGCGCGGCGGACCGATCATAGTTCGGTGACAGTTGACACATCGTTACGTTACCTTTTTCATATGTGACTCCGAGCCGCAACCTAATTTAAGACGTTGTCACGTCAAAAATAATTAAATATAATGTAAAAAAGGTAATGTAAATATATAATTGTATAGATTTGATTATAATTGTCATAGATTATTATATTGTGAAAGATTCGATTTACTTCACTAAGAGAATGTTAACTTTAGCATTTATAACGATATGTTAATATTATAGTTTTAAAATTGTATATATTTTTTAAACAAGTCTAGGAATGTGCAATGGTCAGACAAGCTAAAGAGCTTAAGACTGTGAAGTAAATGTAATATATAACTTTATATTTATATATAAATAAATAAATAAAAATAAAATATAGACTATTAACCTGATATTATATAGCCTATAGGCCATAGCCTTCGATAAATCGACTATAATATACACCACCTGTTCAGGCCTGTAGCTAGAGTCGAATTTGAAGTAGGGCAGCGTTGGTTACAGATAGGGCGGAACTAAAAAAAATTTTATAATTGATCTGCCTTCGAAGCACGGGTCCCCAAATCGATCACCCAAAGTGATATAGGTACGTTCAATAGCTTTGCGTAGAAAAATAATGTATTTTATTAGTTTTGGTATTTTTAAGGTAGGGCATTGTGATTTAAAGGGGGGGCGTTGCCCCACAATGCCCCCCCTTAGCTACGGCCCTGCACCTGTTAAACATTATATTATTAGTATTAAAATGAAATGTATTGAAACAACAAGTAATAATTCCGTGACGAAAACATTTGATTCACATCTTTATTTGATAAGCTATCACAGTGATAAGCGTTATCAATTTGTAATATCCGTTTTGATAAGACTGAATTGAAAATATAGCTTTATTACATACTTTTGCAATACTTATACATATATATGATAGTACTGTATTGTGAAGAGAATATATGTATACGTATATATATTTATACATGTATGTATGTTTATACATACACACATATTAATAATTTTAGATACTTCTAATTTGAAGAATGATTAAAACCAAGCCTTTATCTTTGATATATCTTACTGTAGGATTTTTATTAATTATTATTATTAAGTATTTTTGTAGCTGTTTTGTTTTGTTTGTAGAAAGTTCCTTAAAACGTTCACATTGCATTTTCTTAAAACGTAATTTTTTAAAAGTTCAAGAAATAGCAATGTCATAGGATATTAATCACACATTATGTTAATAGACTCCACTACTGAACTGATTGAAATACTTCATAAGGTAAATCTTAACGTACGTTTAGGCTGAATACGCTTTAACGTAATACAAAGAGAATCATGCGAGTTCTGAACGAAAATCAAATGTCAACGTCAAAGTTAATGTCAACGTTAGATGTCAAAAGAAATCAATAATATTCGATTGTTGCTCTTAAACGTTTATATTTTACAAATAAAACGTTAATTATTTTTAAACATGTACTCTTCTATTATATAATATTATTTCTTTTTTTCCATATATACTTCTTTATGCGTTTTCCATTCAACAAATTGAATGGAGCTCAACTGGCAGTCTAAAAGTTGTAGCTAAAAAAAGAAAAAAAACACGAAAAAGAACGAGAAATGGCGCGTTTTTCTCATACAGTGATGTGTATTTCTATATTTTTAGCTATCCTACCATTTCTACCGCAGCCAGTGCCTGTTGTGAATGAATTAGAATTATTAGACACCGTATCTGGTGTGGTGGGTGCTGGTAACTTCTCTTATTGGCAATTGGGACATGCTGGACCCTTAATAATTGAACTGTTGTCTTTACGTGGAGATGCAGACCTTTATGTATCTGATTCCGGCAGGTTAGTGGGAAAATATGCTGGATTCATATGTTGTTTTATAGATATATGTATTTGCAGGGCCGTAGCTAAAAATATCAAAACTAAGATAAAATACTTTTTTTTTGTCTACGCATAGCTATTGAATGTATCTATATCACTTTAGGTGATTGATTTGGAGGCCCATCCTTCGAGGGCAGATCAATTATAATATATTTTTTTACTTCCGCCCCACCTGTAACCAATGATGCCCTACTTCAAATTGAACTCTAGAGACAGCCATGTGTATTTGTACTGTTGCCCCTAAAATAGAATGTTTGTTGAAATTTAAAGTAAAATTTGTTTCTTTATTGATATAATTTAAGGTAGTCTTTTATACAATCTTTGGGTCTCTATTCTGTGATAATATGACTTCCCTTTCATTCTAATGTATGGAATGAGTGGAAGGGGTGTACTACATTTTCTAATATATTAAAATATAACATATTAAATTTTAATCTGTTTTTAAAACATATTAAATTTTAAGTCCTTTTTTCAAATTAGGAAATTGAGCCTTGTGGAAACTAAGCCATATGTTTAGTTTAATGTTTTATATTTTTTTTGTAGAAAAATATTCCATGGAATTTAAAATATTTTGTATATATCTATAATATTTCACTTTCAGACCTAGTTATGAGGTGGACAAGAATAACTTTAGTTCGGCAACATGTGGACCCGACGTTGTTATGATACCTGTTGACTTTCCAAGACCCATTGGTAATTATTTATCATTATTATTGTTTTAATAGCTTTATATACTGCATATAGCGAGAGAGTTAAAGGGAATAATTTTTTAGCAATTTTTCGACATATTGTGCCTTGAGTAGCAGTACTCAATGCTAGACTTTGTCATATTGTAATAGAGAAGAATTAAAAATAGTAGATTCTGCTTAAATGAGAATCGAACATGCAACTTATCAAAATTGTGAGGGATTTATCCCGCACATAGCAGGGTAGGCAGAGGGAACCGCAGGAACTGTAGGAACCTAGTGTTAAGACACTTTGTTACCCACTTTCCACATTTTCAAGGCATTGTGTGTTTAGTGACAACTCAAAGCCCATAAAGATAATAGATTAATAATGTTTTCATATTTTTTTTTCTGTATTTTAAATATGTGGAACAACAACTATGCTATGACATCATATGGTCTTGTAAAAAGCTTTTCATAGTGATTTTGTTTAGATTTAAAATTAGTCTTTTAAACTCAAGTAACTAGACTAGAAATTGAATATAACCTATATAGCCCAATATATTTTTTTTTAGAGTTCCTATTTCTCCCAGGGTAGGTAGAGGAAACCCTAGTGTTAAGACACTCCATTTATTTTATTTTTATTTATTTTTACAGCAATAGGTGTGTTTGGAGATTGGTCACATTCAGTGTCACAATATAATATAAAAGTTTATTTGGACAGCAATAAAGTGTGGAGTGAAGAGGAAGAGAACACACAGAGGGTGGAGAAGGAATCTTCGGATAAAGGTTAGCTTACTAAAAGATCTCAGCCTGTCTAGAACTATCACTAATACATTTCTAGAACGCACTTCAAAGGCAGTAAACATAGTTTCTATCTTTTTATATTAAGATTTTTTATCTTTTATCTTTTCTAGAATACACCATGCAGAAAAAAGAGAAAATCGTGTCGAGGAAAATGGATGAAGATCGACCGAGGTTCCTCAATCTGTTGAACGTGTTGGACATGATATTTGAAATGTTTGTACTGTAAATATATATATATATATATATATATATATATATATATATATATATATATATATATATATATATATATATTTAATAGTTCTGTCAGTATTTGTAACCAGTACATAGATTTAGTTCAGTTATTTATTGCTTTTAGTATGAAAAGGGATGTAATTTTTATATTTTTATTTCATAAACCTAGCAGTATTTTATATACCTTATAGCTTCATAGCTTTTCTCATTAATTGGACTATTGAAAAAAATTCAATTTTAAAATACTTCCGGAGATTAGTGGCTTCCAACAAGTAAGCAAGCTTCGTTACCTTTATATAAGTATATTTAAAGTTTTGTAAATGTAATATATATAGTAAGATTTGTTTGTTATTAAATATTTGATTGTTGGTATTATTTAATTTTATTTATATAATTACAAATCTCTTTTAAAAAGAGGGTAGTTACAATTACATAGAATCTCTGTCCGAATACACTCAATACATATTGTTAGGAAAAATTAAGAAGTGGTTAAAGTTAATTTGAAATGGAAAACACTAAAACACATATTGATCATATAGATCTCTCGTGATTACATGACATGACATAAATCACTCAATAACTATACTTCAGGGTAGTTCCCCTCTAGTACGGGCCATTGCCAACGAGCAACTGCCACGATTCGAATCTGGCAATCTCACTCTCAACCCCCGAGGGGGGAGAGGAAAACGGTATCAGGGCGTGGCCCTCTTGCCGTGAGTTTCTTCCTCCGCCCATTGATATGGGCGCGTCCTTGGGTTGGGCTTGTGCCCAGATAGTGTCCTTTATTTTTAAAGGACAGGGATAGGGATAAATGGATTGGGGAGAGCCGTATGCTACAAGGGCGGTCAGCCCAGCCAGGTGAGGCTCCTGGTAACCCAGGAGAGGCCCGGCTTAGGTGACCAGCGACCTAGGTAGCGGCTCAGGAGTCAGGACTGCCATGATTGACATTCAACGCTTTTATAGTATTTACGATCTAAAACTACCCCCTTTTATGAAATTGTTTGGAATAATGACTAAATAAAGTAGTATAACTAACAATATAGTTTATGTTTAATTGGATATATTTAAAATTAACTTAACCACTTCTGTTTTCTTAGTACATATATATTTTTTAAAAGAAAATGGCTGATTGATTTTTTTAATCAAATTTCTATAAGCAAAAGTAGACATATTTCTATATAAATTTAAGGAAGAACTGGCTCAAATCATTAAATTCATTTTGTATGGAATAGTCCATTTAAGCTATAGCCTACAGGCAATGAAAGCTCATCTATGAACTATATTAAAACAAAATAATTTTAATTAATAATTTATTAATAAAATCTACTAATATTAAATAGTTTAACAAAAATTTGAACACATTCTAATAAGATTTGCAATAAAAAGACCTAATTTCCGACATTTTACGTAACTCAACGTCGCGCTTTATCTTGTTACCAGAGCAAAGTAACTCCAACCTCCTCAAACGGGAACCGAACCTACATACCACAATGGTGTAATAATCTCCCCATATATTTACATTAGTAAAATGGCAATTTTTTATTTGGATAAAAAAGTACAGGTTTTTTGACGTGGCAACGTCTTAAATTAGGTTGCGGCTCGGAGTCACATATGAAAAAGGTAACGTAACGATGTGTCAACTGTCACCGAACTATGATCGGTCCGCCGCGCGTATCACTTGACACATGTACAATGTTTTAGTAAACAACATATATTTTCTATAGTTAAAATTTGTGCAATTTATATTATAATTATTATTCACATCAATAAATATTCTACCGAGAAAAAGACGTGTCACGTAAAATTTTCGCCCGTAAAACCCACTTTACAGGCAACCATTTTTAGTTTTTTTTTTTAATTTTTCATACTAATAAGCATTTTTGAATTTTTTGCTTTAGTTTTAAGTTCATAAAACTTCAATATCCTCAACTAAAATTATTTAAAGCGGACCGTCGTGGCGCGTGGCAGCGTCTAAGAACTAGCGTGATAGAAATAGCGCGACGGTTTGTGGGTTCGATTCCCACTCGGGGAAGATGGATTTTTCTATTTCCATCTTCTTCGCTGTGGCAAAGCGCGGCGTTGAGTTCCGCCACTCAACACGCAATGCCTCGAAAATGGCGGAAAGCAGGGACAAAGCAACAGAGTTGCGGAGTTGTTGTCTTAACACTAGGTTCCTATGGTTCCTGCAGTACCCTCTGTCTTCTAAACAAGTCTAATTCAAAAGTATCGTCACTAATGATAATTGTTAAATTGTAAATTTTTGGCAAATTAAACAAAAAAAAATAGGGAAAGTCTTTGACTTTGAAAAGGAACTGAATTCAGTACTTCGGAACAGGTTCTACTATACTTATAAACAATTTATTACAATAAATTTTAATTTCTTTCAAAAAAACTACAATAAACAAATAAATTATGTAACAAATGCAATAAATAATCCTATAATATCTATAGTTTTAAAAAATCAGATCTTTTACAATACATTTGTCAAAAAAAAAGTCAAAATATTAAAAAAAATGCATTAAAGCTATTATTAGTGTGCAATTTTTCAATAAACTTAATTTTCAATAACACTCCAATTAAAAAAACTACAAATTCAGCACATAAACAGCTTGGTCTACTCCGGTCTTTTCTGTTCTACTCCGGTCTTTTGCGGTCTACTCGTTCTTTTTGTTGGTCTTCGCCGCTGCAAGTTTCTCTTTACATTCCTGATAGATTCCATCCAAATCGAACGCAGCTTTCATATTGTCTTTGGAAAATAGGAACCTGCAATAGTTACCATAAAATATTATTGTTTTTTTTATTAAATATTAGTACAAGATATATTATTATATGCTGTTTTAGTACATTCATATTAGAAGATTATGTATTTTTTTCACCTTCACGCTTTATCCCGCTTATAGCCGTTTAGGCTTGCTGCTCGCTTTCCGCCCTTTCGAGACGTTGCGTGTTGAGTGTCGGTACTCAACGCCGCCCTTTACCTAGAAGCCACAGCAAAGAAAATGGAAATAGAAAAATCCATCTTCCCCTCATGGGAATCGAACCCACAACCACCCACAACTCACGATTACAGTCAAACCTTGAACCGCTACGACACAATTTTCATAAAATATTTTCTTTATTAGTATGTTATAATACATTTAAGCATATTATACATTTAAAAAGGCGACCAAAATTAAAATCTTAAAAAGGTTTTCAATTTAACAAATTACTGGTAAATTACTTTTGCAATTTCCCCGTGGTGTCAGGGTGTGGTCTCCTCATCTTCTCCTGACCTTCAGTTCAGCAACAGCACTGTGGGTAACTGACGGCTGGTGGGTCCGTCTTGTATTCTGTATTTAGCCTGCTGCTTCGGGATATCTGAAGAATGAGGAGTTAAGTAATTTAATAATTAAATAAAGGTGTAAAATGCTAGAAGGGTACCTCAAGCGAAGTAGGAACTAGAAGGAAGTAGGAACCTTAATGGTAGTAGATGTGTGGTTTGGTGCATCATCAGTTCCACGAGCTGATGCTCAAATCACCTGATCACATACCATGTAGAGCAGTTCCTAATTGTTGGGTACCCAATTACCTGGGAACAGCTAGACTCGGGAACAGATAGCGTTGTGTAATAAAAGAATCCATGGTTGAAAGAATCTCCATTGCCCTTTATTTCACTGCATATAATTTTCTTTTATTTTTTTTTTTTTAGCTTCACGCTTTATCCCGCACAAGGCAGGGTAGGCAGAGGGAACCGCAGGGACCGTGGGAACCTAGTGTTAAGACACTCCGTTGCTTAACACCTGCTTTCTCCGTCCCCGCTTTCCGCATTTCTCGAGGCATTGCGTGTTGAGTGGCGGAACTCAACGCCGCGCTTTGCCTAGTTTGCCAGAGCGAAGAAAATGGAAATAGAAAAATCCATCTTCTCCGACTGGGGATCGAATCCAGTAACCGTCGCGTTACAGGCAGACGTTGCGCCTCTGCACCACGACGGTCCTCATTTTTAATTTTACAATGATTATAACTGATTAAAGTTATATAATTTAAAATAACAAACCTGCCCACATCCAACTTGCCGAACTTAAGATTATCAAGATTATAACAAGCTGAGAGCTCGGCAAAAACTGGTGCAAAGTTCACACAGGCTGGATGCCAGGCAGCGTATAAGCAGACCATCCAAGTTGTGTTTTTATTACGCTTTAGCTCTTCTTCTAGGATTTGTGGACCTCGGAAATATGTCACAAGCTCCGGTCCAGTGTATGTTGGTTCGGGTAGAAGTAGAGAGATCAATATTAATATAGCTCCATAGGGTAGACCATATCTGGAAGACATATTTATATGATATACAGGGTGTATCTGCCATGGTGGCCATTATCAAAACTAATTATAGAGAAGAATATTTCGAGGCTATATACAATAAACTATTTAATAATTTTTATAGTTTGGGTACAGCATCATTTTTTCCATTTCACGATATTTATACATGCTGTGTCATGTGTGAGGTAGACGTCATTAAATACGAATAACATACTACAACAATACTATCAAACATTGTCAATCTATCACCTTTCATTCAAAAAAATAACCGAATGAGAAAGAGATATATCTCTGTTGTGCTCTGACAGTCATACTCGACTAATGGTGTTTTATGTTGGACTAATATTTTTACTATTTATTTTGTTAGAAAAAAATATATTTTTGAAAATTTCACTTCCTTTATAATTTTTCCAGGTTTATAAAGACTAGTTACCACTATGCTTGAAATTTTGATCGCCGTTACAGCCACGCCTGTATAGTACTATGTATAACGATATTGGTACTTTGTACGAGATTGTATATATTTATTTCTGTATGTGTATATTATTGACTTTAACACTCCTGTCTTCAAACATTTTTTTAATTTATTTTTGTACACCTACACATTTATTTCCCACATACTCAGGTTTGCTCGGTAGAAAATGCTCTTAAGCATTAAGCCCACTTGTTGTGCATTTAATTTATATACAATATAGAATAAATTAATAATAGTTTTTTATATTACTTAACTTCACCAGATATATAATGTTATTAAACTTTAAGAAGATATAGTATGTTAAGAGCAGATGCAACTGTTAAAAAAAGGGTGTAGCTTTAGTTCTTATAAACAAATTTAATTCTTAAATAGTAATATAGTATTTTATAATAATAATTTAGCTAAGACTTTTTTAATTATTATTCAATCCAACCGAAACCAAATACTGCTAAGTCCTATTAAGATATACTCTTAAATTAAAACAATTAGTTTATAAATTCTAAATATATACATTTAAAAAATACATATATTTTTTTATAATTTTTAAACACTAACCTTATATCTGCATACAACCAAAGTATCAAGTTAGCTATCTTCGTATAAACGAAGGAGGACGACAAATAATTAACCATAGTGACACTTCCCGCCTTCCTCGTCCTTAGCATTACCACGATAATTAGGAAAAATAATATTTCCGTTTCTCGACTGTCCAACTCGCAGTCCGAGTCGGGGAACAAAAAGTTACAAATTAAACTCGTCCTCTTAGAAATAACATAAGAAACGCTTAATAGAATATTAACCCAATAATATGGCTTCAATAATTGACGTAAATCTTTTTGGAACGCCATTTTGTTCAGTTAAAATTTCTATTTTAAATACGATTTCTTAATCCTTTAAGTTCCAATGGAGTATGACAATTGACACTCCTTGGTTACACTTGTCAATTTGACAGATACACAGTGTTGCCAATCTTTCAAATATGAAATTTTTTATTTTTCAGTTAAGATAGGCGAAGAAAATTAGATTCGGTCACGAAGAAAGCATGAAGACCCCCGGAGAGCATGTATGAAGGGGCTAATGACAGTGGACGAGGCGGAAGAGGTATGCAGGGTCCGCAGCGTTTGGCACTCCGTCACTTTGGCGTACCATCTGATTACGCTGCTGGGGAGAAAGCGTGAAATCATGTACGTATGAAGTTTTTAAAGACACAAAAATTTCTCAATTAAAGGTTAAATTAAACAAATAAAACGCAACCTTTTTCTTGCTATATAGTTATTTAAAATTAACAAAAATCTCATCAGGAACAATAACTACTATGATTGCAGACAAACATCGAAAGCTGAAGGAAAAAAAATATTTAGTCAATTTTAAATACGAATATGCTTTGATTTTTTACAGATATCCACTGATGCAGATATCCGACACATCACTAACTTAGGTCCAATTTAAAAAATTAACATTACAAGTTTATAAATTAAACAAACTGCTTCATCGGTGCTTCATTTTCCATATTTCGAGGAGAAAGAAGAAAATGGAAATCGTTTATTTTCCCATTGCGGGATTCGAACCCACAAACCGTCACGTCTCTGCACTACAACGGTACTCACTTTAGTATTTATCGATCAGTACTACATAAATTGAAATATCAAAGTAATAAGTGTATACAAATAAAACAAAATAATTAAATTCATATATTTTTTTAATTCAGTATGTAAACTTTTATATTCAACAAAATTTTATTACGTTATTGCCCTATTAAAAACTATTACGGAAATAAACGTCCATAGCATTTAAATACATTTGCTTTGCAATAGTCATAATTTAAAAAAAATCGATACTTTTTAATATTTAATCTGTCCCATGGCAACGATATTTTAATTTTCCTATTTAAATCAACAATCGCGAGCCAAAACACTAAGAATCTATGCCACATAATATCTTCATATTGGCAACACTGCACTGACAGATAAACAAAAACGCGTTTGACCAAAACCAAACATCATACAGCCTTCAGATCAAACTCATTGTTCTCCTTCTTTATTTTAACCACAACATGATTTTCATTGTTATGAACTTTGTCCATGTGCTTTTTTAATTCATGATTTCTGACAAAACTCGCGCGACATTCCGTGCAATGGCTACGAGCTCCTTTATTATGTCTTCTCTTTGCGTGTTCCGATCTTCTAGAAGATGATATAAACTTCTCCCCACAGTCTGGACACTCGTATGGTCTTTCACCCGGTATGCCTCCTTCTGTGGTACACCGCCGCCATTTTGGACACCAACTTGGCACCACAGATGTCACATTCAAAGTTCCTCACTCTGGTGTGAACCACCGTGTGTTCTGCCAAACGGGCTGGCGTGTAGAACCTTTTGCCACACCACTGGCACTGATGAGGTCGTATATCCATGTGGATCCACAGAATATGATTTTTCAACTGAGGCCGCGAATGGTAAGTCTTGCCGCAATAATCACAAGTGAAAGTCGCCGGATCTCGGATATTTGAACGTCTATTTCTTGGTATCGTTTTCAAATCCGGCTTGGCGTCCGGCTCACATTTGGATCTGTGCGCTCTGTAACAGCCACGATTCGTGAACTGAGCGCACCACACGCCCTGCACGTGCGCACTGCATGCATTTGCGCGTGCACATCGAAAGATGCACTCCTCTGGAATGTCCTGCCACAAGTCCGCGCACGTCATGACTCCGGGTCCATGACACTTTTTGGTGTGCCGTTTCCTGTCAGCATCAGTTTTAAACAGCAACGGGCATTCGGAACAAATGAACATCTCCGTATTGTGTATAGACCGGAGGTGCTCCTTCATTTCCTGACCTCGCGTCAACATCGCCCCACAAAGCCAACACGCCTCCTTCTGACCACTGTTCCGTAAATGCATGTTCAAGTAATACGGACTAAGGAAACTCTTGCCACAATCCACGCAAGTAGACGCTGGACCGGTCCTAGGATGTCTAGGCTTTCGCTCCACGAGCAAAGTCTTCCGTTTCACGATCCTATTAGTCAGATGTTCTATCAAATCTTTGGCGTTCCCCTCAAAATGGTTGACGGTTTGCAACAATAAGTTGTCTCTGACTATCGCATATAAGGATTTCTGGGACGTGTTCAGACTTGGAAGAGTATGAAGGGAGTCTACACAATTCGACCACAGTCGCTGTGATTTCGTCACAAATAGCCTAAACTCTGAGGCAGAGACAGCGACTGTGGTGCAGGACACGCACAGCCCTCGCGGATACAACTGATCCTCTTGCACCTGGAGCAAAATAGCATCTTAAGCATATATCAACATTGTAGCTGCCTTTAACCTTAACTCCAAAATTTCTTCAAAATACATATATATTAAACTAAAATAATGGTAAGAAAAATATTATGTTACCAGTAAGTATGAACAAACATAAAAAAACTCGTAATTCGGTTATGAATTTTGAATGCTATACAATTTAATAAGATATTTAAAAATATTTTAAAATGAATAATTTAATGACGATTTCTACTCGAGGATAATTTTTTATCTATTTCTTATTCTAATAATAAGACCATGCACGGCGTTAAGTTCCGCCAGTCAACGCGCAATAAATACGACTTGAGTGCAACTTATTTTAAGTTGCTATATTGTCCTGTCCAAAATTGGACATAAAGCTGTTGGAAATTTAATATAGCCTTTGAACTAACTTATAGTCTCCAAAATAAGAGACGTAAGTCATAAACTTAGTCACAAGATAAAAAAAATCCAGATCGCTTTAAATTACTTTTAACCGGTTTAAAAATTAAAAACGGGTAATTCAAAATTCCTATTTTATCCAACACCAACCTTTCAAATCCCCATAAACCATATCCTCATTATTAGTCAACATTAACATAGTGTGCAGTCCTCCAGTGCTTTTTTAGCTCAGATGGCCTGATGAACCTCGCGTCACACTCGTCACATCCAAGATCCTTCCTTCTGTGTCTCCTTTTTATGTGGTCCAGTCTTCTAGAAGCTGATAGGAACCTGTCTCCACATTCCTGACACTCGTAAGGCTTTTCCCCCGAATGAATCCTCTTGGTGCATTTGGAAACCATGGACTGTCCTCATTTTCGCACCACAGTAACACTGGTATATTTTCCTTTCGGTTTTGTGTACCAATTCATGGGACTGGTGGTGGGTTTTCGACGAACTTCTTTTACCACAAATTTGACAAATATATGGCAAAACATGCAGATGCTTTTGGATTATGTGCACTCTCAGCGAGGGCTTTTTTGTATATTTACTTCCACAATCGTGGCATTCGTAAACATCTTGGCTTAGTAAATTTGGATCCTTTACAATTGATCCTGTGGTACAGATAACATTTCCTGTTTTCAAAACAACTGTTGCACGACGAACAGTTAAACAGCGTATGCGTGTACATATGGGCCCTCAACGACCTATCATTTTTGAACCCATTCCTGCAGATATTGCATTGTAAACTACTGTATCTAGTGCAATATCTCCTTATGCCGCTCCAATAGCTGCCTATCATCGAAAAGCTTGAAGCAAACATCACAAAACTCGACCAAACGCTGATGAACCCTTTCCAAATGCACCGGCAACGCCTCCCTCGACACAACCTTCCCGCACAACGTGCACGCGCGCTCCGACGTATTAATCAAATGGCGGTTCAAAAAATACGGCAACTCAAACTGTTTACCACAATCCTTGCACTTGCACTCACTTTCACTAATCTTAGAAGTTTTCTTCCTATACTTCGCACGAGTTTTAAATTTGGCTCCAGTCAACAAATTCAATCTTTTAACGGCATCTTCTCTAGAACGGACATTACTTGCGTAATCTCTAATAACATTGCCAGAGCATGTCACGTAAAAGGCCTTATCTTTCGCAGTAGGGTTTTCTGTTTCCATCAGGGTGGTGGTAATTTTTTTCCAAAGAGTATGCGACTCATGGCATAGGTGGTTGAACTGCCACGCCGATATGGCGTTATCTGCGCAGGTGCAGCACAACCCAGCTGGCAGGTCGGTTTCTTCCACCACCTGAAACCATGTGACCGATCAGCTTTCACGTCTTCTCCATGTGCCTTATTAGCTATAAATTGGATTTGTTAACAAATAGATTTAGAGCAATTAAAAGATTAACCAAATTTCTCAATAACTAAAGAAGGCATTTATTTTTAAATATTTTCTTTAAGATTTAAACATAAAAATATATGTATATATTTGCATCCAATTAATACATTTTCCTTATATACAACAGCTCTTTGAAGAAATAAAAAAAAACAAGTTATAATTTTAACCTATAATAATATATTATGACATTTCATTCAGTTTATTTTTGGTCACACCATATTTTAGTACATAAATATTAAACAACTCTTAAATCAATCAACCTCTTGACCTCTCCCTTCACTGTACACATTTAGGACAATCTTTTCAGGTTTCCGGAGAGGCAAGCCAACATTTTGATGTTTCCGACTATGATGCAGGAGTCCACGGCAAGAACTGAACATCTCATGGCATACATTACACTCAAACTGAGGAGTTTGATCCTGGTCATCATTGTGAACAGTCTTTAAATGCTTCTTCAGTCTATATGGAAGTCTAAACTTGGCTGGACAAAGATGGCATTCCTGCTTCAAAACTATATCCTTACTTTTGTGAATTTTTCGTATATGCTCCGAGCGTCTTGATGATGCAGAGAACGTTTCCCCACATTGCTTACACTCATAAGGCCTTTCACCAGTGTGTAAACGCAAATGCTGGTTATAGCCTAACTTAGTCTTTAAAACTATTCCACATTGAGAACAGGTGAAGGAACGATCTGACTCATGCTGCTTCACATGCTCCGACATATGTGCTGATGCTAATAGCTTCCCGCAGTAAGTGCATGGACGGTGGGTGTTACGCATGTGGACTATTTGTATGTGTGCACAAATGAATTTCTTTCTTGCAAACTTTTTCCCACAATAATCGCATATACACTCTTTATTAGCAGCTCCTCGGGACCCTACTTTGATAACACGATTGCTTCTAGCATTTTTAATTTCAACAGTGACTTTCTTTTTGGTTTTCACAATTTTCTTCTTACTTTCCAATTCACAGCAGTATTTTGTGTGATGCATATAACATGAGTGGTTGCGGAACAGCTCATCACAGTTCGGACAGTTCTTTGAAATGTGTACTGAGACGTGAGCATGATATGCGTTGAGGGATTGAAAGCTACGCCCGCAGTCACCACAAAAAGCTCGACCATATTTATGTGCTTTCTCTACATGGTGCACATATTGGTTATAAGAGCAAAATATTGCCGTACATTTCTTACAGCAAAATGGCTTTTCCTTATGTTCTACTTTTAGATGATTGAGCAAATCATTATGAGATATTATCATGCCGCAGACATAACACACTCTCTGTAAATCTGGAGACTCTTTCAAATGAAGACTAAATTTAAAGGGAGTCGAGAAACACTTATCACAATTAGGACATTTGTATATATTATCATTTTTGGTGTCTGAGGTTTTGGATAAATGTTTATTTAGTTGGATAGCTGCAGTAGTAAGGTTACATGACTGTTTCATATCATTTATAGCAATCATTCGAGTTTTGTCAACGATTGCAAATATAGTTTTATTATCTGTACATTGTGTAGGCAGGTCATGGAGTAAAGCGAGAGTGGTGTCCCATTGCCGCACTGCATCTTGACATAGAGATCTGAACTTTGCTGCATTAATGGCAGATTTGGAACACTCCGGACACACTCCCTCAGGTAAGTCTCCTTCTATCTCCACCTGCAACCACCGCTCAAGTCAAATGGCCACAATTTTAGTTTTTCTTTTCTCATACATCTTGGAAATTAGGTTTTGCTTGAGATTTCTTTATAACACCAAAAATAATAAGATTTCATAACTACTAATATTGTTTACTTTAAAATTTAAACAGATATATAAGTTTAATATAGTATGTAATATATTTAAATATTTTCTTTTTATTTAGTTTCTAGGGAAGTAAAAGTAGATGTCGCTACTTACAAATTACCCATAATTTTCCCAAAAAATATTCCTAATGCAGAAATAACGTCATAATTAAACTTAAAATAGTTAAAAACATACTTATTACAATGAATAAGGATTAATGATTGAAGAAATTTTGATAGAAACATTTATGCGTTAAGGTCAAAGGCCGCCATTTTGGTAAAACGAAACTGTTTAGCGTTCCGTTAATCGCAGAACTCATAAAATATAAACAAAGAAAAAAACACAAACAAACTCACCTGGATTCCTGTTATTGTTTCCAGGATTTCAGATAACGTTACTGGTTTATCGCCGTCCATCATTACGGTGTCGCTTAAATATACTTGGCCCTCTGTAGTGTCTCCTAAACATATTCGGCACTTATTTGCACCGTCCCCGCGCACTATGTGTGAAACTAGAGCCTTTATATCAACTTGTCGCGTCATTTTAGTGTTGTTTTATTGATTTCTAATGTAATTTATTAGTCTTTTCTTATTAAATTCTCACATGCGGACGTCGAAATAAGAATTGTTGAAACATTAGTGGAATATGTCAATGTGTTAAATGTCAAATATGAAATTTTGCCTCCTATGTGAAATCAAAGACAAGCTGTTTTTTTTTTATTAATTATGTTTATCGATTTAATATTAAAGTCAATTGTGGATACACAATCATATTTATGTTTATGAGTTTAGTTTATTAAACTTTTACTTTAATTGCTTTTTGGACTGCTAGGTTTGATTCATTCTCTGTAGAGCTGTATAGTTATACAGCCATTTAATCTCTTACTAATATTAATAAATTTTAACATATAATTTTGAAGCATAAGATGTCTATTGTTCAATTTTTCAACATATTCAAAATGTAATTCCTATTGAAAAATAGATTTAAAAAATGTTTTTAATTAATTAAAAAAAATAAAGATTTTCAAAGTTATTTTGGCGATTTTTTTATGTAATAAATTGTATAATCGATTTATTTTAATGCTTGGTACACCCGAAAAGCTTAATCGATTATGCCATAGAGAAATGTGAAAAGTCATTTGATTTTTTCAAAATTGTTTAGTCTGTTCTTTTGTTTTGGTTTAAAAATACTAGAAATTACAAGATATTCAAGATGGTAAATTTATTTCATTTTTCTCAAGTAATCTAAGTATAATTTAAGTTAAAAGTGCTTTTAATGGATGACAAATAAAGTGAAGAATTTAATTTAAGATATATTTTAGTAATTACAAGTGTACTTTTTAGTGGAATTCTGTTTATAAATATAGGTTAAATGTCGGAAAGTTTTAGTGCCTATTTATATATTTTAATCATTTTGTAACTTCCTTATGTAAAAATAAGGAAGAAAAGCATTATACGGAATTTATATACTAAGTATATTGACTTAAAATATTTTATACAAATACTATGACTAATCCGTTCGTAAAAGGTTTGATTTTTACACTTCTTTATAATTTTTATGACATAAAAGCTAACATATTTCATTATTTCCAACATTGTATAGTGATTTAATAACAATTTACTTTTCTCTTGCTTAAATTAAACTTAAATTTTAATATTTAGTAACCAGGTGTTCGATCATCGGATGTCAAAATGTTACGCCGACACACTTGAAGAACTATAGTAGACTTACTATAAATAATTGAAACGAACAGCTAAAATCATTTTCTTTATTATATTTATTAAAAATTTACAATGAAATAACACTATATAGTATATAATTGCAGAGTTCTCCAAACTTTTTTGTCTTTTTAAACCTCTTGCCATGTTTTTCTGTGTTTGGTAGTTAGGTAGTTTCTGTGTTGTACTTACCTGATATTGATTTCCTGTAAATTTCTAACTGATAGTGAAGCAACTCTTTTAGGTTTTTACAAGATCAAAATACCAACATCCTACAACTTATACAATTTTGTATAAATATATAATATTCTTTTTACTTCATAGGGACTTTTATAAATAATGTTATGATATTATAAGATAGCATGATGTAATTAAATAGGCACTATAAGTATAGATGTTGAGATCTGTTATCGTGGACCCCCATTTTCATGTCATGGACCCACAAATATTTTTCGCTGATGTAGACCCCTTGCAGGTTGTGATAGACACCCCTAGGGGTCGATATAGACCACTTTGGGAATCACTGATATAGTGTATAATCGCATATTGTAATTTATTCTGTTGTTAGTTCAGTTCCTGTTTAGGGCAAAAAAGCACTATTCAAATATTTCCTTATCTCTGTTCTGTTAAAGCAAAGATTTCCAGAAATTTTATAAGGTTTAAAAATTAGTTCATATAAATTATATGTAGTATATGTTTTAAATTGCCTATTTAACAATTGTTTTAAATTACCAGCAACCGCAGATCCTAGTGCTGAAAGAGGGTACAGATCAGTCGCAGGGAAAACCCCAGCTGGTCTCCAACATCAATGCTTGTCAACTTGTCGTAGATGCTGTAAGTATTCTTTTGTTGAAATTATTGTAATTTTATAAATTTTATCAATTTTTTTAGGTACTAAATGGTACATGATTTTTAGATAATTTACTTTTTCTTTTAAGTTTTCACATCCTTAGTTTATTTGAAGAAGCCGATCAGCTTTCAGCAGTTCTTGAAATTACCACATTTAGTTGTGTCTAGTGTTTAAAATATTAATAATTATTTTAGATTGTACTTATAACGAAAAAAAAAAATCAATATATGTATATATAAATATATTTAAAATATTCTAATTCAATATTGATTATAAATATTTATCTATATATAAATATATAGTTGGTTTTTTTCACAAAATCCATTTATAAAAGTCTGTATTTGGGTCTTTTAAGGTCCGCACAACACTCGGTCCGCGAGGCATGGACAAGCTGATAGTGGATCACAATGGAAAGGCAGTGATTTCAAACGACGGAGCTACTATTATGAAAGTAAGTGTTCAGTTAATCATCTAGGCTGTGGCGGTGACTCAAAGGTTTGTCTTTTCTACTACAAACTTACAGAACTTGTTAATATTAATTTTTGTATGAATTACTTAAATTAATATTTAAAATGTAACATTTAGTTTAATATTTATCTTTGTAAATATATAATATATTCTGTTATTTGAATTTTTGTTTTTTTTTCAGTTATTAGACATTGTACATCCAGCGGCAAAGACATTAGTTGATATTGCCAAATCGCAGGATGCTGAGGTGAGTTTCCATTAGTAAAGTAAATGTTAAAAATATTTTTTAATGTAGCTTTATAACATATGGTTTATTGGTTAAAGAGCTTGGATTATGTTCAAGAGTAACAGGTTCTAGTCCTGTAGTGTTGAAAATGAAATGTTATTGTTTGTGTTAATTTAATAAAAAAATATAATTTATAATCAAAACAGATTTGAACCCTCTTAGAAATTTTATATAGTAATTTTAAAAAAGAATTAAAAAACACTTCTATTTAAGTGATAACACTTTATGAAGGTATAAACAATATATAGATGGAACCATACAGATTGAACCTTTTAATTATTATGTATATTAATTTTTTTTTTAACATTAAAAGTAAATTTATTTGTTATGTAATTATGTATATACATGTATATACATATATATATATAGCTTCACGCTTTATCGCGCACATAGCAGGGTAGGTAGAGGGAAGTACAGAACTGTGAGGAACCTAGTGTTAAGACACTCCGTTCCCTGCTTTTCTACTTAGAGAATATATAAAATATTATATGATTATAACTACGGATCCAATTTCCGAATGGCATTTGTTGATATACACTGTTATGATTTAAAAAAAATACAAAAATAATTAAAAAAAATAAAGAAGTATTAAACAGTATTTTTATTGCAGGTCGGTGATGGTACCACTTCAGTGGTGATACTCGCTGGAGAGCTTCTGAAGAGATTGAAGCCATTTGTGGAGGAAGGTTAGAATGTCTTTTATATTTATAAATATATATATTATCTGTGGTATAGGAGGGGATAAATGTTTTTTTTTTTAATTTATTTATATTTATGCGGCACAGGGGAGATACCGTTAAGGTATTATGCTGACCATTTTTTTCATTTGTGATAAATGAAAATAATTATTCACAATATTGTTTTTTTTTATTAAACAAAAATAATTTAGAATTTGATATTTTTTATATTTTTGATTCTTTTTTTTTAATTAGTTGGCAGAATGTCATGTTAGCCATTGCTTATCTAAATTTAAAAAAAAACACTTGTATGTAAATTTATTTTTAAAAACCGACCAATGATTAAAACAACGGATCCAATTCCTGAACACTATGATGTCTTAAGATAGTAGACATGAGGTCGCTGTCACCTCAAAGATATTAGATCCTCATATTTTCAACTGTATATTGACTATGTAAATCTTTTGGTTCTAGGTGTCCATCCTCGTATCATAGTTAAGGCGGTGAGAGCAGCAAGTAAGCTGGCTGTGGATAAAGTGAAGGAGTTGGCGGTGAAAATTGAAAACAGATCCCCGGAGGAACAGAGGTGGGTTGATTTAGTTGTATATATTTTTTTATAGCTTCACACTTTATCTTGCATGTAGTACAATAGGCAGAAGGAACTGCAAGAAATGTGGAAACCTGGTGTTAAGGCACTCTGCTTTCCGCCTTTTAGAGGTGTTATGTGTTGAGTGGCGGAACTCAACGCCGCGCAACGTCTTAGGACTAGTTGCAAGAGGTAAGAAAATGGAAATTGTTAAGTCCATCTTCCCAGAGTTGGAATCGAACCCGCAAACCGTTGTAATATTTGTTTAATTATCATTATTATATAGGTGTTGTTCTAGATTACTTAAAGTTTAGAAATAGGTTATTTTTAATTGACATCTGCAATGCTACATTGTCTTATGACATAAGCCTTTATCAGGATGCCCTATACATTACTGTCTTTGGCCTTTCCTCGTGCCTTGGATAACTCTTAGTGTGAATAATGATTTTTATATTCTGCATGTAGCAGAGTAGGCATAAGAAACTTAGTGTTAAGACACTCTGTTTTCTGACTACATATTGAATTCAAGATATTAGATATTGTTTGTTGGAACTTAACACCGCCATTGTCATTCTCTGGGAAACCTTAAGATTATGATTAAATTAATTATAATTATATCTGTGATATTGCACAGATATACAAAAATAAAAAAAAATAACCTAAAGTCTTCAAAAATTATATTTTTTAGCCGTATTTTTGTTTATTTGAACTAAGCCAATGATTAAACCAATCGGATCCAATTACTGAAAGTAATGTAGACTCAAAATATTAATGAGGCTGTTTACATTAATGCCTTTTGCTACACCTGTTATGAATAAAATTAAAAAAAAAAGTATTTTCTTTTTCAGAGAACTCTTAACAAAATGTGCGGCAACTGCCATGTCCTCTAAACTCATTCATCGGCAAAAAGATCATTTCTCCAAGATGGTGGTGGATGCTGTGCTGTCGCTGGACGCACCGTTGCTGCCTTTAGATATGATTGGTGAGATAATAGTTCATTACTTTTTTTATGTCTTCACACTTTATTCCACATATTGCAGGATAGGTAGAAGGAACTGCAGGAACCATAGGAACCTAGTGTTAAGACACTCCGTTGCTAGTCCCTGCTTTCTCCATCCCTAATTTCCGCCATTTCGAGGCAATTACTTTTAAATTTTCTAATATATATAACAAAAAAAAATTAAAACACAGTAGAATATGAACTCGCTCCTCTTGCAAACCGTCCAAGCGCTCAAACCACTAAGCCATGCGTTCTTCATCACGTTGAAATTCTTATATGCTTTAGACAACTTATATCATTGTTAGCATCTCTGTAGAAATATTTACTAACTTTAATGTTTTCTTTACTTTTAAGTATTTCTTTAAGCTTTCCTGTTTCATATTTTTGTCTTTATTTTATTTTTTACAAATTTCCACTACCCAAAGAAATTATTGTAAAGAGCAATTATTTATTATCGTTTTCTTCACTCTGGCAACAAAGTAAAGCGCGGCGTTGAGTTCCGCCGTTTAAATATGAAGAGGCGTGAGCGTCTGCCTGTAAATGCGAGGGTTTCATGGTTCGATTTCCACTCGGGGAAGATTGATTTTTTTATTTCCATTTTGAATTCCGCCACTCAACACACAAAGCCTCGAAAAAGGCGGAAAGTGGGGACGGAGAAAGCAGGGACAAGCAATGGAGTGTCTTAACACTCAGTTCATAGAGTTACCTCTGCCTTACCCTACCATGTGCGGGATAAAACGTGAAGCTAAAAAAAAACAATTATATATGCTATCCTTGTCACTTCTCATTCTAAATGTATACTGCATCCCTCCCTTTTTTTTTAAAAAGTCCCCAATTTTTTAAAATTTTAGCCTATGATTAAAATCAACGGATCCAATTACCGAAAGATCTATGTGGATCATGATAGTAGAAATGAGGCACAGATTAAAAAAAAAAAATAAATATATATATATATATATATATATATATATATATATATATATATATATATATATATATATATATATATATATATATATATATATATATATATATATATATATATATATATATATATATATATATATATATATATATATATATATATATATATATATATATATATATATATATATATATATATATATATATATATATATATATATATATATATATATATATATATATATATATATATATATATATATATATATATATATATATATATATATATATATATATATATATATATATATATATATATATATATATATATATATATATATATATATATATATATATATATATATATATATATATATATATATATATATATATATATATATATATATATATATTATATATATATATATATATATATATATATATATATATATATATATATATATATATATATATATATATATATATATATATATATATATATATATATATATATATATATATATATATATATATATATATATATATATATATATATATATATATATATATATATATATATATATATATATATATATATATATATATATATATATATATATATATATATATATATATATATATATATATATATATATATATATATATATATATATATATATATATATATATATATATATATATATATATATATATATAGCTATATAGATATATATAAATTTTTTTTCTTTAAGGTATCAAGAAAGTGACAGGCGGTGCTCTAGAAGATTCCTTCCTGGTTGCCGGTGTGGCATTCAAGAAAACTTTCTCCTACGCTGGCTTTGAAATGCAGCCCAAGAGCTATACGGACTGCAAGATTGCGCTTTTAAATATTGAACTGGAGTTGAAAGCGGAGAGGGATAATGCTGAGGTAGGATTGTTTTTAATTTTAAATTAGACAGCTATTGTGGGTTCGATTCCTGATTTAGGGACTTATTTAAGTTAATAAAGGGGTTGTTAAAAAGCTTTAAGCCTATGATTATAAACAACGGATCCAATTACTGAATGTACCATGTGGATCAGTTTTGATATGAGGCTTTTTTTGTTACTAGAGGAGAGTGTAGGTTTGATTGTTTATATATTTATATACAGTGGAAACTCGATTATCCGGCCCTCAGTTATACGGATTAGCGATTATCCGGACTACAGGCCGATTGAATTAAATGTACCTACAAGTGGTATCTGTGCCAGCATGGACGTGTCGGAACTTGTGTGTAATCGCCATTTTCAACCAAATTTCTAAATAAACAATGATTTTCGTTAATATGTACTACTTGTTTTTAATAAACATATAATATTATGTTACGATTTTATTCATATTTATGTAGTTTCAATTATCCGGATGCCTTACAACAACAATTACTCCGGTTAATCGAGTTTCTACTGTATGTATATATAATTATTTTCGCTAGGTGAGAGTGGACAACGTCCAGGAGTACCAGAAGGTGGTGGACGCCGAGTGGCAGATCCTGTACGAGAAGCTCGCCATCCTTCATGCCAGCGGAGCCAACGTGGTGCTGAGTAAGCTGCCCATTGGAGATGTGGCAACGCAGTACTTTGCTGACCGGTATGTATGGCCTCTTGGAGTTTGTCTTTGTTAATAAAATGTGCCTTGTGTGAGAGTGGGAAAGATATATATATCTCTCTCTTTCATTTGGTTGTCTTTGAATATGTAGTTGTAAATAAAATGCAATTTGTCACAAAAATCAAAGAGATATATATGTCTCTCTCATTCGGTTATCTTTTTGAATATATGTGAAATAAAACGCCATATGTTAGAGCGGCAAAGGCGTTCTCATCTACCTTTTTTTAATATTAAGGTTGTCTGGAAGAGGTAACGTTTAGGGCGAAAGGAAGAAAAGACCATTTGTGTTTTTTTATATATATTAAGTTATGTCTCTCTCTCTCTTTCTTCTCTTTATATTAATTATATATGTGTGGTATTTCACCCCCAGCGACATGTTCTGCGCGGGCCGCGTGACGGAGGAGGACCTGCGGCGCACGCAGCGCGCGTGCGGCGGCGCGGTGCTGAGCTCCGTGCGCGACCTGCGCCCGGACGCGCTGGGGCGCTGCGCCGCCTTCGAGGAGAGGCAGGTCGGCGGCGAGCGGTACAACATATTCGCCGGTCAGTGGCGCTGTGGTGACAGTTGGACGCCATCTTGTATGTGTGACATGTGATGTCAGTTGGACGCCATTTTGTTTGTGTGATGACACTTGGACGCCATCTTGTTTGTGTGACATGTGATGTCAGTTGGACGCCATTTTGTTTGTGTGATGACACTTGGACGCCATCTTGTTTGTGTGACGTGTGATGTCAGTTGGACGCCATTTTGTTTGTGTGATGACAGTTGGATGCCATTTTGTTTGTGTGATGTCAGTTGGACGCCATCTTGTTTGTATGACGTGTGATGACAGTTGGACGCCATTCTGCTTGTGTGGTGTCAGTTGGATCTTGTTTATGTGATGTCAGTTTGACGCCATCTTGTTTGTGTGATGACAGTTGGATGTCATTTTGTTTGTGTGGTGTCAGTTGGACGTAATCTTGTATATGATGTTAGTTGGATGCCCACTTGTTGCTGTGATGTCAGTTGGTCGTTAAAGAAAGGAAGTGTGAGGAGGTGTGATGATGGATTACTTCATTTCTGGCGACAGCATTCAATACTTCGAGTTAAAAACGCTAGGTTCCAACTGTTCCCGCACTTCCCTCAGCCTACCCTGCTCCGAGCGGGATAAAGCGTGAAGCTAAAAAATAATTTTTTTTTTCGTTATTTTTATTTTGTTACTACATTTTAACTGTTATTAACAAGGTTTTCTTATCGTCAGGTTATGACAAAGAAAACGCTCCGCCTGGTTAGCTCTTTATATATATATTGTGTAGATTAACACTCAGAGACGTTAATTAGCATTTAATTACCATTAAATGTAGATTTACTTAATTAGTTTAGTAGAGAGATGTATATTGTGTAATGTTTATAATTATTATCTTTAGTTAAGTCAATATAATTTAGCTATTTTTTTTTTAAATTATTGTACCAAAGTTCTACGTCTTCTATACTTGGAACTTAACGAGATTTGATGAGTATTTGTACTAAGCGGAAATCGAACCTGCGATATGATTAGATGTTTTTAGAAAATATATTTTTTTATTCACATAAAATTAGTTTATTGTTTAATTGTAAACGCGAAGGCAGCGAGTTCGAATCCCATTAGGGTGGTATAATTTAGTTTTTATTTTATTCGCTATGGCAATACAGCGCGGCGTTAAGTTCCGCCACACAACACACAACGTCTCAAAAGATGGCAAGTGGTATACCTAGTGTCTTAACTCTCTCTTTCTACCCTGCTATATACAGGGTACAGCGTGAAATTAAAAAAAGTTAGCCAATGATTATAAATAACGGATCCAATTACTGAATGTACCATGTGGATCAGTGTTATTATGAGGCTGACAGAGACTACAAGTTCTGTTCCCATTGTGAAGCTGAAGAGCCTTTTTTAAGGAAGGCTATATATTAGGTCCTCTAATTATTTATTGACTGTAGGCTGTAAACTGTAGGCTAAAGACTGGGCCATGGTATTAATAGTCTATATATAGCCCGCTGTACCCACTGTACTATAATTGAAGACATGAGTGGATGAAGGGGATATGTTACATTTGAAAATGTGAAGATAATGGACGTTTTATTGTTAAATATGTACATAACTATTTCCGCCAAATTGTAGTTAATATAATGAACTACTAATATGAAGTGTAAAAATAAGATAAAAATAAGATAAATTAGTAATTATTAAATAAAATATGTTCATAACTCCCTCATTCAGTATAAAAATCGGTTTTTACAAAAAATGTTACATAACCCCTTCATACACTCATGTCTTCAATTGTAAGGCTATAAGTCTCGATGAATGGAGAAGTGAAGAAGAATGAAGTACATATATATAAATATTATAATAAAGTTCTTGATCAGAAACGTCAACTCTTAACTGGTTCCTCTCCATCATTCCAGGGTGTCCCGCAGCCAAGACCTGCACCCTGATCCTGCGAGGTGGCGCTGAGCAGTTCCTCGAGGAGACGGAGAGGTCCCTCCACGACGCCATCATGATCGTCAGGAGAACCATCAAGAATGATGCTGTGGTTGCAGGTGGGTTGCGTGAGATGCGGGTTCGAATCCTGCTGCATTAATTTTTTTTCTATATATATATCTTATTAGAAGTAATAATGTTAGTTGTATTTTTTTTGTTTTGTGCTAGTTTTTAGAGAAGTTTTAGTCCTTTTGGATTTATTTTTTAGACAGATTTTGTGGGATATAGTGTGTTGCAAAAATGTAAATGTGAATAAAAATTGAATTTATTTTAATATGGATTAAATTTTTTATTATACATTTCTAGGTTTTGGTCTTTTTCTTTATTTGATGATACAGCAACGTGAAGTTCTGCGGTAGAGAGTGTTTAGATATTATGTTCTCTTTGCCTACCCTCCACTCACTTAGAAAGTTTGTGAAGTTAAATCTTAAAATTATTAAAAAAAAACGTTTATTATCGGCTCAATAGTAGATTTAAGTTAGTATAGTAAATTGTTTCTTTTTTATTTTTTACTTTCTTCTTTATTTCTTTTTTGATAATATAAAAATATGGAGTTTTAATTTCTGAAATAAACCTATTATTATCAGTAATAAATACTTTTTTGCATGTCGTTTCTGTCAAATGACAGGGTAGGCAGAGGAATCCTAGTGTAAACACACTCCGTTGCCAACTCGCCTAAATAGAGTTAGCTTATATGCGGTTGAAGTAGGAGCGAGAGGTATAACAGGGAAATCTCTCTATAGTTTACTAAAAGATCTCGGCCTGTCTAGAACTATCACAAATTCATTTCTAGAACACACTTCGAAGGCGGCTTTGGTAGAATCATTTAAAATTTGGTGTCGGTAGTGGGAGGAGCTCGGACAGTGAATGTGAGCGTTGATACATTTTAAAGGGGCCCCTTTAAACCTACACTTGGGTCGCAAGTCCCAAGCGCTGATCGGAGCTCCTCTTCTTTCTCCTTCTTTCTCCTTCTTTTTCCTTCTTTTTCCTTCTTCCTCCTCATGTTACTTAATTATTTTCCTTACAATTTCTAGGTGGTGGGGCCATCGACATGGAGGTGTGCAAGTATCTGCGCGACCACTCCAAGTCCATAGCCGGGAAGGAGCAACTCCTCATAGGCGCAGTGGCCCGAGCCTACGAGGCCATCCCAAGACAGCTCTGCGACAATGCTGGGTTCGATGCCACCAATCTACTCAACAAGCTAAGGCAGAAGCACCATCAAGGTAAGAATCTTCATCAACTGGAACAGCTGCTGCATCAGTACTGTTAGTATTCTGATGATGTTTTGTATTTTGAAACCATTATATTAATTTGAGGGCCGTCGTGGCGCAGAGGCGTAAGCGTCTGCCTGTAAACGCGACGGTTTGTGGGTTCGATTCCCATTCGGAGAAGATGGATTTTTCTATTTCCATTTTCTTCTCTCTGGAAACTAGGCAAAGCGCGGCGTTGAGTTCCGCCACTCAACACGCAATACCTCGAAAAAGGCGGAAAGCGGGGACGGAGAAAGCAGGGACTAAGCAACGGAGTGTCTTAACATTAGGTTCCTACGGTTCCTGCAGTTCCCTCTGCCTACCCTGCAATATGTAACTTCCTTTTCCACTTTTCCAGGTGAAATCTGGTATGGTGTCGACATTCAGAAGGAGGATATCGCTGATAACTTCGCGGCCTGCGTGTGGGAGCCGGCTGTAGTCAAGATCAATGCGATTGTGGCCGCCAGCGAGGCCGCTGCGCAGGTGGGTAGTGGTTGCTGGTGGTGGAATTGAACCTGTGACCGTTTGGGTTGATATGTTGTATGTGTTTGGGAGGTTTATGGGGGTTTTAGTAGGTTGCCAGTTGTGTTTAGGTTTTTGTAATTTTTTTTTGGTTTTTTTTTGTGAAAAGGATAGTTTTTTCTTTTTTGGAATGATAAAAAATTTAAAAAAATATATTTAAAATATTTTTATAATTTTTATAATGATAACCCACACTTGCTCAGTTCGCAAGAGGGTACAGGTTCAAAACACGCTGCGTTCAAATCTTTATATGCTTTCTTTAAATATTTTTATAGTAATTAAAATAAAAAGAACCACATTTTTTATTTCAATATTGCTTAAATTCTAACGAATAAATATTTTATTTATTTTCATGTACGTGTCTTCAGATCCTCTCCATCGATGAGACGATAAAGAATGCCAAGAGTGGTGGAGGAGACATGCCTGCTCCGGGACGAGGCATGGGGAGACCCCGTATGGGATAGACGCTGATATACTGATATATATATATAGATAGACATCGTAATATTTGTTTTTAATTTGGTGATATGGAGGAAATTTTTGATTTGCTGTATCTGTATTATACAGAGTGTTCGACTGTGTAAGGTCTATGAGGTTTTTTTTTTTTGAACGCTTTCGTCATTCTTGGTGAATAGCGTTTTGTTTTGAAACGATTATATTAATTTAATTATTTGCTTTGTTTGAACGTAACATTTTTGGTTTTTTGCGATAATATTACTTGTTAATAAAGACTGTCTAAAGTAACTATGCTTTCATAAAACCAAAGGACGTAAGAACACCCTGTATATATATATTTTTTGGCAAATATTCCTCCATGTATATAAATACAGATTAAAAACAATAAATAAACATTCGTGCATTTTGCTGCTTTTTTTTTTTCAATATAATATCGATATTACAAATCGATTTTTTTAATTTTACAATTTAATTATTAATTAATATCGATTTTGTCTCTATTAATGTTATGGGCCGTCTCCACGTAACTCGCTAGTGTTCAAGCATTCACAAACTTATTGTAAGTTCTTTAAGTTATGGTAATAAAGTATTAACAATACTTGTGGTTTTATTTTTTCCTTTTGTCCTGGGTAAGAGGTGAGAGGTGACCTCTAAGGTGGCGGAAGGTCACGTAAAGCTTGATGACCTCTTCGAGGCCGTTTATGAAGAGGTGAGAGAGGTATGCTGAGATTGCAGCGCGATTTTTACTTATAAAAATTTCTAAAATTGCTAGTTTGAGTAAAAATTAAGTAGAAAGACAAGCGTTACACGACGGCTTGGGGTTCGATTCCCACTCGAGAAAGATAGATTATTACATTTCCATTTTCTTCTCTCTGGTAACCAGGTAGGTGTGGCGTCGAGTTCCGCCACTCAACACGCAATATGTCAAACGGAAGAAAGCAGAGAACGGAGTGTCTTAACACTAGGTTCCACAGTTCCTATAGTTCCCTCTGCCTACCCTGCAATGTGCGGGATAAAGCGTGAAACCAAAAATTATTAAATGTAAGAAGAATAATCAGAAAAAATATAAGAAAAGGTGTAGTTCATTCAACCCAACTCATTCTGTAGTTACATTCTGTGGTAAACAATTGCCTGAAAGACTTTTCTTTTTTATATATATTCTTCTATCATAAATTTGTACTCCGACTTCTTCTATTATAAATTTGTACTCCGAAGCCGAATTCACAAAATGCTCCAAGGTACCACACTGGACAGCTAATTTAGCACAAGAGTCTGCAGATTCGTTCCCACTGATTCCAGAATGGCCTGGGATCCAAACCGGAGTAATATCCAAACCCTTGAGATGACATGAGTATAATTCTTCACGAATCCTTAAAACAATTGAAGATCTTAATTTATTATGAAACGGCTTACCCATTATAGCCATTAAGCAGCTTAGTGAGTCAGTAAAAATAACAGTTTGTTTAACGTTATGGGACTGTGAGAACAGGATTGCTTCTAATAAAGCAACAGCCTCACCTGTAAACACTGAGGACCCGGGGGGGGGGGGGGGGGGGGGGGGGGGCTGGGGGGGGGAGGCATTTGAATTGTAGAATAATTTTGAATTTCGGCATCCAGCAAGCTGGAGCCCAAGGGAGATTTCTATTTATATCCATTGATAATGGCTGGTCTTTATCAGTTTCTGTTAACAAGATACCAGAATATCAAAGGTGTTATGTCAAAAAAAATGTTAGGTTTTGGAAATGAGGGTAGAAACTTAAAAAGTATAAAAACAAAGGAGTTTATTGTAGCAGCCATTAATGCTCACTTTATTCTCTGGGGACGAGGCACACTCCGTCCCCCCCCCCGCCCGGTGACGCTGTCAAGACCAGTTGAGGTCAACAGCATTCAAGCCCTTCAGGAAAAAATAAATAAATTGTAATAACTTAGTAGCTTCTGACTCGATATTGAGGCAGGATTTGTATTTTTGATGGAAGAAAAACAATAAAGTTGAAGTGTCCGAGCAAAAGTGAGTTTTATTATAGAACAAGTAAGTATCATTTTTAAACAGAGACGAGGTGATTGCAAACAACGTGATATTTAGTTGGTGTTTTCTAGATGTTAATTGTGACAAAGATAGATCTCCATCGGTAGGTACGAGGAGTGTTTGCCAAACATGTTTTTTTTTAAATTTTTTTAGCTTTACGCTTCATCCCGCACATGGCAGGGTAGGCAGAGGGAACTGCAGGAACCATATGAACCTAGTGTTAAGACACTCCGTTGCTTAGTCTCCAATACTACTCTGGAAAGGTGTCCCTCAAGGTTCATTTTTCGGTTCTCGGTTGTATAATATCTACCTACACACATGAGCTCGAAATGTGTGTTGATAGTTATTGCAATACGCGTGCAGGCTTTCACCCTAGTCCCTCAATCGTTGAAGCGTCTAAGTATGCTTACCATCCTTACAAAGTACCTCGAAGCCCTCGAAGCGTTTTTCTACAGCCCGATGACCCAATTACTGTAGCCAACCCTAGCTGGTTACACACCTGAGCTCAAAAGACTCGCCGTCGTGCATAATTATTGCAACACTCATCATTGTAATGGTAACATCGTTCTCTATTAGAGCTCATCTGTATATTTAATAAAACAGTAAAAAAATCGTGTCTGGCATTAAATATATTCAGAAAACAAAACATGTGTAGGGTTATTACAAAAATAAATATAAAAATTCGAAAAAAAAATTGTCTGTTTGAAAGATTGTCTATTTGCACAGGCTAATCTCAGAAACCACTGGACGAATTTTGATGAAACTTCTTTGTTTTAAAGCTATTAGTCCTCGCTAACATATAGGCTATCTTTTTTTGGAAATTTCCTCTTTAAGCGGATAAAAGGGGAGGGGTAAGTTTATATGAAAATTTGTCAGTTTTGAAGCTAATTCGATTAAAATGAATATTTGGCTATTTAGTTAGAACTTAAGGATGATGCAATAAGGATTTTTGGAAATTCTGCCTTAATGGGGGTGAAAAAGAGGGGGTAAGTTTTTATGAAACTCGGTTAGTTTTGAAGTTAAATGAAAATTAAAGCTGTTTACGTGAATACTAAGCTTTTCCGTCTGTTTTTGTAATAGTTATCTGTTTAAAGAATCATGACGAGAAGAATAATCCCTCAGTTGCGTAAATAGATAATCAAAATCTTATTTTACTGTGTTGGAGCGCATTATGAAACACGCTTTATAAAAAATATGTGTAATGTTTCACGATATATACTCAAAAGTAATAAAAATCACGTATTAAAAAAATCATCAAATACAGTTATGTCATAATAATTCCGTTTTCATAACAATTTCAATGAGGAACGTTGGTCCAACCCAAACCACAATATTATTTAGCACCTAGCATTATCAAGACTTTAGGTAAATGTTACGACTTACGAGGGTCAAACTGAAAGTTTTTAGAACTGGCAACTTAAAAGCATTATATTAAAAAAATAAGTTTAAATTTTGAAAATAGAACTCTTTACCAATAATATTGAGTATACATTTCATTCATTTGTCATTTGTTTTACGATTTGGCGGCAAATTGAAAATTGTCTGTGCACGTCAGAATGAATTTAAGCCGAGAAAATTTTCGTGCAATGATTTTTTATGACTTTCGATGTCATATAAGTCAACAAGAAAGTTATGATAGACTTCGATTGTCTTTTCACGATGAAGCCCCATCTCGTGCCACAGTTTACAACTGGTTTAATGAATTCAAACGTGGTCGAACTAATCTCACCGATGATTTGCGTGAGGGACGGCCTTCTACAGCGACGACTGAAGATAATATCAGTGTTGTGCGGCGTATGATAGAGACTGACAAAAGAGTGACCTATCAGCAGATTCGGACAAGTCTAGGCATAGGTATGAGTCAAGTGCACAAAATCCTCCATGAACATTTAGCGATCGGGAAGCTTTGTGCCCGCTGGATACCGCATAATTTGACCGAGGCTCAAAAACTCCGCCGTGTTGATTGGTGCCGAGAAATGATCCAAAAATTTAACGGAGGTGACTCAAATGCTGTGTTCGACATAGTATAAGGGTGACGAAAGCTGGATTTACTGTTATGATCCGGAAACCAAAAGACAGTCTGCTCAGTGGGTGTTTTCTTCCGAAGAGTTGCCAACTAAAGGGAAGAGAGGTCGAAGTGTTGGAAAAAAGATGGTGGCCTCGTTCTTCGGAAAGACAGGTCATTACGCGACAGTTGTCTTAGAGGATCAGAAAACCGTTAATGCAGAGTGGTACACTAACAACTGTTTGCCACTTGTCTAGGAAAAAGTTCGAGAGAAACGACCTCGCAGCAGGATCCTCCTTCATCACGACAATGCCTCGTCGCACACCGCCAGGCAAACGATTGACTATTTGGCGACCTTAGACGTGGAATTACTGGGTCACCCGCCGTATAGCCCCGACCTCGCACCCTGCGATTTTTATTTAATCCCGAAAATAAAAGAAAAACTTCGAGGAAAACATTTTATGGACGCCGACGAAGCAGTGGCTGCGTTTCAAAACGCCGTTGAAGAGACCCCTAAGGCCGAGTGGGCAAGGTGCTTTTCTCAATGGTTCCATCGAATGCAGCGATGTATTGATGTAAATGGACGCTATTTTGAAAAGTTATAATAAAACTAATAACTTGCTAGAATGCTTAGTTTTTGATTTTCTAAGAACTTTCAGTTTGACCCTCGTACTAAGATACTTTTACTCGGGCATACCACTAAAAATATATTGTGCGTAATACATTTAAAAGCCGCAAGCGGAGCCCAGGGCGGTAGCTAAGGGGGGGCATTGTGAGGCAATGCCCCCCTTTAAAATCACATTTGTTTACGCAAAGCTCGATTTAGGATCAATTATAATATTTTTGTTTACTTACGCCCAACCTGTAACCAATGTTGCTCTACTTCAAATTCGACTCTAGCGACAGCCTTGGCGGAGCCGTGGGCAACATCTAGTATTCAATAGATGGTAAAACTTATCGTATGAGTGGCAAGTAGTTTATGTTAAAAAATCAGTAGCATTCTGAAAATGGCTTGGCATTATTTATTGATAAGTTTCGATCGGAAGTGTTAACAAAAATGGAAAAATTAACTTTTAAATTTTGTGTAATAATATTTCCATACGCCAGGCAGATAATGTTAAATGCTTAGACATGATGCTTAATGCTTCTAAGCTTAATGCTTCTAAGATCTGGGCCATTTGTGTAGTGGAGTGCGCACTCTTACCCTCACAAGCTCACAAACTGCTGTATAATGACTACGAGTTATTTGTTATGTAGTCAATACTACAGAAAAGTTTAACTTTGCTGACATTTCTGTTCAATGTTTTTTCAAAATAGTTTTGGGTTGAGATTAAAGAAGCCATCGGAGCTCTATGAACATCTAAGAGTAGCCAAAACACATATTCTGGGAAAATCTCGGGATGAGATTGTTACCTCACTTCCAAGAAACAGAAGTGTCCCAGAGCTCGAGTCAAGACTTCAATTTCATAAGCAATTTAAATTAGGGTAAGGATCAAAGAGGAATTTCAAGACATGGACATGATAAAATCTTTTATTCGGCAAGACGAGAATGATAAGTATTAAGATGTACGCAATGGACTTAGAAATACAGAACGAGTGGCTAACTCTGGGAGAATTTTGTATCCTTTTAGCTTTAAAATGGCGCACCCTAATTCACGACTGGTCTCCAGCACTATTAAAATTCTACCTAAATGCGTCCCAAATGACTCTTCCAGATCAAAGTAATTTAGTAAGATGGGGTAAAGCTACCGATAAATTTGTAAAGAGGCAGTAGGGACAGCTAAACATAAGCTAGTGGGGTGTAGGGTACTCTTGGATACTCGCGGCGCCACGATAAAGTACAAGAAATCATACGCCGTTGGTCTATCTGTAGCAAGAGCACAGAGAAATATAACAACCAGCAAACGCTCAATAGAGTTTGTGAAAGAAGGTTCTTATAAAAAACCTACATAAAAACCTTTTTCAATATTAGATCCAGCTCCCGATTGGGCTTTTGTGATGGACACGTATGAGAAACAGTATAGAATCCCCGAGGACATGTTTCGTCATCCGGACCGGATATTTTTCTTTATTCTCGAAGCCTAAAACGCGTAGTACCGGTAGAACTTACAGTTCCGTGGGAGACAAATATCCCTAAAAGGCATAACTTCAAACTTAATAAATATTTCGAGCTTACTAACGAACTGACCAGGAATAAATTCATATGTGGTGCAAGTAGGAGAGAGAGGTATAACAGCGAAATCTCTCTTTAGCTTACTAAAACATCTCGGCCTGACTAGAACATTACTAATACTTTTCTAGAACGTACTTCAAAGGCGGTTTCTGTCAATACCATACTTGCTTGCTAGCTTTTCTAGAGTAACCTCTCTCATCCCTATTCCTCATTTTGTTATCCGTCTAACCTAAATTCTATAATGTCCTGTCCTAAAATTTTGAAGAGTTTATAAAAATTGGCAAAGCATGTCCTTTTTTTCTTTCACAGACGCTTTGAAGTTTTTAAAAGCCAAAAGCCAATATTCATTTTTTAATAATTTAAATGCCCTCTCGAATTTTTATTGTCTACAGTACAGTGAAGCTGTTGTTTTGGTAGAAGCAATCCTCTTAACACTTTCCAATGGCTTTAAACAGCTGATTAGTAGCTTCAATTGTTTTAAAAATTTGCAAAGAATTGTACTCAACTTTACTTTAATGTGGATTCCTGGCCAGTCTTGCAGAATTAGCCGGCTCTCAAATTTTAATCTATACAAATCATGGAAAAAGTCTGGAATAAGTCTCTTCTAATGTAATATTCCAAAACGAGCATGGGTTTTTCTTAAACGTAAATCCTACGTCTTGAACAAGCATGTACATCTTGGCTAAAGTCAGAGACCATATAATCCAATGACCATATTAAAAATCCAATAATGTTTAAATAAACATACTGACATACATGGACAGCTTCACGTTCTTACCACTCATTTTTGCGTCGTATATCTTTTTTACCATTCTTTCGTCACTCATTCTTTCGACGTAAAACCATCTTCTACTTGAATCACTAACTTCTTGCCAGAAGTTATTCGTCAAGCTTTCATCTCTTTTACTCTCAGTTATTTCTCGCTTTATCTTTATTAGTGCTTTCGTTTGGTGCTTTTGCAGTGTAGGGGATGCAGCAGTTGTGGAAGCGTGTTGATAGGGGTTTTATATTAATTATTTACTTTATATAGTCGGTCTTAGGATAATAAAAATGTAGAGTACCTTACCTTCATAATTCACAACAAAAACACTGATTGTTCATGGCGCTATGGAATGTTTCACATTAGTCCAATTCACTTAGGGTTACTTGCACTATTATCCTTTATAGATTTGTCTTTGTCAGGTTCAATATCATGAAGGGAAAAATACAAACAAGGGAAATCAAATAAGGTCACACAGTTGATTAATATATCAATTCAGGAAAGACACGCGCTCGCGCCGGCTGTCTCACGCGAACAATATGTTGACAACCCGCGCGGGGTTCGCAAGAGACTAAAAACTAGTCGGGGTTCTCAAATATGAATAAACATAGCCCCCGCCCTAAACATCTAATGTTTACGAGAAAATGGGAGAAGCTAACTGATAGGTAGACGAACAAATTTGGTTAAGGCTCTCTTTAGGATACCTGTCGATGTCTTAACATCGACTACACGCACAACACTATCTTTACCAGGATAAATTTGGGAAATGCGACCACGTCGCCACTGTAAAGGTACCCCCTTAATTATCATCTTTTATGAGGACTAGCTCGCCTACTGTTGGAGGATTCACTGAATCAGTCCACTTCTGCCTAGTCTGCAGTGTGTATAGGTACTCTAACTGCCACCGCGACCAAAAATGTTGGGTTATCTGTTGTACTACTTGAAAACGGATTAAACGATGAAATTTTACATTATTATAGGGATACTCCGGCAAAACACTAAGAGGTTGGCCAATCAAAAAATGACCAGGCGTCAAAACTTCTAAATCGTTAGGGTCAATAGATAAGGGACCTAACGGCCGGGAATTTAATACCGCTTCAATTTTAGCAAAAATCGTAGTTAATTCCTCTAACGTTAAAGGAGTTTTGCCAATCATTCTCTTAAGGTGGGTTTTCGCAGATTTAACGGCTGCTTCGGACAATCCTCCCCTATGAGGGCAGGCAGGTGGGTCAAATAACCAATTTATACCCCTTTTAGCGAGGTTATCACTAATATCAAGTTTATTTTTAACTAAAAAATCATAAACATCGCTTAAATAGTTCGAAGCTCCTATATAATTTCTACCGCAATCTGATCTTACTAAACTAGCGAGGCCGCGACGGGGAACAAAACGAGAGAATGAAGCGATAAAGGCTTCGGTTGATAATTTTGAAACTACTTCAAGGTGGACTGCTTTTGTAGAAAGACACACGAAAACACAAAGGTTTACTAAACTCTTTACTAATCTTTTATTTCTAAACACCTGGGTTTTGGTCAAGAATGGGCCAGTAAAATCTGTTCCAACACCATCAAAGGCACGGGTAGGAATAACACGATCTCTAGAAAGTTCACCCAAAGGAGATTGAGATGTGGCAGTTTTAAGGCGATAAAACCGCAAGGAAACACTACGTTTTAACAAACTCAGCTCATCAGAAAAACAATATGACTGTACAATTTTAATAAATACAGGAGGGCACGCTTTCTTAAGGAATAAGGAAACAGATAGCTCAACGGATAAGTTTCGGGTTTTATTTATAAATCTCAACATATAACAGGTCACGCCAATTAATTTTGTAAAGGAACTAAAAGGTTCAAGTAAGAATAATGGATCAGGTGCAGGTAAGGAAGTAGTGGTTAACAAACAACGAAGTCCGGGAAGATTAGGATCAAAATCAGTATTAGACTCTGCAGCGGGCCACTTGGTGTGAGGAAGTAATAACCAGGTACAGGACCACCATAAATAATTTTTAAGTAAGGTTGATGCTGTTAATCTACGGGATGCACAATCGCTGGGATTCACATTACCAGGAATATGCCGCCACTCCGATTGAACTTCTGAGCACGATATCTGGGAAACTCGATTGGCTTCAAAGGTTTGTAAGTTATGAGGAGGGATCTTAAGCCAGGCCAACACAATTTTACTATCGGTCCAGGTAGTGATGGAGTCTAACTGGATTGACTTTCGTAATTCAGGGACAACATGATTAATTAATTTAGTAAGCAGGGTAGCACCAAGTAATTTTAATTTAGGTATAGTCAATCGGGTACGTATAGAGGCAACTTTAGTTTTAGAAATTAGGAGATGAACAGAACGCTGGCCTGAAGGATTTTCTGCTCTTAAATACACTACAGCAGCAAAAGCGGATTCTGAGGCATCACAGAAACCATGTATGGAATAGGAAAAGGAACTATCAGTAAAGATACGCTGCGGGATTGAAATATCTTTAACACACTCAAGGTTTCTAATAAAAAGGTTCCATTCTAGGGTAAGCACAGGGGTAAGTACATCAACCCAGGAAATGAAAAACGGTAAGAAAATGCATCACTGGGCAATACGGGCATTTTCAAGAGAATCCGAACCAGTAAGACAGTCATCAACGTATACATCATTTTGTGGTAAGTATCACGTTCCTGCTCAGCTAACTCTAATAATGCACGCATTGCAACGCAAGGACTAGAACGCAAACCGTAAGTTATAGTATTTAGGGAATAGGTGAGTAAGGGATCAGAAGGGGATTCGCGCCATAAAATAAGTTGGTATTTACGATCATCCTGATGTACCAACGATATACGGAACATCATGCGTATGTCTGCCACAACCACAATGACATGCATACGAAAGTTAAGGAGGATTAGGCTAATATCCTTTTGTAATTTAGGACCACTATGTAGGCACTCATTAAGTGAGATACCGTTAGACGAGGGACAACTACCATCAAAAACAACACGTATTTCAGATGTGTCTCCGGTCTTAAAGACACCATGGTGGGGAACAAAGTAATGTTCAATATACTCACGCGTTTAAACGCTTCTCGAGGCCAAGGAAACGACGGATAGCTGTAGGCTTAGATTCTCCAAGAGTAGGTCAATCGTTCAGGAAGGAGAGCCTCATAATGAACCGACCGTCAGTGTGACGGGAGGTTGTACTTTTAAAAAATATCTCACTCTCGTTATCTAAGGGGTTAGCAATCATGGGTTGAGGGGTCTCTTCGACCTTCCAGAATATCTCGATGAGAAGGGATAAGGATACTCCAGTCATGGGGGGCTCTATTTCACCATAATCGGCAGCGACTGGACCGCAAACAATATAACCAAAGATTGTAGATAACATATAAGACCAATAGGATACGGGTAACTCTAAACAGCGATAGGCAGTTCACAAGGGGTTCAAGAAGGCCGCACGCAAACCTGTAAATTTATTCGAAATCTTCGACAAGGTAAGTAACTGGGTTATGTAGGTATCAGCAAGTACCTGTGTATTGTGATGCCGCTGTTTCAACAACTCACGAGCAACTTCATAGTTGCCTTCTTCAATTTTTAAATGTAGCAACAACCGCTTGGTTCATCTGCTAAGGATCCAACCAAGTACTGCAATTTCATTGTGGAGGTCAAATGGTGTTGGGAATCTACTACACTGTCAAACTGATCAATAAAACTTATCCAGGAATCAGGACGTCCATCAAATTTAGGTATAGGTAAATCAGGTAATCTATTACAAGGAGTTCGCTCAGTAATATTTTTATTACTCATTTTTACGGGTGTACTGACCATGACGGGATCAAGTACGGAAGCAGGTGGGCACAACTATAACTGACGCACCCGGAAGTCGTCTATTTTCTTATTTACTAAACGCATTTCTCGTTTTACATAACTAAGTTCTTGGGAATCGATAGCTGGGTCTAACCCACCCAGGAGCACCGAGGACGCGTTTACAAATGAATTACAATGAGAATCTAAGTCCTTGAACCTAATTAATAATCTAGGTGTTTCAGAAGTACCAAGAAGTTCCGAGGTATCGGTAATCCAATCGGAAACAAAGCGTACCACACCTATATTTTTTCTATATTCTGTGCTTTCCGTAAATAAGGAACATTTTACTGTTTCATCATGAGTAGCCATTTTAAATTATCAAGTAAACAAATAACCCAACTAAAATATTAAAAATTAATAAACACATAATAAACAATGAATCCACTAACAACGGGCGAGATAAGAAACCGGTTATGGTCGAACGCGGGAACGCGCCTCGAGTGGGCGATCTACTATATCGCAATAACAACTAGTTGTTTTAAATAACCTTAACTAAAACAATAACTACAACTATAATTTAGGCTTAAACTTCACTTAAATAAGAATAAAAAGGGGTAATATTTTAAAGTAAGTTTTTTAAGGGAATTATATTAAAGTATTTTAACTAACTTCAATTATAATTTAAAACGGAATAGATTAGGCGTTTAGACGTTTAGGTCACAAATGGCGTCGATACGAGCACGTTTTAAGAAGTTAGGAAATCAAGTAAATTATTTATATTATATTGTAATTATGCGCTAGGTACTAAATTAAAGGCCAAAAACAAAATACTGTTTGCTTCAAATATCCAAACGGGAGAATAACACTATAATCAAGGGGATTCAGAGGTATGAAACCATGCTCTGCTACCAAAAAATAGTGTAGGGGATGCAGCATTGTGGAAGCGTGCTGAGGGGGGTTTTATATTAATTATTTACTTTATATAGTCGGTCTAAGGATAATAAAAATGTACAGTACCTTATCTTCATAATTCACAACACAAACACTGATTGTTCATGGCGCCATGGAATGTTTCACATTAGTTTTCTTCACTTAGGGTTACTTGCACTATTATCCTTTGTAGGTTTGTCTTTGTCAGGTTCAATATCACGAAGGGAAAAACACAAACAAGGGAAATCAAATAAGGTCACACAGCTGATTAATATATCAATTCAGGAAAGACACGCGCTTGCGCCGGCTGTCTCACGCGAACAACTTGTTGACAACCCGCGCGGAGTTCGCAAGAGACTAAAAACTAGACGGGATTCTCAAATATGAATAAACATGCAGCTTATACTCTTTTTTTTTAATCTCTCATAATTTTTTCTTACTCGAGGCTTTATAATCCTGCCATGCCTTTTTCTTCTTTCTACAGCATCTTTCACTTCATCATCCCACCATTCCCCTCTTTTCTTTGTTCCACAAACCTCTGTCGCAGCTTCCACCATGCAGTCCCTAGGGTTCTGCCAGCATACTTCAACACTTTCATTTCCTATTTCACAACTGTTTAGCTTTTTGGAAACCCTTTCTATATATTCCTCTCTGATCGGTGGATCTTGAAGCTTCCAGCTTCATATGCGATCATTCGATTCCAAATATGCACTTCTCGTGCTGTTACGCCATCCTACAAACAAACCCCTAAATCTAGCAATTACTAGATAGTGGTCTGTTCCTAAGTCGGCACCCCTAAACACACGTGTGTCCATCACTTGTTTTCGAAACCATACATTTTCTTCCATGCGCTCCCACGTATACATGTGAATTTGTTGGCATGCTGGGTGGCGGTCCCCAACGCCGCATTCATCATCACTTTTCTTACCAGTAGTCCAGCCGAGTCCTAGTAAAGAAACAAGGAAGAAGGAAGTAGTAAAAGATAGAAGATAGGTTACCTCAAAACTTCGGATCTTAAAAAATATGGTCGAGGTTTTATTTAAAAAATGTTGGCCCGAAAGACACTTGTTGACCAGATTATTAATATCTGAACAAAACAGACTTTTAGATTTCATGGAAAAACCTGGATCATTTGTTCTACTGTTTTATGTCTCCTGGTACACTGGTCCATCACTGGTAAGACATCACTCTCATTATAAGAAATAGATATCTATCTTAGCTTTTAGCTCATATATCTAGCGATACAATTTCATTCCCATTTTCTTCGTTCTGGCATCTAGGCAAACGCGGCGTTGAGTTCTGCTACTCAACACGAGTTACCATGGCGTAATACACACATTTCAGTGTCAGCGACACCGCATTTAAGAAGACAATGGGCTACATATTTTACAAATTTACTTAATAATATATTATAATAATTAATTTAGTCCTAATTTAAAGAATTAAATTTAATTTAAAGAATGGTAAAAAAGATATATGATGGAAAAGTGAGTGGTAAGAGAGGTAAGGGGAGACCTCGGTTGACTTTCGAAAACACAATATCGAAGATACTGGAGGAAGATCACGTAAAAAGCATGAGGACTCCTCGGAGAGCATGCATGAAGAGGTTAGTGACAGTGGACGAGGCGAAAGAGGTATGCAGGGACCACAGCGTTTGGCGCTCCGTTCTCTCTGACTACCCCGCTAGGAATAGAGCGTGAAGTTATGTATGTATGTAATTTAGTCAATTCCAGTTTTTAATCAATAAAGTTATGTTTTGTATAATTAACTGTAATAAATAAATCTTTTTTAAAGATTTTCTCTGGTCGACATATCATAACTGGCGCAGTCGGTAGTAGTTGCGGCAATTGAGAAAATAAAATTTTTGGCCAATTGAACGATCATTTAATCGTTTAAGCCGCAACTTTCTTCTCAACGAGTCTTCCAAGAAACTGGAAGACCCGGAAAGGAGATGCAGAGGATATTTTGGTGAGTACTCTCGCTATTCCAAGTTCCTGTGCTCTATTTCCTTTCGTATAGAATTAGTGTCTAAGAGGTGTTTTGTCTAGAAGCTAAATACGCTATAGGCTTTCATTTCGAAAAAAAAATATATAAAACATAATCTTTTTAATTAAAATAAACAATGTAGAATATTATTATATTTGCTATATATACTTTGAAATTCAAGTTATAATTTAATAAAGAAAATTGCGATTCTTCTAGTTTTAAGCTAATTACTGAATTTATGCCAAAATATGATGGCAATCCAAAATTATTAAACTATTATATTAAAGAAGTAGAAAATATTTTAAATTTATTAAAAGCAACAGTCAGAAACCATCCCGCTATCTTATGTTTAATTAAGAGTAGATTAAGCGGCGTCGCTATCGATGCCATAGCATATGAAGATTCCCTTACTTCATGGGAAGCCATAAAAGCGGCTCTTGTTGAGAGACTGCGAGCTTAAGGCATAAGGGTTTAGTCAATTTGGCAAAGTCTTTAATAAATTTTCTGTAATAACCAACAAATCCTAAAAAGCATTTAATGTCTTTATGGGTTTTTGGCAGTGGGAAATTCAAAACAGCTTTGATCTTGTCTTGATTCGGTACAAGTCCTCGCTCTGTCACTTCATGTCTGAAAAATTTAATGTGTTTTTTTTTTCAAAAATTCAAATAAAACTCGAAAAGAGTTGTATTTTCAAATTATGGGTTTTAAATCTGTAAAAAACTGGTTTTAGTTTGTCAATGTGTTCTTGTAAGGAAGTCGTTCTCGAAGTTGTTCTTGTAAGGAAGTAAAATCGTTGTCAATACCTCTGAGAATATGATCCATTAATCTTTGAAAAGTGCTAGGTGCATTTTTCAAACCAAAACCACTAGAGAGATCTAACGTGGTAAAGTATTGAGCTCGTCCCAGTCTGTCTTGAATGTCACTTATGGTAGGAAGAGGGTATTTGTCTTCTGTAAGTCGGTCATTAAGTCGTCGATAGTCTATGACTAGTCTTCACTTAACCTTTCCCGATGCGTCTGATTTTTTAGGGACGATATGAACGGGGCAAGACCATGGGGATATACTCTCACGGATGACGCCTTGTTTTAATAAGTTATCTATTTGTTTTTGTATATCTATTCTTTGTAGAGGTGGTCGTTTGTAACTTCTAACAAATATTGGGGTCTGGTCTGTCAGTCTCGGTTTGAGCTTAACAGCGTTTGTAAAAGAAAGTGGGATTTTTTCAGAATAAAAGATGTCTCTATATCGACAACAAATCTTATTAATTTCACGACGCTTTTCGTCATTCATGTGGGCTATTCATATTTTACGTAAATTTTCACACAATTCCTTATCTAGAGGACCGTCGTGGCGCAGAGGCGCAACTTCTGCCTGTAACGCGACGGTTACTGGGTTCGATCCCCAGTCGGAGAAGATGGATTTTTCTATTTCCATTTTCTTCGCTCTGGCATCTAAGGCAAAAGCGCTTTAAGAACCCTTTCCGATACTGAGACCCGCTACTCTACCATAGAAAAAGAATTAGAAGCCCTAGTATGGGCAGTTAAATATTTCAGACCATATCTCTATGGTCGTAAATTATCATCTACACTGATCACAGGCCCCTGACTTGGTTAATGTCACTAAAAGACACAAACTCTAAACTGACTAGATGGAAACTGAAACTGGCCGAGTATGACTACAAAGTTGTTTATAAAAAAGGACAACAGAATACAATTGCAGACGCTTTCTCCCGTGTAAAAACAAAACCACAAAGTATAGATTCCCTGGCAGTAAATTTAGACGACAATGACGACGATGACATAATCAACAGGATATTCGAAAATGTATGACAGGAAGTAGAGACGGATACGGTTACAGTACAAGAACTAGAAATTATCATTGGCCCAATATGCTATTAACTATTCAAGCGTTTGTAAATAAATGTACTACATGTTTACAAGCTAAATATGAAAGAAATCCCCTGAGACCCCCATTAGCTCTAACTGAAACCCCCCATAAGCCCATGGAACATTTATTAATGGATTTATATTCTACAGCAGGAGCAACATTCCTCACAATCATTTATAACTTTTCAAAATATGCTCAAGCAGTCCCTTTAAATGCAACTTTATTCGATATTTTTTCAATATTAGGAACCCCATTTTCAATATTAGGATTGAAAATTACTATTATTAAATTTGCTATTATCGCATATAATAACACTATTCATTCGGCAACGGAATATACCCCTCACGAGCCACTTTTTGGACATACTGCATCCAGAAACCCTTTAGAACTTTGTTACACTAAGCAATTTTACCAATATTATGTTCTTAAGCATAGAAGAAACGCTGAAGCCGTACAAGAATGCGTGGCAGCACACGTGTCTAAGAACAAGGAACAGGTAATAGCGAAGCGTAACCAGACAGCAGAAGATATAACGTTTAAGGTAGGTGAAACAGTTTATAAACAGGTGGCCAAAACCGCGAGAAACGACAAAACGAAGCCGGTGTTTAAAGGTCCGTATAAGATAATTCATTTAACCTTGCTTGTACATATAATATAACTCATTTACATTTAATTTCCATTAAATTAATGTCCTTATATGCAAGTACAAAAGCAGCTGAAAACAATAGGGCATCAGAAAATCTGCATAAAACATTTAGAGACAAGCGCCTTCTCTACTGGACCTCCTGCTGACTTCTCACCCGGCAGATTATCGGGTTGCGGTTCAGGCTCCTCTTGGTTCCTCGGATCACAGCTTGATATCCACCAAAGTGCCACAACCTAAGCTATTGCCAAAAAAGGCAGGTAAACGTCGCATTTGGCACTATAGGTCAGCAGACTGGGACGGTATGCGTGATTACTTTGCGTCAGTCCCTTGGAAAGAACGTTGCTTTAGTGGGAAAGACCCGACAGCTAGCGCTGCTGCTGTTGCTGGTGAGATCCTTGTTGGGATGGAATACTACATTCCTAACTCGGATCTAATTAGTAGGGGTATGCGTAGTTGTAGTAGCTGTGTCATCTAAGCAGGCGGCACATCGCGCGTGGATCAATGGCTGCGCTAGTAAGGCTCCGAAAATTGACTCACTTAAAGCAACCTACAACAAAGAATCCAAGTCCTGTAAGAAAGCTTATATAAGAGCGGATGCCCAACGCATTGCGCAGATTGGCCATGACCTTATCTCGCATCCTACGAGCTCTCGTGGTTTTTGGCGTCTGACCAAGTCTGTGCAAAGCAATTTCTGCCAACCTTCGCTGCCACCGCTCAGGAACCCGAATGGATCGGTATTCTACAGTCCGCAGGAGAAAGCCGATCTTTTGGCGCAACTCTTTGCCTTCAATTCTGTGATTGATGATTGTAGTGCGCTGCCACCAAAAATACCTTCATGTGGCCACACAATGCATGACATCAAAATCAGACAGCGTGATGTGCGTGCAGAGCTACAATCACTCGACGCACAAAAAGCTAGCGGTCCTGACGGAATACCAGCTATTGTGCTGAAGAAGTGTGCGGCAGAGCTGTCTCCGGTGTTAACGCGCTTGTTCCAAATATCGCTTTCCACGGGATGTGTGCCGGAGGCTTGGAGGATAGCTAATGTGCAAGCAGTTCCAAAAAAAGGGGACCGCTCTGACCCGGCAAATTATCGGCCAATAGCTATCACCTCAGTACTTTGTAAGGTAATGGAACGGATTATAAACAAACAACTGATCCGTTACCTAGAAGATCACAGTCTTATTAATGATCGTCAGTACGGGTTTCGACTAAAATCGTCCACTGGTGATCTTCTAGTGTACGTAACACACCTCTGGGGTGAGGCTATAGACAAGCGTGGAGAGTCGTTGGCTATCAGCCTCGATATCTCCAAGGCTTTCGACAGAGTCTGGCACAGAAGTCTATTATCTAAGCTTCCGGCATATGGTCTGTCAGCTCAGCTCTGTACCTGGATTGCCAGCTTCCTACACAATCGTAGCCTTCGCGTTTTAGTTGACGGCTGCGCTTCAAAATTCCATGTAGTGAATGCTGGGGTTCCCCAGGGCTCTGTGCTTTCCCCCACACTCTTTCTTTTGCATATCAATGATATGCTCACCCTTGGGAACATACATTGCTATGCAGATGATAGTACAGTGCATGGGGGCTACCACGGGCGAGCAGTAGCCGGGCGAGCCGAAACTAAGGAGAAGCAGAAGGTGTTGAACTCGATAAGACACTAGAACTCATTGCCAAATGGGGTTCTGATAATCTTGTCGAATTCAATGCCAAGAAAACGCAGGTATGCGCGTTCACAACGAAAAAGTCACCATTTTCCCCTGTTCCATCTCTCTGTGGCACTACGCTAATGATACAAAGGCAAATTGCCGTGCTGGGTATTGACGTTCGCTGTGATCTTAATCCAAGGGATTATATCGAGGCTGTTATCAAAACAGCCTCACGGAAGCTTGGAATTCTGAACAAGGTACGGCGGTTCTTTACGCCACAACAACTGCTCCTGTTATACAAAACACAAGTGCGGTCTTGCGTTGAATATTGCTCGCACCTCTGGGATGGCTCCGCGAAGTACTTAATGGAAGCCTTGGATCGGTTGCAACGACGTGCCGTCCGCATTATTGGCGACGTAAAGGTCACAAACACCCTCGAACCATTACGCTTGCGTCGAGAAATAGCGGCGCTAAGCGTTTTCTATCGACTATATCACGGTGAGTGCTCTGAGGAATTATTTTCTCTAATCCCTGCTTCCCCTTTCCTTCATAGATCCTCGCGTGCTGGCGCGCGTTGTCACCACCTAACTGTAACATCTATCACAACGTGCACAAAAAAATTTGGCAACTCTTTTCTTTGTCGCACTGCCAAAAAATGGAACTCTCTACCAGCACACGTGTTCCCCTCCTCTTATAACCTGGGTACCTTCAAACGAGGCGTGAAGAGGCATCTTGCGGGCCGGCATGGCGAGGGTGACTAGTGCAGCTCATTTTTGTTGTCAGTACTAGTCGCCTTCGCGTTTGGACTCCACTTCCATTTACCATCAGGTGGAGTGGAGTCATATGCCTACCCGGATAATATAAAAAAAAATAGAACATAATTTAGATTTAATTGATAAAAGAACTAAATACACTTTTTAAAGATTTATGTACAAATAAGTTTTAGTTAACAGCTTTTATTAGATAAGTTGTTTTAAAATGATATTAGAAGATGCTATGTCATTTTCGCAGTTAGGTATAATGCACCCTAGTATTATTAATCCTCGTAATTTAGTTACAGAAATTAGAAATTTAGAGAAATTTTCTTTTTTAAAACCAGTTGCTGAAATTAGTATGGAAAACATTCATAAAATAGAAAAGTCTATAAGCGTGAAAGCGTATAGTACAATACACTCTTTAATATTTATATTAGTAATCCCGTCCATTGACTTTAATATCTATGATCATATACATATATATCCCAAATAAAGAAAACCTAACCATTATACCTAAGTCCAAATTCCTTGTCCTTGGAAGCGAAGAGTACGCATACTCAGAAGAACCCTGCAAGAGAATCTCCGAGGACACTTTGCTCTGCAACTTGCTAGACTTAAGAACACCTAAAAAATCTGAAGACTGCACCATCGCCTTAATTAAGAAACAAAAAGGAAACTGCACCCATGCTCGCATGAATCTTAGCAAAAGAAAACTCCAGAAGATCAACGAAAATACCTGGTTAGGAATTTCGCCAGAAGCAGAAGTAATAAGAACTCAGTGTGGACGCAAAACAAATTACAGAAAAACATCAAACATTTTTCTAACTATCACAGAAGATTGCCAAATTAATATAATGAATAGAACGATGAGAACACACAGCAACACCATCACGATGAATGAAATAATTCCGCTACCAGATCAAAATCTCATACATCAAGAAGAGGTCCATTATGAACTGCACTTAGAAGACATCTCGCTAGACAGCATTCATGAACTCATGAACACAGTCGAAGATATTCAAAAAGCAGATGATTTTCACTGGGTTAACTTAATGACAATCCTTAGTTGGCTCACGTTAATCCTGTACATAGTAATAAACAATAATTCTGTAAAAAACAAGGACACAAGTCGCGAGGACGCTCCTGGAAGCTGCAGGACCAGCTTCCATCTTAAGGAGGGAGGAGTTACCATGGCGTAATACACACATTCTAGTACCGATTCCCACACATTCCGCTGACACCGCGTTTAAGAAGACAATGGGGTACATATTTTACAAATTTACTTAATAAAATATTATAATAATTAATTGTAATAAATAAATAAATAAATCTTTTTTAAAGACTTTCTCCGGTCGTCATATAACTCACGCAATGCTTCGAATGGCGGAATATAGGGAACGGAGTGTCTTAACACTAGGCTTTCTACTGCCCTGCTATGAGCGGTATACAAGTGAAAAAAAAGTTGATTCGATATTGGGTGCCCGTTCGATGACCATTGAGGCAGAGCTTACTATTAAAATCGGTCACGGTAAGACAAAGCGCGGCGTTGAGTTCCGTCACTCAGCTAATAATTTTTCGTATTTCAAAAAGTATAAAATAAACTTAAAAAAACCTCAACACCACTTAAAGAAAACTATTCTTTTCCTACGAATTTTTATCTTCCCTGAAAATTTCGACGCAGCGTGCTTAAGAACGTACGGTTTAGTGGTCCGAGGGGTTGCACAGTAAATATGAGACGCAAGTTCAAATCCCACTGCTTTCAAAATGTACTTTTTTTGTATTTTTTATTATTAGTGTAGATTAACATAGCTTCTCTATAGTTTATCTAGATAAAACTAATTCAAGAGCGGATCCAGACCTCAACAAAGGCTGTGACTATAACCACCTTAACAACGGTCAAGCGTGAGTCAATATATATAATCCAACAATATTAGTTTTACGCACTGTCAAAAGAAAATTTATCGAGATTTTGTTCTCTTTTGTACTTCAATACATTGGTATATTTATTATTTATTTAATTACTATTAAATAATGAAAATTAATAAGAAGTTGTTACTCCGTGGTGCAGAGGCGTAGCGTCTACCTGTAAACGCGACGGCTTGTGGGTTCGATTCCCACCCGAAGACAATGGAATTTTCTCTTTCCGTTTTCTTCGTTCTAGAAACTAAACACGCTTTGTTTGCGGCGTTGAGTTTCGCCTCTTAACAGGTACTAGGTTCCCATTTTTACCGCAGTTCCTTCTGCCTACCCTGCTATGTGCAGGATAAAGCGTGAAGACATAGTAGTAGTAGTAGTAGTACTAAGAAGTTGTACTGAAGATAGAAAAAATACTTAAAGAAAACATAAAAATTTAAACGCAGCAGAACTCGAACTCGCGCCCTCTTGCGAGCCGTGCAATCACTCTCACCACTGAGCCATGCGTTCTACATCAGGCTGCGTCGAAATTCTTATATGCGTATATAAAAAAAACAAGTTGTTCATAGTCCAGAAAATATGAACTCACAACTCTACTTAATAAAAGATTAGTGAGTCTAAAATAGCTCAAACGAACAATTAGCTTTAAGAATTGAACCCATAACCACTGTGTACCAACATCACAACACCTATATACTAAAATTTATATAATATACATCACATTGACTACGCAGTGATTCCCAAATATATTCCTGTTCTATGGAGTCGAAGGCTTTGTTGTAGTCCACAAATCCAAGATAATAAATTTTTTTTTTTTTTTTTTTTTTTTTTTTTTGTTGTATTCCTTGTATTTCTGCAGAATCTGCCTTAGGACATGGATATGGTCCACTGCGTAGTCAAGGAGTACATGAGAAATATATACGAATACTGCAAAACATCTACACAAAATGCACAGCTAAAGTCAGATTAGAAATAGAGGGGGAGGAGTTTCCTATATTGAGAGGGGTTAGACAGGGGGATCCAATATCGCCTAAGCTCTTTTCGGCAGCTCTGGAAATGATATTTAGGAAACTGGACTGGAACAGTGAGGGAATAAAGATTAACGGCGAATATCTGAACCACTTGCGCTTTGCGGATGATCTGGTGTTGTTCTCAGAGTGTCCGAACAGATTGCAGAACATGCTCCAACAACTATCGGACGAAAGTGAAAAAGCGGGTCTTTCAATGAACACCTCGAAAACGAAAATTATGACCAACTCATTGAGGAAATGTACTATTATAGTCAACACAAACAAAATAGAACAGGTGGAAGAGTATATATATCTAGGTCAACTGGTAGCTACAAACGACACCATGCACAGGGAAATTGAAAGAAGGATATCAAATACATGGAAAAGATATTGGTCTCTTAGCGAAGTGATGAAAAACAAAGACTTTCCAATCAAAGACAAACGGAAAATATACAACATGTGCATCCTACCGTGCCTCACCTATGGATGCCAGACGTGGTCATTGACGGAGCAATTAAAGAATAAAATACATATATGTCAAAATGGAATAGAAAGAAGTGTAATCGGAGTAAGAAGAAGAGATAAAGTGAGGTTACAAAATATAAAAACTATAACTAAATTTAAATGTGCAAAAAAGGTATGTAACACCCTCAAATGGCAATGGACGGGGCACATGTTAAGAGAGAGAAACGAAAAATGGACTAGAATGGTTACAGAATGGTACCCTAGGGATGGTGTCAGAAGCCGGGGGCGACCTACTAAACGTTGGGAAGATGACCTTAAAAGAGTTGCTGGCCCAATATGGATTAGAATAGCGAAAGATAGAGAGCAATGGAAGTCTCTTGAGGAGGCCTTTGTCGAAGGACAAGCTGATATTATTTAAATAAATATATTAATATAAACTTTTGTAAAAATGTAACTTAATCTCAGTAGTAAAGGCTTATTTTATTTTATTTTATTTTATTTATTTATACATCACATTAAAGACAAGGCATATTACAGGAAGTTTAGTAACAGTCCTTCAAGACGGGACATCAGTTTCCTGCGCACGCGCATCCCGCCTAGATTTCTCCTTAAATACGCACTTTAGTTGTATTTTAACAAAACTAGAGTAATAACCCATTTTATTTTATATATTAATATTTAAATCTTTACTTTTTATTTAAAATTTAAATTAAATATTATTTAAAAGATGATTTCAATCTTGAGAATTGTATTATCTGTGGTTTTTGTGACGGAAGTGACGTCATGGACTGTCGATCTCTCTGAGGTAGAGAAATTCGACTCCGAAGAGAACGGAGAGAATGAGGTGTTGTACAATTATGCGGAGAGTTTCGGATATCAAACGTTTAAGGAGAGAGAGGTGAGTTTGTTGTGCCTAATTATGTTTTGAAGAATTCTCTATACATTTAATTATTTTTAATGAACGATTATTTATATAAAGATATACTAATGTAATATTTTAAAAATAGAATTGCTTAGTTTGTCGTCATTTTCTCCAACAATAATTGGGAACTGCAGGAACCGTGGAACCTAGTGTTGAGACACTCCGTTGCTTAGTATCTGCTTAGTATATTCTCCGTCCCCGCTTTCCGTCTTTCTCGAGGCATTGCGTGTTGAGTGGCGGAAATCAACGCCGCGCTTTGCCTACTTGCCAGAGCAAAGAAAATGGAAATAGAAAAATCCATCTTTCCAGACTGGGGTCGAACCCAGATCTTTTTCGTTTTGACTTTGACTTTGTTAGTGTCTTTTTCGTTACTTTCTTTCTATTTATTCTGAAAAGATTATATTAAGCCTTTAATTTATTGTTATAATAATTTATATACCATTACCGTCACCGTACAACGTTTTATAAAGACCGTAGTGGCGCAATGTGGCATACATTGTTCAATCAAATTAAATCAACCTAATTAATTTAGATTTATTAGAACCTTGGGAAAGATTAATTTTCATTTTTAACACAAAGCGTTATTAATTGCATTTTAATACGGTATATTATTATAGAATTTTGACCGATAGTGTTGGTTCTCTGTCTACCCTGGTATTTTTTTATAGCTTCACGCCTTATCCCACTCGTAGTAGGGTAGGCAGAGGGAACGACAGGAACTGTGGCTGATGTTAAAACACTAAGTTCCCTGATATACGCAGGAATCAATAACAACACTTTAAGATACTTCCAGTGGAAGCAATACTAGGTTCCTTCAGAACCTAGTATTGGGATGTCTTTTAATCATTTTTTGTCCGAAAGATCCAAAAATCTTCATAATAAGTATAAATATTTTCTAGGTGAATACAACAAGGATATTAAGTAACGGCAGCGCCTATCTCGAGGGTCTGAGCAGAGCACTGATGGAGTTCCGGGATACTTTGGCTAAATGTGTCACCGGTAATGGAATTGAGGTGGGTAATTTAGGACTGTATAACAATTTATGATATAAAAGAATTTGATTTTGAACTAAGCTTTTGATTTTTGGGTCAAATTTCCGAAATTCCAACTTTCGAATTATTGAAACTTTAACTACAAATCTTTGTAACTTCCAAATTATTCTGATGGAAACTTGAAGAAGGAAATAATTCAGGACCACTGAAATATTTCCTTAGAGATTTAGATGGAGACCAGGATCCAGATCATCAATCCGGTATATATAGATTTACCAGTATATGCTAGAAGAACGTTGTTATTCTGTTATAAAAAGCGTATACAGAAGTAAGCAAGGAAACATGGATTCTTCTTAAAAACGATAACATATGGAAAATATTTACTTAATTTCATATATTATCCAGATATTCTTTTTCATATAAAATTCAATTTTAATCTCCTGTCTTTATTCCGAGAGATAGATTGATTTTATAGATTAAAAATACAATCCATCGAATGGATTTGCATAAATTAAAAATCTTAAAAATCGTTTGAAAATCCATGGATAATCGCAATCTGTGGATTAGGATGGATTATTGACATCGTTATATGTAAGCGCCTAACAACAGTTAGTGCGGTTAATCGAGTTTCTAAAGAGGTTTATCCTCATTAATTAAAATATTCTCTTGCAGTCAGAAGATTTGCCAAGTGCTTCAGAAGATTCGGAAATTTGTGGAACTGCTAGAAAAAACCAAGAGCACGTACAGAAGCTGTCCGACCTTGCGTTAATCACCACCAACAAGCTAAGGGATAAGGCTTACAACAGCAACAAGGTTAGGTTCCCAAGGTTCCTTCGGTTCTCTCTGCCTTCCCTGCTATGTGCGGGATAAAAAAGATTATAAAGTGTATAAAATAATAGGCTACGAAAGCGTACCTATAAGCGATAACTGTTGTGGCGCAAAGACGTGGCGTCTGCCTGTAAACGCCACGGTTTGTGGGTTCAATTCTCATTCAGGACAGAAGGATATTTTCATTTGTAATTTCTTAATTACTTAATTTCTCAACTACGCAAAGCGCGGTGTTGAGTTCCGCCACTTAACACGGAATATCCATCTTAGCATCAGTCTCACTGTTCCTGCGGTTCCCTCTGCCTACTATGAGCTGGATAAAGCGTGAAATAACGTTTTTTTTTTATGTACAACCTATTCCCAAGTGACGATACGACATTTATTTTTAGATTGCAGCGTTCCGCTCCTCGTTCAACATACCACGTATCTCGTGTCTCACAAGGAACGTAGTGTCAAGACACTACTTCTCTCTGCAAAACAAAGACAGATTAAATAGATTTTACTTTTTCCTTGGTGTTTTTTTAAATTGGCTTTTTGGGCTAAGTATTTTTTATACTTTTAATCACTTCACTGTAGACGGAGAATATCACAGATGAAAAAGAGATGTTGCTTCAACTCGCGTGGTTCCTGGACCGCCTCGCGCTCGTCACCGGCTTCGAGCCCAACCCTAAGCAATACGTGCGACCTGATATAGGTAATGTTGCTTGTACAAATATACAAAAAGGCAGAGAGCACACAGTGATTATATTCTCCATTCTTTTGCAGTTAAAAGAAGATAATATTAAGCACTCTATAGCTTTAGGGTCATCCCCATCGTGTTTTAGGTAGAGCAGCTCAGAGCAGTGTTTGAGACTGGTGAGACTAGTGTAGGTGTCCTCCTTCACTGTCCGAGCTACTCTCACCACCGACACTAAATATAAACTGATTCTAATCGTATGTTCTTGAAATTAATTAGTTATAGTTCTAGACTGGTCGAGATCTTTACAGAATTGTTATGTATGCAACACACACACACAAACACATACACACACACATTTTTTAGGGCCACTATCACCATTGGCTGATAAAATCACAGATAATAAATATATCCCATATCTTGTAGATAAGTAATAAATTTTGGTTTCACTGGTCTCAGATAGAAATATCTAGCAAATAAAGTCCTGTAAGTATTAACATTTATCTGGTAGACTGCATTTGTTACCATATTTCTATCTGAAACTTAAAACGTGACCGATGAACTGGTCTTTAGGCTATTTAAGTCGTGAAACATATCCAGTCTGTATAACGAAACAACAGCGCCTTAAATTTAATACTTTATTTACGTCACTAATAATAAAAAAAAGTATTTTTTGCAGAAATAACAACAAAAATAGATAACATATCAACAGAGAAAGACGACAATCTAGAACTAATGGAACAAGTGGAGAGCAACGGCCTGCTGTCAAAACTGCCGCCAAAACATTTGACAGCGGTCAAATCAGTTCGAAAACGATCTGTCGAGAATCCGCTGGAGGAAGTGTTTAAATATTATGTAAAATATAAAATGTGGAACGGTGATAATTTTGTGAACACAGATAAAAAAGAAAATAATAATTTTGATTTAGAAAATAATTTAAAAATTAAATCTGTGAGCAAAAGGGAAATTAAAAAAGATATTCATATTGGTAAAGTTATTGCCACAGATAGTAAAAGAAAAATATTAAAGAAAATTAAAATAGTGAAGACAGGTAATGATTTGAAATTCAAAAGCAAAATTAAAATTATTAAACGGCCGTCCATGAATAATAAACATGCAGCTGTATTTTTGTAAATATATATATAAATATATTCTTAGTATTTAATTTTTTGCCTTTAATACTTTAATATAAACCTAAATTCCTTTGCTCAAACATAGAATATATAACTAACTGTTAGTCATTATTGCGCGTTCAATGTCCACTTGGGAGAATTAATTGTTTTTGTTTCTCCACTCTCTCCAATATTAAAGAAATTCTAAATGTTTCTGTAAAATAATTAAAATTGAATTTAATGAGATTTTTTTAGCTTCACGCTTGATTCCGCTCATAGTAAAGGCAGAGGGAACTGCAGGAACCCCGGGAACCTAGTGTTCCCTAATTTCCGCCATCTTTCCTGGCATTGAATATTGAGTAGCGGAACTCAATATTGCGTTTAAAATAGTCCATCCACCTCTCATGGGAATTGAACCCACTGGCCGTAGAGTTCACAGGCAAACTGCGCCTCTGCGCCATTTTAATATTTTTTAACAGTGACAGAAAAACAAAGTAATTTCTTTTCCTCACACAAATCGAACCCACGAACACTGGCCACAGATAAAATGTAGATTTAATCTGTTTAGGAAAATAAAACCAAAGATTATGCAAAATATATATTTATTACAAATAATTAAGTTAAACAGTAACATTAGAATGGATCTCTCATTACAATTATCGCTTAATTCTAATCTACTTTTAAATTTAAACGGCCATTTTGTTATGATGTTTCGCCGCCATTTTGTATGTTTTAAAACTTAATTTTTTCATAACAATTTATTATTTTTCTTATCTATCTAAGGTAGTCAGGACTAAATATATGATAAATTATGATTTTTTTATTATTTTTTTTTTCATGATTGAACATGTCCACAGATTAAAAATGAGTCGGATTTTGACATAGAAACAAAATAACGTGGAATAAACTGTGTAAAATCAACGACAATTATAACTGTAGAGCGGTTGTTATTACTAATATAATTATTTTTAATAATATTTTTGTCTAACACCTCATTCTATTATGCTTAACAGATTAAATATGAAAAAAAAAAACTTAAAATTAAAAATTATTGTCAATTTCAAATATTTTTGATTATAATTATGTCAGATTTTGGAATGTTTTTTTTTTTTTTTTTTTAATTATTATCATTACGGAATGTTCCAGAAAATAATTTCACAAAACATTAATATAATCTCCATTTGGTCCCAAATATTATGCCGATTTGTGACTTATAAGATGACTTGATGAAAATTACAAGTAAAATACTTAAAACGAATTTGAAAACGCTTAAAAAAGCGTGTAATAATTATTATTAATATATAAATAAGTAGAAATCGATTAAAAAGGCATTTCAATTAACTCCCTGCTCTCAAATATCTATTAAAAGGCACGAAAATTAAAAAAAAAAACAATCATAAGAAAAAAAGATGGCAACACTGTCTTTTTTACCATAAAATAACGTGTACAATGTTGCCAGTGTTAAAATTAAACATGATTTTAAATATTATTTTAAGAGACAACACTCTACATGTGACTTTGTGGTCTCTTCTTCCTGCTGAAGAGTCCTCCGAAGACTCCTTTCTTATCCTTCTTCTCCTTTGTACCTCCCACTGATAGTTCAGATTCTCCAGAAGATCTGTCAATAAAAAAAATTACGTGTAATGATTTTTTTTACACAAAAATAAAAAAAAATTAATTCGTTAAACGTTGTTTTAGATATTTATATTTTTTAATTAAATAAATTATCAAAAATTAATAATATTTGTGCAGCGTCTGCAAACTGTAAACGCGGCGGTTTGTGGGTTCGATTCCCGTGAGGGGAAATTTTCTTCTATTTCTATTTTGTTCGCTCTGGAAACGAGGTAAAGCGCGGCGTTGAGTTTCACCACTCCACACGCAATGCCTCGAAAAAGGCAAAACCAGAGACTAAGCCTAGCGTCTTAAAACTAGGTTAATCTGGTTCCTGCAGTTCCCTCTGCCTACCCTACCATGTGCGGGATAGAGCGTGAAAACATAAAAAAAATTGACACACTTTATAAACTTTAAATCTGACTGGCTCGAAGGACCATATGAAAATTTTTAAACTTACCTCGAAGCCGGTCTCTGGTCTAAAGCCGGGGAACCCCCACTCCCGGCCACGGAGGCGGGACGAGTGCTGCCGCCGCTGCTGCCTCCATACGCTGTAGGGGAATCGAACTTGTTATTACCTTGGAATAATTGTATTCAAGACACCTTCACCCAAATACTTTAAGATTGGTTTTTTTAACGCTAGCTAATACATTGAAGCTATATATACATAGTAAAAAAGTTGCCAATGCAAAATGAATCGTATAGTTATAGAAATAGAGCTTCTAATGCAAAACTGTCTTAAAAATCCTATGAAAATATATTTTTTAGAGCAATAGTATGGAAAAATAAAGCAGTTTCACTTTATACAACTTTCATAAAGCTCTTTCCATACTAACTTATCAAGACTAAAAAAGTTTGTAAAGAGCCTTCTTATATATAGTTAAGCTAAGCTATAGCTATATAGCTATAATAATACAACAAACACCCATACTACCAACATACAGAACAAATATATACATATATGTATATATATAAAAAAAAAATAATATAGTAAAGTACAGAAACTATATATATGGACCGTTTAATTTTGAAAGTGATTGTAAGGATAATTTAAAAAAAAGTTATTAATATATTTTATTATCTATAGTAAGTAAATGTTTACTTTTTTATCTATGACTTGTTTTTTTTAAAAAATATTAAAATATGTCCTTACACCACTTTGGCTATGAACAGTCCATATATTGATTAAAGCAAAGCTGCAGAAACACAAAAACAAAAAAAAACTACACATTAGTTCTAAATACAAAGCTGAAATAAAATAGTATTAAATATTCTAAAAAGTAAATACAGATAATAAATAAACAAATTCAATTTCAAAAAAAAAAATTAGGCAGATTCCATTATGGTCTTTGTCATTTTTTTTATTATAAAAAAATTGAATTTGTTTTTTTTTAGTTATAACATAGATTATATAAAGATTTCTTTAAATATAAACATACATTGTACTTTATGTAGAAGTGCTGTCAAAACTGCCGCCAAAACATTTGACAGCGGTCAAATCAGTTCGAAAACGATCTGTCGAGAATCCGCTGGAGGAAGTGTTTAAATATTATGTAAAATATAAAATGTGGAACGGTGATAATTTTGTGAACACAGATAAAAAAGAAAATAATAATTTTGATTTAGAAAATAATTTAAAAATTAAATCTGTGAGCAAAAGGGAAATTAAAAAAGATATTCATATTGGTAAAGTTATTGCCACAGATAGTAAAAGAAAAATATTAAAGAAAATTAAAATAGTGAAGACAGGTAATGATTTGAAATTCAAAAGCAAAATTAAAATTATTAAACGGCCGTCCATGAATAATAAACATGCAGCTGTATTTTTGTAAATATATATATAAATATATTCTTAGTATTTAATTTTTTGCCTTTAATACTTTAATATAAACCTAAATTCCTTTGCTCAAACATAGAATATATAACTAACTGTTAGTCATTATTGCGCGTTCAATGTCCACTTGGGAGAATTAATTGTTTTTGTTTCTCCACTCTCTCCAATATTAAAGAAATTCTAAATGTTTCTGTAAAATAATTAAAATTGAATTTAATGAGATTTTTTTAGCTTCACGCTTGATTCCGCTCATAGTAAAGGCAGAGGGAACTGCAGGAACCCCGGGAACCTAGTGTTCCCTAATTTCCGCCATCTTTCCTGGCATTGAATATTGAGTAGCGGAACTCAATATTGCGTTTAAAATAGTCCATCCACCTCTCATGGGAATTGAACCCACTGGCCGTAGAGTTCACAGGCAAACTGCGCCTCTGCGCCATTTTAATATTTTTTAACAGTGACAGAAAAACAAAGTAATTTCTTTTCCTCACACAAATCGAACCCACGAACACTGGCCACAGATAAAATGTAGATTTAATCTGTTTAGGAAAATAAAACCAAAGATTATGCAAAATATATATTTATTACAAATAATTAAGTTAAACAGTAACATTAGAATGGATCTCTCATTACAATTATCGCTTAATTCTAATCTACTTTTAAATTTAAACGGCCATTTTGTTATGATGTTTCGCCGCCATTTTGTATGTTTTAAAACTTAATTTTTTCATAACAATTTATTATTTTTCTTATCTATCTAAGGTAGTCAGGACTAAATATATGATAAATTATGATTTTTTTATTATTTTTTTTTTCATGATTGAACATGTCCACAGATTAAAAATGAGTCGGATTTTGACATAGAAACAAAATAACGTGGAATAAACTGTGTAAAATCAACGACAATTATAACTGTAGAGCGGTTGTTATTACTAATATAATTATTTTTAATAATATTTTTGTCTAACACCTCATTCTATTATGCTTAACAGATTAAATATGAAAAAAAAAACTTAAAATTAAAAATTATTGTCAATTTCAAATACTTTTGATTATAATTATGGCAGATTTTGGAATGTTTTTTCTTTTTTTTTTTTAAATTATTATTATAACGGAATGTTCCAGAAAATAATTTCACAAAACATTAATATAATCTCCATTTGGTCCCAAATATTATGCCGATTTGTGACTTATAAGATGACTTCATGAAAACTACAAGTAAAATACTTAAAACGAATTTGAAAACGCTTAAAAAGCGTGCAATAATTATTATTAATATATAAATAAGTAGAAATCGATTAAAAAGGCATTTCAAATTAACTCCTTGCTCTCAAATATCTATTAAAAGGCACAAAAATTAAAAAAAAAAACAATCATAAGAAAAAAAAATGGCAACACTATCTTTTTTTACCATAAAATAACGTGTACAATGTTGCCAGTGTTAAAATTAAACATGATTTTAAATATTATTTTAAGAGATAACACTCTACATGTGACTCTGTGGTCTCTTCTTCCTGCTGAAGAGTCCTCCGAAGACTCCTTTCTTATCCTTCTTCTCCTTTGTACCTCCCACTGACAATTCTGATTCTCCAGAAGATCTGTCAATAAAAAAAATTACGTGTAAAATTTTTTCACAGAAAATTAAAAAAAAAAATTAATTCGTTAAACGTTGTTTTAGATATTTATATTTTTTAATTAAATAAATTATCAAAAATTAATAATATTTGTGCAGCGTCTGCAAACTGTAAACGCGGCGGTTTGTGGGTTCGATTCCCGTGAGGGGAAATTTTCTTCTATTTCTATTTTGTTCGCTCTGGAAACGAGGTAAAGCGCGGCGTTGAGTTTCACCACTCCACACGCAATGCCTCGAAAAAGGCAAAACCAGAGACTAAGCCTAGCGTCTTAAAACTAGGTTAATCTGGTTCCTGCAGTTCCCTCTGCCTACCCTACCATGTGCGGGATAGAGCGTGAAAACATAAAAAAAATTGACACACTTTATAAACTTTAAATCTGACTGGCTCGAAGGACCATATGAAAATTTTTAAACTTACCTCGAAGCCGGTCTCTGGTCTAAAGCCGGGGAACCCCCACTCCCGGCCACGGAGGCGGGACGAGTGCTGCCGCCGCTGCTGCCTCCATACGCTGTAGGGGAATCGAACTTGTTATTACCTTGGAATAATTGTATTCAAGACACCTTCACCCAAATACTTTAAGATTGGTTTTTTTAACGCTAGCTAATACATTGAAGCTATATATACATAGTAAAAAAGTTGCCAATGCAAAATGAATCGTATAGTTATAGAAATAGAGCTTCTAATGCAAAACTGTCTTAAAAATCCTATGAAAATATATTTTTTAGAGCAATAGTATGGAAAAATAAAGCAGTTTCACTTTATACAACTTTCATAAAGCTCTTTCCATACTAACTTATCAAGACTAAAAAAGTTTGTAAAGAGCCTTCTTATATATAGTTAAGCTAAGCTATAGCTATATAGCTATAATAATACAACAAACACCCATACTACCAACATACAGAACAAATATATACATATATGTATATATATAAAAAAAAAAATAATAAAGTAAAGTACAGAAACTATATATGGACCGTTTAATTTTGAAAGTAATTGTAAGTATAATTTAAAAAAAAAGTTATTAATATATTTTATTATCTATAGTAAGTAAATGTTTACTTTTTTATCTATGACTTGTTTTTTTTAAAAAATATTAAAATATGTCCTTACACAACTTTGGCTATGAACAGTCCATATATTGATTAAAGTAAAGATGGAGAAAAAAAAAAAAAAAAAAAAAATACACATTAGTTCTAAATACAAAGCTGAAATAAAATAGTATTAAATATTCTAAAAAGTAAATACAGATAATAAATAAACAAATTCAATTTCAAAAAAAAAAATTAGGCAGATTCCATTATGGTCTTTGTCATTTTTTTTATTATAAAAAAATTGAATTTGTTTTTTTTTAGTTATAACATAGATTATATAAAGATTTCTTTAAATATAAACATACATTGTACTTTATGTAGAAGTGCTGTCAAAACTGCCGCCAAAACATTTGACAGCGGTCAAATCAGTTCGAAAACGATCTGTCGAGAATCCGCTGGAGGAAGTGTTTAAATATTATGTAAAATATAAAATGTGGAACGGTGATAATTTTGTGAACACAGATAAAAAAGAAAATAATAATTTTGATTTAGAAAATAATTTAAAAATTAAATCTGTGAGCAAAAGGGAAATTAAAAAAGATATTCATATTGGTAAAGTTATTGCCACAGATAGTAAAAGAAAAATATTAAAGAAAATTAAAATAGTGAAGACAGGTAATGATTTGAAATTCAAAAGCAAAATTAAAATTATTAAACGGCCGTCCATGAATAATAAACATGCAGCTGTATTTTTGTAAATATATATATAAATATATTCTTAGTATTTAATTTTTTGCCTTTAATACTTTAATATAAACCTAAATTCCTTTGCTCAAACATAGAATATATAACTAACTGTTAGTCATTATTGCGCGTTCAATGTCCACTTGGGAGAATTAATTGTTTTTGTTTCTCCACTCTCTCCAATATTAAAGAAATTCTAAATGTTTCTGTAAAATAATTAAAATTGAATTTAATGAGATTTTTTTAGCTTCACGCTTGATTCCGCTCATAGTAAAGGCAGAGGGAACTGCAGGAACCCCGGGAACCTAGTGTTCCCTAATTTCCGCCATCTTTCCTGGCATTGAATATTGAGTAGCGGAACTCAATATTGCGTTTAAAATAGTCCATCCACCTCTCATGGGAATTGAACCCACTGGCCGTAGAGTTCACAGGCAAACTGCGCCTCTGCGCCATTTTAATATTTTTTAACAGTGACAGAAAAACAAAGTAATTTCTTTTCCTCACACAAATCGAACCCACGAACACTGGCCACAGATAAAATGTAGATTTAATCTGTTTAGGAAAATAAAACCAAAGATTATGCAAAATATATATTTATTACAAATAATTAAGTTAAACAGTAACATTAGAATGGATCTCTCATTACAATTATCGCTTAATTCTAATCTACTTTTAAATTTAAACGGCCATTTTGTTATGATGTTTCGCCGCCATTTTGTATGTTTTAAAACTTAATTTTTTCATAACAATTTATTATTTTTCTTATCTATCTAAGGTAGTCAGGACTAAATATATGATAAATTATGATTTTTTTATTATTTTTTTTTTCATGATTGAACATGTCCACAGATTAAAAATGAGTCGGATTTTGACATAGAAACAAAATAACGTGGAATAAACTGTGTAAAATCAACGACAATTATAACTGTAGAGCGGTTGTTATTACTAATATAATTATTTTTAATAATATTTTTGTCTAACACCTCATTCTATTATGCTTAACAGATTAAATATGAAAAAAAAAAACTTAAAATTAAAAATTATTGTCAATTTCAAATACTTTTGATTATAATTATGGCAGATTTTGGAATGTTTTTTCTTTTTTTTTTTAAATTATTATTATAACGGAATGTTCCAGAAAATAATTTCACAAAACATTAATATAATCTCCATTTGGTCCCAAATATTATGCCGATTTGTGACTTATAAGATGACTTCATGAAAACTACAAGTAAAATACTTAAAACGAATTTGAAAACGCTTAAAAAAGCGTGCAATAATTATTATTAATATATAAATAAGTAGAAATCGATTAAAAAGGCATTTCAAATTAACTCCTTGCTCTCAAATATCTATTAAAAGGCACAAAAATTAAAAAAAAAAACAATCATAAGAAAAAAAAAATGGCAACACTATCTTTTTTTACCATAAAATAACGTGTACAATGTTGCCAGTGTTAAAATTAAACATGATTTTAAATATTATTTTAAGAGATAACACTCTACATGTGACTCTGTTGTCTCTTCTTCCTGCTGAAGAGTCCTCCGAAGACTCCTTTCTTATCCTTCTTCTCCTTTGTACCTCCCACTGACAATTCTGATTCTCCAGAAGATCTGTCAATAAAAAAAATTACGTGTAAAATTTTTTCACAGAAAATTAAAAAAAAAAATTAATTCGTTAAACGTTGTTTTAGATATTTATATTTTTTAATTAAATAAATTATCAAAAATTAATAATATTTGTGCAGCGTCTGCAAACTGTAAACGCGGCGGTTTGTGGGTTCGATTCCCGTGAGGGGAAATTTTCTTCTATTTCTATTTTGTTCGCTCTGGAAACGAGGTAAAGCGCGGCGTTGAGTTTCACCACTCCACACGCAATGCCTCGAAAAAGGCAAAACCAGAGACTAAGCCTAGCGTCTTAAAACTAGGTTAATCTGGTTCCTGCAGTTCCCTCTGCCTACCCTACCATGTGCGGGATAGAGCGTGAAAACATAAAAAAAATTGACACACTTTATAAACTTTAAATCTGACTGGCTCGAAGGACCATATGAAAATTTTTAAACTTACCTCGAAGCCGGTCTCTGGTCTAAAGCCGGGGAACCCCCACTCCCGGCCACGGAGGCGGGACGAGTGCTGCCGCCGCTGCTGCCTCCATACGCTGTAGGGGAATCGAACTTGTTATTACCTTGGAATAATTGTATTCAAGACACCTTCACCCAAATACTTTAAGATTGGTTTTTTTAACGCTAGCTAATACATTGAAGCTATATATACATAGTAAAAAAGTTGCCAATGCAAAATGAATCGTATAGTTATAGAAATAGAGCTTCTAATGCAAAACTGTCTTAAAAATCCTATGAAAATATATTTTTTAGAGCAATAGTATGGAAAAATAAAGCAGTTTCACTTTATACAACTTTCATAAAGCTCTTTCCATACTAACTTATCAAGACTAAAAAAGTTTGTAAAGAGCCTTCTTATATATAGTTAAGCTAAGCTATAGCTATATAGCTATAATAATACAACAAACACCCATACTACCAACATACAGAACAAATATATACATATATGTATATATATAAAAAAAAAAATAATATAGTAAAGTACAGAAACTATATATATGGACCGTTTAATTTTGAAAGTGATTGTAAGGATAATTTAAAAAAAAAGTTATTAATATATTTTATTATCTATAGTAAGTAAATGTTTACTTTTTTATCTATGACTTGTTTTTTTTAAAAAATATTAAAATATGTCCTTACACCACTTTGGCTATGAACAGTCCATATATTGATTAAAGCAAAGCTGCAGAAACACAAAAACAAAAAAAAACTACACATTAGTTCTAAATACAAAGCTGAAATAAAATAGTATTAAATATTCTAAAAAGTAAATACAGATAATAAATAAACAAATTCAATTTCAAAAAAAAAAATTAGGCAGATTCCATTATGGTCTTTGTCATTTTTTTTATTATAAAAAAATTGAATTTGTTTTTTTTTAGTTATAACATAGATTATATAAAGATTTCTTTAAATATAAACATACATTGTACTTTATGTAGAATATAAAGCAAATGGCTGGATCCTTGGCAGCGTTAAAATACAGATTAAAAATTATTAACAATAATAAATAATAAAAGTATACAAAAGAGAATTTGGAAAAAAATAATAAATAGAATTAAAAATGGTTTATAAAATAAAATATTTATACATATATAGGTATTTTCTTTATCTTTTTTCAGCTTCACGCTTTATCCCGCACATGGCAGGGTAGGCAGAGGGAACTGCAGGAACCATAGCAATCTAGTGTTACGACACTCCGTTGCTTAGTCCCTGCTTTCTCCGTCCCCGCTTTCCGCTTTTTTCAAGGCATTGCATATTGAGTGGCGGAACTCAACGCCGCACTTTGCCTTTTTTTAATTAGAATTAATTAATATTTAACCAATTGATTGACAGTTATGGAAGAAAGAGATAGATATATCTTTTTTTTCTAATTATAACATATATATAGAAATTAGGCATAAAAATAATAAAATATTTACTAAGTTAAGAGTTTTATGGATGGTCTTAATTTTTTTGTTTCTTCTTCACGCTTTATATTATAGTGTGTAGAGTGGCGGAACTCAACGCCGCGCTACGTTTTGTTACTGGAGCGAGGAAATAATTCATTCTACCCTCATAGGAATTGAACCTACAACCATTTCGCTTACAACCATTTTAAATTCTTAATTTTACATAATACCACAGATAATTAATAGATAACTACAATTTAAATACAATTAATTAGGTGCTAAGCTAAAGCTGTGTTATTTTTAATTGAACTTTATATATAAATATATTAAACCAAAACCAAAACTAAATCTACTTATATATAAATATATAATACAAAAAGTATTAATTAATGAATTATTTAAAAAAAACTTAAACTATTTTTAGGTTGAGGAGAATCTAGTGTTAAGAAACTCCATTCTCTCCGTTTGAAAATAATTCTTATTAATACTTAATATATTTGATCGTGTCAGAGAAAGAGGGAGAAAAAAAAGTAACTGAAGAGAACTTTCTAGTATGTATGCCT